>CM053744.1:106800042-106844928 GCA_028658305.1 Pachyuromys duprasi | reverse complement strand
CAAGTTAAGTTGGTTTAAAATATGTATCTGACTGTTTATATCTCTTTCAGTTCTCAAATTCAGTTCGCAAATGTTGCTGTTTTTCCTGCTATGATCCAGATTCACCAGTAGGCTTTCTGGTTAATGGGTTTGCTATAATAAATTCAAATATAATTTAAAGTTGCTTTATACTGTTTTACTATATTGTTGGTTTTAAACTTATAGCTCAGGGATTTGTTATTAAGTACAAGCTGTCTACCAATATTCTAAATTAAAATCTATTAATTAAAAATTATATTTATATTAAGATAAGGTCATTGTACTATATCTCTAGTTTCAAAAGGTTAAAATATACTGGTCTTATAAGCTATAAACTTTTATATACTAAACCAAACAAAAACTCTTGTGCTCTCATTTTAATGGACTGTATTTATAACTTTGAAGGCCCTAACTTAGCAAGGACAAAACCTAAAGTCCTAATATATAATGGTTAACAAATGAAAGTCAATAGTCATCTCATAGATATCCAAATATATTTATAGTTCTACAGATAAAAATATAGTCTCACTGCAGTTTTTAATAAACAGGTGAGAATGGTCATTGAGTTACAGAGTTGGTAAAAGCCTTCCTGATAGGCTCTAGACTAGACCTTGGTTGCTCCCATGAGGCTGCTGGCATTCCCTCACAAAAGACAAGAGGTCTGCAGTGCCCCATCTCGTGGAGATATAGCCAAAAGTCAGTTCTGCCAGGTGACCATTTCAAATCCAGCCAAAGGGGACACACTGGTCCCATTGCTGCCTCAATATAGCTGCCAGTCAGCATACTGGCCTCCGGAGGTCAAAAGGTTCCCAAGCAGGCTTGTCCTCTGTGCCCAGCCATAGAGGTCAACCAGCACAAGGGCCACAAATACTTCCAGCCTTCTAGCTCTTTGGCCTGGCAGAGGACAAACGGCTCCTCAATTCAGTGACCTCTACCACTCTCGCCCAGCCCAGGGTAACAGTACAGGTCTGTTTTGGCCTCACAATGAGGTTTCATGGACATATTGCCAACTTCTGTGTTGGGAGACATCAAATGCCTTCTCAGTTCTCTTCATATGCAGGAGACCAGGCCTTAAGCCTAAGTTTTAGAGCTGCCATTGTCAGGCCTAGACACAATATGCCTTGTTACTAAACTCAATAACAAGCCTAAATGTAAACTTTTACCATCCCCTTATTTATTTAGCTAAAGGACAGTTAATGTTCATAGAGGTCTCAACTATGTCTCATGGTAAATAACTAGATACAAAGGGCCTAAAATCTTTAATGGTCTAAAAATGTCTTAAAGTTGGAAAAGACAAGCTATACATACTTAAAAGTCTTAAAAAGTATTTTAATTTTGGTAAAAATAAATTATACATATCTGAGAGTTTAAAAAGTGTCTTAAGGGTGATAAACACAAGTTATACTTGTTTAAGAGCCTAGTATTGTGTTTTAAAGTTGGTAAATGCAAGTTATAAAGGTTACAGAGTCTAAGGTAATTTAAAATATCTTAAATAGGTAAAACTGCATAATGGTTTCTCCTGTTCCTATGATACTGTTGTGTTGACTGTCCAGAGTTGTGACCTTTATCAATAAAGCTCTAATTTATTAGTCTATTATATTAGTCTAACTCTAATACAAAAACATTCCACTCTGTCACATATTACGGTTCTAAGCTCAAGATTGTCTGCATCATATGTATGCTTATGCTGTTAAGATCTATTATGGTTCTAATCTCCAAATTGTCTCCATAATATGTATGCTTATGCTGTTAAGATCTATTATGGTTCTAAGCTCAAGATTCTCTCCATAATATGTATGCTTATGCTATTAAGATCTATTATGGTTCTAAGTTCAAGATTGTCTCCATCATATGAATGCTTATGCTATTAAGATCTATTATGGTTCTAAGCTCAAGATTGTCTCCATAATATATATGCTTCTGCTGTTAATATCTATTATGGTTCTAAGCTCAAAATAATCTCCATAATATGTATGCTTATGCTGTTAAAATCAAATATAGTGAGTTGTTTTACTTCATAAAAGGCTTTTGCCTTTTCAGAGCTTACCTTAAAGAATGTTTGTGCTGTTAACACATACATGTCTATTGCTTTTTCTACAATGTATATTTCAGTACAAATTACAATTGTGATACTAACATGTCCAAAGTTTTATCTCCTTCTTAAAACTTAAAAGTAATTCTTGTAAGCTGCAAGAAGTCCACCTAAATCCACCTCTCAGGTCAATTGGACTCCAGATAAGTACTGCACTTATTGCCTATCTCAAAAGGTGGGATTTCTCCCCTTTCCCTGGTTCTGGGACTCCCTTTACTGGCTACCAGACTGCTATTTACTGTATGCAAAACTGGCTGGATTGGTGAGATCTCCTCATTGCCAGCACCTACATTGATAAGTTCACCTTAGTGGTCAGCATAAAATGCCTTTCTTGGTAGGAGAAGCTTGACCGTTGAGCTCCCGGCAACTTCATACTATCTTTTGAGACAGAGGGACCCTTCCAACCATGTCTAGGACTAACCCTCTGCTGACCTTCATTTTAAGGCTCACTTTCATTTTAGGGTTCACTTTCCCTTGGGAGGCGTTGTCGCACGTGGTCTCTCTGTTGCTGAAGCTGAAAGTAGTCCTAATGTTAGGCACCCACCATGCTCTGGAGGTACCCCAGGGAAATGACCTTCTGACTGGACAACCGACGGTTCGTCCAGACATATAGGGTCTGGTTTCGAGCCATACTTTGTTCTCTTGGGACACCAAAGACAAGGTTCCTGGCCCTGCCTCCCAATATGAAAGTGCCCAGACGCCGGTCTCCAAATTCCCTCACGAGATGTCTTCTGGAGAATTTCAGGTTTCTACACCTAGTGCCTGCTAGCACTAGGGGCTCCAAGTTTACACCCTTCTGTAACCAAACCTTGCCTCAGTGACAGAGCTAGAGTAAAGCCTTCTTAGCTACTGCCAGTGATTGGGTAAATAAAGGTTCCCCAGGTTAATGGAGATTTCCATGTACAAGTCTCATTGATTCAAACCTTCCATCTCTGTTTGCTATTCCAAAAGTTTTTACTGTATACCTAAAGGATTTTCTCCATAACCTACTTAACTTTTATCTTTTGCCTATATATGTGTGTTTCAGTGTCCTGCCAGACACAGATGTTCCTATAGCCACAACAGCACCAAAGCAGCTACAAGTGTTCAAGTCTGACTCCACAGACTTCCAACAAGCTGGACCTATACTTCCCTCCCAGCCATGGATGTTCTCACAGATCCTGGACAGCATCAAAGCAGCCTATTCTTCCTGGACTTGGCCAGCATTTCAGCCTTTTGACCCCCTTACAGTGACCCCAGTGTCAGCAGGAAGTAGCCAGAAGAGAATCTACGCCCGTTATTCACTTATTATTAGCAAAAGGCTGGAATGGTGTGCTTCAGGACCAGGACAAAGCAGTTCCAGGTTCTCCCAGCATTCCTCAGTCCCTATTTGCTGCCTTGCGTGGCTGACAACCCTCTGTTGACAACCCTCTATCCTAGATTTTCCAGGGCAGAGGCTTCTCTCCCTCCTCTTTCTTGACTCTGTGATCTGACCATTTTGTTCCTATAATTTCTCTCTCATAACCTCTTGCATGACAACTAAGAGCTGCTTCCAATGAACCTAGACTTAACTTTAACTGGCCTTACATGAAAAGCAGACCAAGTTCCTCAGTTTTTAATTATAGAAAAAGGGAGGAATATTAGTATTCTGAAACAACCTTGGTTCTGGGTTACCTAGCAACAATGACATCATCTTGTATTGCCCAGCCAGTTGGCCACACCTGGGGGTGTGGTTAGTAATCACCTGACCTTTAAAAGGACCACCAGACAAGTGTTCTCTCTCTCTTAATCCTCTCACTCTCTCATTCCTCTCACCCTCTTACTCTCTTTATGGGGCGCCCCACCCCTCCTCCCCTTTCCTCCTCTCCCTCTCTCTTCCCCCATCAATGCCCACCCCTGTTCCCCCTTCTCCCCTAATAAACCACTTTCATAGAAAACCTGTTGTAAGCCTCATCTTATTTCTTATTTCTAATACCTAAACCCCACAAAGACCCAACCAAAAAATAGAACTTCAGACCTATCTGTCTTATGAACATTGATGCAAAAATACTCAATAAAATACTTGAAAACTGAATCCAAGACCACATAAAAGATATCATCCTCCATGACCAAGTAGGCTTCATCCCATGCATGCAGGGGTGGTTCAATATATGGAAAACCATCAATGTAATCCACCATATAAACAAACTGAAGGAGAAAAACTACATGATCATCTCCTTAGATGCCGAAAAAGCATTTGACAAAATCCAACACCCATTCATGTTTAAAGTCTTGGAAAAATCAGGGATGTAATGCATATACCTAAATATAGTAAAGGCAATGTACAGGAAGCCTATAGCCAATATCACACTAAACAGAGAGAAACTTAAATTAATAACAATGAAGTCAGGGACAAGGCAAGGCTGCCCACTCTCTCCATATCTCTTCAACATAGTACTTGAAATCTTAGCTAGAGCAATAAGACAACTAAAGGAGATCAAGGGGATACCAATCAGAAAGGAAGAATTCAAAGTATCACTATTTGCAGATGATATGATAGTATACATGAGAGACTCCAAGAAATCAACTGGAGAACTCATTCAGCTGATAAACACCTTCAGTAAAGTGGCTGGATACAAAATCAACTAAAAAAAATCAGAAGCCCTCCTGTATACCAAAGACAAAAGGGCGGAGAAATAAATTAGGAAAACAACGCCCTTCACAATAGCCACTAATAACATAAAACACCTTGGTGTGACTCTAACCAAGCAAGTGAAAGATCTGTTGGAGAAAAACTTCAAGACTCTGAAGAATGAAATTGAAGAAGCTATCAAAAGATGGAAAGATCTCTGTTGGGGGCTGCCATTTCTGTCTTGAGCTGCTGTTTTAAATCTCAGTATGAAGACTGGCTTTACTAGGACTCCTCTGGACTCAGGGAAGAATTTGCAAGCCCATTGCCTTTTGTTTTGTGACAGCAGGTGGGATAGCTTATCAAAACCACACCTCTTATTTCACCTCCTTGTGATTTTAACTCATTGTGTTGAGCTGTTTAAAATAAAGCAAGGCTGCTGGCTAGCTATGCCTGGCTGACTAGTTGGTCCTGACTGTCAGAGCCTCTCGGAAAGGTCCCATGTGTTGTGTGCAGTTTATTATTATTAATCCTCACTCCCGACTCAAGAACCATTCGACTCTGCTGGCAGGCCCCAGCAGATATCCTGTGCTCATGGATTGGCAGGTTTAACATAATGAAAATGGCCATCTTGCCAAAAGCAATCTCCAGATTCAGTACAATTCCCATCAAAATACCAACACAATTCTTTACAGAACTTGAAGGAAAAATTCTCAACTTCATATAGAAGAGCAAAAAACCCAGAATTTCCAAAATGATCCTGTACAACAACTGATTGTCTGGAGGTATGTCCATCTCTGATCTCAAGCTGTACTACAGAGCAATAGTGATAAAAACTGCATGGTATTTATTAGAAATAAAAAATAAAATGAGGCTTACAACAGGTTTTCTCTGAAAGGGGTTTATTAGGGGAGAAGGGGGAACAGGCGTGGGCCATGATGGGGAAGGGAGAGGGAGAGGAGGAAAGGGGAGGAGGGGTAGGCGCCCCATAGAGAGGGTAAGAGGGTGAGAGGAATAAGAGGGTGAGGGGAGTAAGAGAGTGAGGAATAAGAGAGAGTGAACACGTGTCTGGTGGTCCTTTTATAGGTCAGATAATTATTAACCACGCCCCCAGGTGTGGCCACCTGGCTGGGCGATATATTATGTCATTGTTGCTAGGTAACCAGAAGCAAGGTTGTTGCAGAATACTAACAGTATTGGCATAGAAACAGAATGGTCGATCAATGGAATTGAATAGAAGATCCAGAAATAAACCCACATACCTACGGATACTTGATTTTTGACAATGATGCCAAAACCATACAATGGAAAAAAGACAACATCTTCAACAAATGCTGGTCCAACTGGATGTCTACATGTAGGAAAATGCAAATAGAGCCACACTAATCATCTTGCACAAAACTAAAGTCCAAGTGGATCAAAGACCTCAACATAAAACCAGACACACTAAACCAGTTAGAAGAAAAAGTAGGGAAGAGCCTAGGACTTATTGACACAGGAGACAACTTCCTGAACAGAATACCAACAGCACAGGCTCTAAGATCAACAATCAATAAATGGGACCTCATGAAACTGAAAATCTTCTGTAAAGCAAAGGACACTGTCATCAAACAAAACAACAGCCTACAGACTGGGAAAGGATCTTCACCAACCCTATATCTGACAGAGAGCTAATATCCAGAATATATAAAGAACTCAAGAAGTCAAAAAGCAAGACATCAAGTAATCCAATTAAAAAATGGGGTTCAAAGCTAAAACGAAAATTCTTTGTAGAGGAATATCGAATGGCAGACAAACACTTGAAATGCTCAGTGTCCTCATCATCAGGGAGATGCAAATCAAAAAGACCCTGAGATTTCACCTTCCACCCATCAGAATGGCTAAGATGAATAACTCAAGTGACAATACATGCTGGAGAGGATGTGGAGAAAGGGGAACCCTCCTCCATTGCTTGTGGGAATGTAAACTTCTACAACCACTTTGGAAATCAATCTGTGCTTTCTCAGACAATTAGGAATAGCGTTTTCTCAAGAGGCATCTATACCATTCCTAGGCATATATCCAAAAAATGCTCAGATCACAACAACAACATTTGTTCACAACAAAGACATTTGTTCAACTACATTTGTAGCAGCTTTATTGGTAATAGCCAGAACCTGGAAACAACCCAGATGTCTTTCAACCGAGGACTGGATACAGAAATTGTGGTACATCTACACAATGGAATACTACTTAGCAATTAAAAACAAGGAAATCATGAAATTTGCAGGCAAATGGTGGGAACTAGAAAAGATAAGCTTGAGTGAGGTATCCCAGAAACATAAATACACACATGGTATATACTCAGTTATAAGTGGATATAGGATAAACCTACAGAAATGTGTATACCTAAAGAAGTGAAGGTAGAAGGAGGATGCTCAATCCTCACTCAGAAAGGCAAATGGGATGGACTTTGGAAGAAGGAGAAAACAGGAAACAGGACAGGAGTTTACCACAGAGAGCCTCTGAAAGACTCTACCCAATAGTGTATCAAAGCAGATACTGAGACTCAACCAAACTTTGGGCAGAGTGCAGGAAATCTTAGGAATGAAGGGGGAGATAGTAAGACCTGGAGAGGACAGGAGCTCCACAAGGAGAGCAACAGAACCAAAATATCTGGGCACAGGGGTCTTTTTTGAGACTGATACTCTAACCAAGGACCATTCATGGATGTAACCTAGAACCCCTGCTCAGACGTAGCCCATGGCAGCTCAGTCTCCAAGTGGGTTTCCTAGTTATGGGAACAGGGACTGTCTCTGACATGACTTCAGTGGGTAGCTCTTTGACTGCCTCCCTCTGATGGGGGAGCAGCTTTGCGAAGCCACAGAGGAGGACAGTGCAGCCAGTCCTGAAGATACGTGATAAGCTAGGATCAGATGCAAGGGGAGGAGGACCTCCCCTATCTGTAGACTTGGAGAGGGGCATAGGAGGAGATCAGGGAGGGAGAGTGGGATTGGGAGCAGATGAGGGAGGGATCCCATTTGGGATACAAAGTGAATAAACTGTAATTAATATAAAAAATAAAATTTAATTAAAAAAAGAAAGCAGAACTAGTGAGATGAATCTGTGGATAAAGGAAATGTCTGATAACCTGAGTTCAATCTCTGGAGCCCACATAAAGAAGGAAGGAAAAAAATAGTTCTACAAAGATTTTCTCTGACTTCCACATGTGTACCATGCATGTCACATGGATTCACCTTTCTCTCTTTCTCTCTCTCTCTCACACACACACCACAGCAAATAGATTCTCCTACTAAGTCTTCAAGAACTCTAAGATCCAAAAAATGAAACAAACCGATTTTAAGATCTAGTAGAAGACAGAGAAGATGAGGCCAATCCATTTTGAGATAGAGATAAAAGGATTTTTTTCTGATACTTCCTAGTGGTTTGTGCATAGCCATGGCTAGCATACTTGCTGCAGAGCAGGGCAAGTGGGTGCCACTAACTTCTCATAGCTTCAACTCTGTGCTCTGAATGACTGGTTGGCACTGAAATCTTAAGTCTACATCATGTTGGAACACAGTATGTGGGGCAGGTCAGTTTCCAGCAGAAGATGAAACTGCTAAGTAGCATTTTTATTTGTGTTCCACAATAAGGAATTTGTAACATGGTCTAAAAGCCGTGGGGGCAATTTCAAAAGAAAATAATGTATGTGTGATTCCAGGAGTGGAGGCTCTAAAGTTTTAACTGAAGCTTTAGGGAGAATTTCTTTGCTTTAAATCTAGCATATGGTTGTGGAATTAAAGTAAGCTTTTAGTTCAGCAAAATGGAAATAGCATCAATTAAAAGATTGTTTATATATTTTCTTCTTTTTTTTCCAAATCATAGTTTTTTATCACAGCAATAGAAAAGCAATAAGATGAGACAAAGAAACAAAACCGATAAAATATAATAAAAAGAAATGTCTCTGTTGGTCATTAATGGAGTTCTGAATAGCAGACCCCAAAGAGTCCACTAGGAAACTCCAGCAACTGTTGTACAATTTCAGTTAAGTAAAAAAAAAAATTTTATATTTTAACAAAATCTGTAACTTTCTTATATATTAAAGATATACTGAGAAAGACAACATGGGATACCTGTACAAGGAAAGGTCTATAAAGAGAAACGTCAAAACTCTGAAAACAAAGTGTAGCAGATACTAGATAATACAGAGACTGCCTCTGCACATGATTTGATATAACTAATATTGTGAAAATTACTATCCTTCAAAAAAATCTATAAATTCATTACAATTTCCTCTACAATTGCTGTGCAATTCTTCACAGAAATTAAAAAAGAAATAATCTTTAGTTTATAAGGAAGCAAACAGAACATGGATAGCAAAAACTTAACATAAAGTTAAATTTAAAATGTAATACGCAATACAGTGAATAAATTGTAATTAATAAAAAATTTAAATCTTAGAAAATATAATAATGTGTTCTTCTTTTTCTTTTTCTTTTTGTAGCTCCATCATGAGCAATCTATTCCAAGATATCAACTGAGATACTCTAGGCTGAACCAAAGTTATTATTTGTCATATCTCTTGAGATTTATAATAGGGATATATTCATTACAGGAAGAGGAATTGTTTCCACTTAAAATTACATACAATTATTACACAAAGAATGAGATTCTGCAATATTAATATAATTTTACATTAGTTGACTAAACACAAGACCATAGCCTAAGTAGGACGAATGACCTGGTTCTTGTGTGCAGAAAACTCTAAGTAAACAGAAGTGATAAATAAGGGCCGGCAGTGACGTACAAGCTGCAGAGACCGGCTGCCAGCCCCCATGATGTCCCATTATGCAGCTAGAAGCATTGGCTGTTTCTGATTTCAAACCAAAGACTTACTTCATGGACTGAGTTTTCAGAAGGAGGCCACACCTGGGTTAAAAACCCCATAAAGCTGCTTGATTGTGGAGCTGACATATTATAGGTCGAAAGATAATTTAGTATGTATGTACACCACATGCACGACCACAGGAGCTAGAAGAGGACATCAGACCCCCTGAAACTGGAGTTAGGTGAAGCTGTGAACAGTCTCGTGTGGGAGCTGGGAACTGAACACAGGTCCTCTTTTGACAAGTGTCCTTAACCACTGGGCCACCTCTCCAGCCTTCATAGATTTTTATGGCTGATAATGATTCCTTGTATGAATGTATAGTACTGTGTTTAGCCATTCATCTGGGGAGAAACTTCATTGGTTTTTGCTTTTGTTAAATTGTAACAATGTGGGCAGGGTTTGGACAATTAACAAAAGGTGGTGTGAAACCAAGAGCTAGTAATTACTACAGGAAGGGGAATGACAAAGATGAAAGAAGCTTTTTTTTTTTTCAGATAAAGTTGATTTTATTATGGAAGCACGAGACCCATCAATACCCCAAGTGACAGAGAGAAAACTGAAAACGTCCCTTCAAGCCAACTGGGGGTCTGGCTTTGACCTCCGAGAACAAGAAACTGGCGGGTTAGCAACAACATTTTCTGGCAAGCATACACTGCAGGGCAGAGTCTCAGCCAGGACTGCCCCACCTCCGCACAGGGGGAGAGAAGGACCATGGTTGACAGAATCAGCACAGTGCCACGGGAGCTGTAGGGAAAGTCTGAGAGAAAGCCTGAGAGGTGGGGAGGACCTTAGAGTCCCAGCCTTTGCCTCTCAACAAACACACTGACAAGTAGTTCCAAACAATGTTACTGAAAAGGGAAAATGCTTAATGTTGTTTCCAAGAGGTCCCCTGGACTTCTCCCCATGCCACATCACATCCCAGGTGCACACGGCAGAGCCCAAAGGCCACTTTTGAAAAAATGAAAACAAGAAAAAGCCCTGTTGCTCTGTAAGAAAGGAGGAGCGGGGCTGCTGGGCCTTTCCCACATGGCCAGTGTTCTGTACAGCAACTTCCCAGCAGCAGCACGGGACAGCTCTAGGTGAGAGTCTTTACAGGGGCCTTTCTAAAAGCCCTGGGTAAAGTCTCACTGGAAAGCAGACAGCCCTTGGAGACTCAGAGACTGACCTCATAAACGCTTTGGCCATCTTTTCCCTCCTACCAACCAACCCTTGACTATCTGTTTTAGGGTTTCATTGCTGTGAAGAGACACTATGACCAACACTTATGAAGGGAAACATTGAACTGGGGCCTGGCGCATAGTTCAGAGGTTTATTCTATCTGTCATCATCATGGTGGGAAGCATGCTGGTATGCAGGTGCTGGAGAAGGAGCTGGAAGTTCTACATCCGGATCCATAGGCAGCAGAAAAAGACAGCCACACTAGGCAAAAATCTGCTCCTAAAAACATGATAATGTGTCCCTCTTTAGATATATGATTGTTTCAAATGTGTGTTTAAATTACTCAGCTATGTCATTAATATAGGTTGGTTCTTTTGCTTAAGTACAATGCTTATGAAAATTGAAGGTTTGTAGACTGATTAACAAAATAAAATCAGTGCTCTAGTTTTTTTCCTCAGTAGTGGCCTCCTCATTTAGCTTCCTTCCTTTCTTGCTTCCTTCCTTCTTTCCTTCCTTCCTTCCCTCCCTTCTTCCCTCTCATCCTTCCTTCCTTCTTTCCTTCCTTTCTTCATTCCTTCCTTCCCAAGATTTATTTGTGGGGCAGGATGGCATACATGTTCAATCCTAGCACTAGGGAAGCAAATACAGAGGTTTCTCTAAGGTCAAGGCCAGCATGGTCTACAGAGTGAGGTCCAGGAAAATCCAGGGCTGTGTAAAGAAACTTTGTCTTGGGGAAAAACAACAAAGAAAATAACAACAACCAAACAACAAAAAACCCAAATCCAAACCAAAACCAAAACAAAATGTCAGGTCATTTCACTTCATGTGCGTGGTTGTTGTGCTGTGTGTCTCTGCGCCATGTGCCACAGTACAGGGGAAGCCAGAATAGGCTTCCGATGCCGCCGGAGCTGGACTAACAGGTGGCTGTGGACCACCGTGTCGGTGATGGAAACTGAATCTCTGGCAGGCAGTCAGTGCTCTTGACTGCTAGGCCAGCTCTCCAGTCCTCTGTAGATTTCTTAACCACACAATTTCTCTAAACAGGGAAAATTCACGTGTTCACTGAGGGAAGCAATTCAGGAAGCAGCACAAATGCCTTAGCTCTTCAGTTCTCTCCTTTAATAAAAATATATAGCAATCTAGGCCACCAGAGAGGCTCTTCCTGAGGGCAACAATGACTCATTGTTTGCTAAATCCACCAGACACTTGAGTAGCGAGTGGTTTGACCCTCAGCAGCATTCGCCATCTCCAACACCTCTGGAAGCTCTGTCATCCCTGTCGTTCCTGCCCTTCCTGATTGTCTGGCCCTGAGTCCTGCCGCTGTCATTAAGAGCTATGCCACATGGAGCAAGTCATCAGACTTCCTTCTTTCCTCATTTTAAAGGGAGACATAATAGAACCTGTCGCACAGAGCAGGGGTGAGACACATGTGTGAGCAATCTGACACACCAGTACTACAGGTGGGGGAAACTGGCTTCCTGAAAAGCAGAGCCCTATTTTTATTTTCTGCTAATTTAATTAAGATGATCATTGAACAATTCTGTGAACATATCAAAAACCTTGAATGGGGAGGTTGGTATAGTTGATCCACCCCAACCCGGCACTCGTGGTCACTTAATGCTTGGCTCTTTGAACAGTTGGGTGTTTTTGTACAAACCACTACTGCAGAAAGAACCCTCTCTGCCGAGAACAACACAGACACCTGCCCTGCGATTTTCTCACTTGCTGTGCATAATTCAATGATTTTTACATGCTCGCAGAATTGTTCAGTGATCACATTAATAAATTTTCAGACTTTTGACTATTTACAAGGAGTCTGTGCTTCTCTATAGGCACCCCCACTTCCTCCCCTTCTGTCCCAGCCCCTGCTGTCAGGCTGCTTTCTGTCTCTATGCATTGGTGTATACACCTCATGTAAGTACATCACATAATAGTTATTTTTGTAAATGCCTCTATTTACTTTGTAAAATATTTCCAACATAATATGCATCAGTATTTCATTCTCTTTTAGAATCAAATTTTGTTAATTATTTTATTCATACACATGAGCGTAAGCGTGTGGCTGCCATGGAGTTGTGTGGGGTCAGAGGACAGCTGTGTGGGTCATTGCCTCCCACTTTGCCACAGTCTCGTTGTTGTGCTCCACTGTGCACCCCAGGGGGGCTGGTCCAGGAGCCTCTGGGGCTCCTCCTCTCTGCCTCCCGCCTCCCTGCAGTGGCACTAGGGATCAAAGGTGCTCCAGTGACCTCTTCTGTCTTTCATGCGGGGCCTGGAGATTGGAGCTCAGCTTTACACGGTTGTGCAGCAAACGCTCTTACTGAGCCATTTTGGAACAATATTTCATTTTATGAGTTATTACAGTTGTTAATTTATTCATCAGTTATTGGACCACAGGTTGGCTATTATGATGAACACTTTTAGTGTTTTTGTTTTTTGAGACAAGGTTTCTCTGTGTAGCCCTGGTGTTCTGGAACTCTTTCTGTAGATCAGGCTAGCCTTGATCGCACAGACACTTGCCTGCTTCTGCCTCCTGAGTGCTGGGATTAAAACAGTACTCTGCATTGCTGTACTTTTATGTTTCCCTTGAGTACGTATCGAAGAGTTTCTAGGTCACATGCTAATTCTATTATTCCAAATTAATTTCCCAAGAGGATGCAAGATTTTCCATTCTTGCTGGCATCAGAGAAGCATTTGCTTTTTTAATACTCCCGCCAATGCTTTTTATCTGCCTTTTGATTATAGTTATTCTGGTGATTGTGAAACAGTATCTCTCTGCTATTTTGATTTCTGTTTTCTTGATGTCTGGTGCTATTGAGTATCTTTCTCTCTCTTTTCTGACCACTTGCACTTTATCTTTGGAGAAATGTCTCTGTGTTTGTCTATTGGGTTATTTATTTATTTTATTGACTTATAATTATAATGGTTTTGATTACATTTTTAGTCTTGAGTCTGGAAACAAATATTCTGAGTACATATTTCTTGTTTGGGTTTCATGGTCGCCCCAGAGCTCCCATGAGTTCCCCAGGCTCCTCTAAGTCTCCTTGTCATTCTGAGTTATCTGGTTGAAATTCCCCACTCTCCACTCTGGAGCCCAAATGCTATCTTTATATATTGATTTGTTTTCCCTTTACATTCAACCACCAAGCATCCATCTCAGCTGCCGACCTTGTCCAGACCATTGTCACTAGGCTGTTGTAGTTTCTCTAAGTTCCTCCTCACAGACTTTTAAGGGATTCACTCTCTATTTGAAAATGGATGTCTTAGAGTATAGATTCACATACATTGTATATATTTCGACACTTTCCTTTTTCTTTGAAGATAAAATTCAAAGTCGTGGCTCCTGTGGGGGTTAATTCCTAAAAACTAGAATGACCAAAGGTGGCAACTCAGTATTCAGACCTGTCACAAGAAACACCGAGGCGTGCTCTGCAGATACCTCTGTGGGGCGATGGGCATGGCCGTGCTTTAAGTGGATGGGAGAATCTGAAGACTCCTTAATACTGTAACCAGCTGCGGTGACAACAGGCAAAAAAAATCTGATGACTGAAAATTGACACACAAACAAATAGTAACACTTAGTTTTGAACATACAGAGAAAGAATGATAAATGTGCTAAATGTGCTCAGCTCAGAAACTACAGGAAAGTGCCACATGCGTGAGGAATTTGTCCTTGTATTATGGATAAAAGAGCACAGTAAATTCTAGAACCAGTCGAAATTATGATTCTAGAGAATCAGATGAATTTTAATTTAAAATAAATCAAAGTAAATTTCATTTCCTTTACCAAAAGTATCATTATCTGTACATTCACAGAGCATTGGTAATTTCAAAATCCAATAATCATTAAGGACTCTCTGTCAAAAGCTATGCCTTCAGCTCCAAATTTTTAGCGTGTTCATGAGGCCTCAAAGGGCCTTCCACGAATATATGCTAAAGGATGCCAAGTCTACAGAGTGCAGGGGAAGTGTGATAAGAAATGACACGAAACAATGACGTGTGTATTTCATTAACTGGTTAGGCTTAGCTACTATTAAAAAGACTATTTAAACATTACAAGTACATCATGTTTGTGCAGCAAAGTGATTAAATAAATAATGGAGTCAGTAAGGCAATTATAATCTACACATACCTATCATCTCAGAATTCAAGATGATGAGACAAAAGGATCACAAGTTCAAAACCTCCAGGAGTCACATATCAAGACCCTGTTACAAAGCTAAACAAAGTGAGGTACCATAGATGCATTCAATGCTGTGTACACTTGTGTGTGCTTGTTTCAGAAAGATTCAGTACAAAGATGAAGAAAATAGTCCAATAATAGAAGCATTAAGAATTTAAATTATTATTATTTGGGTTAAGAGGAATATTTTAAACTGTTATAATAACCTCTCACACAATAATCTGTAAGAACCTATTGAGACTTTTACATGAAAGATTATTTTGAATATCCCTTATTTACTTTGATGATTTTATACATATATACAATATATTGCAATCACAATGACCCCTAACTTTACTTTCCCACTTTCCTTTGCACCCCAAAACACCTCTCCCACCTTCATGTCTTCTCTCTTTTGTTTTTAAAACTGATTGCATGCAGCTAGACCTGTCTTCTGGAACGTAGACCGACCTCTGTGGCTTGATCTTATGCGGTCACTATGGCTACTGAGTGCTCACGAGTGTAACAACTGTGTCATGGCTGGAAGACAGTGTTTCACAGCATGCCACCCCATCCTCCAGCTCTTACATTCTTGGTCCATGAGCCTTGGACAGTTGGGGGCAGGCAGGGAGCAGGGTGGATGTAGATGTCCCATTTAGGGCTGAGCACACAACAGTCACTTGTTCACACTTTGACCAGTTATGAGTCTCTGCATTAGCAGCTGCCCACCTCAGAAAGCATCTCTGGCCAGGGCCATGAGCAGAACCAATCTATGGGTGTAAAAGCAATATTTAAAAGGCAGCTGGACAGTATGTCCATTTAGGCCAAGGATGTTAGCAGTTTTTCTGCTAGGCCTCTGACTTCCCAGCCATAGACTCTTGACCAAGTTCATAGTGCTGGCTGTGAATTCCTACTCATGGAAGATTCTTAAGGATGCTTTTTAAAAAAACTGATGCAAAGAGATAGCCATCTATGCCTTGAGACATGATTTCAAAATTTTAGAGCTCCTATAGCCTACTTAGTTCACTTGTTTCTTAAATATTCCAAAACTAGGATTGATCATGACTAAAATGGCAAGATGTACTCCTATAGGCCTTTTTTTTTTTTTTTTACAGATTTTCAAGATTGAATGATAAGTTGATTTACTTTCTGAAGACAAAGATATGGTTCGTGTTCTGCCTTGGCAGACTAAGAGCCATGGATAAAAGATGCAACTGAGAACCAACAAGACATTGTTCACTAACTTTGCCATGGCAGATTTAAATTACCTCCTCAAGTGCTGCCAACTGCTCTAAGTTTGATGTCATTAAGGACACACCATTAATTTGTCAAACTGCTTAGTCTGAGGGGAATAAAAGATGGTTATATTATTTTCATGTCTTGAAAGAGAAATAGGAGAAGCCAAGAAGGAACAAATGTCTCTTTGGCTCTCATTAATTCAGATGAGGATGAATTCTAAGGAACGTAGACCAGTAAACCTTGAGTCACAGAGCTAGAATTTGCTGAACTGAACATTGGATATATTTGTGCATATGTTAGTCGACATTCTGCTACTCCTATATCCTAGGGATCAACTTACAAAAAGAGTAGCTTCTTTGGCTGATAGTTTTGTAGTTTCCAGTCTATGATTTTGGTTGTTGATTGGGTAGAAGCACGTTATTTGGGGTGGCTGTGGTAGAACAAAACCACTCACCCCATGGTCAAGAAGTTGAAAAATGCGGAGCTGCCAAGGGCCTATTAAAGGGCGTGGCCCCAGTGGTCCAAAGGCTTTCCACAGGTTCTATCTGACCCTCCACAGATAGGTGAGCCACCTTGCTGTCCTTAGAGTGGTTGTTCTACCCTTGTTTCCAGCTTCTATGCTGAAATCTAATCTCCCAACGTGATGGTACTTAGCGATGGTATTTCCTTTGGGAAGTGATTAGGTTATGATGGTTTTGTCTTTATGGAGGAGACCACAGAGTGCTCTCCCTTCCCATGACATGAGGCTGTAGTAAGAAGGTGACATCTGTAAATTAGGAAACCTCATTAAACCCTAAATTTTCAAGGCACCTTGATCTTGTACTTGCCCATCTTCAGACTTGTGAAACTTAAGTTTCTGTTGTATATATACTACAGCCTTGGCATTTTGTTCTAATACCTTTGTATTGTTTATTTTTCTTATTGCTGGAACAAAATACCCTTCAAAGAAACTTAAGTGCATGGTGGGGGTAAGGGGGTGCACAACCAGTCTGCCGTGGTGGAGAAGGCATGGCAGGGAAAATATGATGGCGCTGTCATCACTTAGTCTGTCATCAAGAAGCAAAGCCAAGGTCAGTGCTGGTACTTAGGGAATTTCTTTTTATTTTATGACTTGTCCACTCTGGGTCCAGCTCTGATACCAGCGCATAGCATGGTGTCATCCAAGGTCAGGTTAGGTCTTCTGCCTTCAGTTAAACTTCTCCGAAAATGCTCCCCGACCAGATACCCAGTGGTCTGTCTTCCATGTGATTCTAAATCCATTCACTGTATTGACAATGAAAACCAAGCACTGTAAGTTCAATCTGACTAGACATTTATATCTTACCATGAAGAATTTACCTTTACAAACAGTATGGGTCTCTAAAATTATAACAGGTTTTCAATCTATGAGTAAAATTTGGTAGATATGTATATTACAAGTATTTTGCTTTAAGAAACCAATACTTGTACATTTCTTGGTATTTTAAGAACTTCTTTAAGACTGAACATGTCAATCTTTAGAACTTATGATTTAATGAGCATGAAAAATTTAAATGAAAAATGCACACACATAGTTTTTGGTAAATATTGTTAATTATAAAATATATTAAATTTTAAAAACAAAACTTTCATGATAAACATTTAAAATAAAATAAATCAAAAAGCTTTTTTTTAGTGAACTGCCTTGTGCCTGTATAAAAAGTCACAGACACACGTGCACACAGACATGTTTACATACATGCATATTCTTGACTCTATTATGATGTCACAGTCACATCTATTATAATGTGTGTGTGTATATTATGGACTGTCATTTATTGTGCTATCAACACTCATGTGTTCTTATGCCTATATTGCACTGTCTTGATTAATATGTTAGTAGCAAATTAGGTAGTGTAAGGTCCTTGTATATCAAAATTACTCTATGAGAGCATTCCTCCAGTGACCTCAAACCTCCCACTAGTCCCAGCTTCTTAATGTTCCATGGAAATGACTGTATATTTATTAGTGAAATATCAACCTTAGCCTTGTATGTATTTCAAAGTCTGAACTAGACCTGGATGCAAAAACTATAATGGCTAAACTTCTAAAACAAAACTTTGACTCTTTGCTTTAAGAATTAGCTTTTCCAGTAGTTGTCAAATGTTTTGGTCTTAATATGATTTCCTACCATTGGGACTTGTTGAAGCCCCCAGAGGAAGTTTAAGGAGAGACAGCTGTCAATATCATTAGAAATTATAACACAGCTGTCAATATCATTAGACTTTAAACACGGGAGTTGTTATTGTTGTTACTGTTGGTGCTTTTATTTGGTTTGGTTGAGACAGGGTCTCATTCTATATCCTGTAACTCACTATGTAGATCAGGCTGATCTTGAACTCATGGTGTTCGTCCTACCTCAGACTCCTTAGTACTAGAAGTACAGCTGAGCTACCAAGAAGTTTTTAAAATATCAATTTATTGTTTAATTTGAGAAGTGCAGTGATAAACAAATTATATGTTCATTTAAATAATATCTTAGAATTATAAGAATTTACCTTTATCTTGTGGATCTCTTGGGATCTGTCTTAATGAAAGAGTTCTACAGTATGATAATGCATAATGAAAAAAAAAACCTTGGGATGTGAACATTGTAGCTAATACAGCAGTTTTAAAAGAAGTTATGAAATATGTTAAAAATCTTAGTCAAAGCCATTCTATGTTGGTGGGTGTTTATCATTGCTTTTCTGATGGATGTCCTTATAGGGTTAATGGCTATTAGTTACTTTCAGTATAGAATACTTTCTTTATAGAATTAATGAATTCTTTCTGGCTAGAGAGAAAACATTCTGTCTTTGAATCAGTGTTTGTGTGGGCTTCATTGTGTCTTTGATTACTTAAGAAGAAAAAGAACAAAATTTCTTTTTGTACAAAAGTAATAAGGTTATACTTTTGCAATTGCATCTCCAACTGTGTGTGTTCATGTTCTGTTGTTACTCTGAATAAATAAGTTATCAAATACTGTGAAAAAAAAAAAAGAATTAGCTTGTCAAACAAGTTTAACCAACCAGGACTGTTCTTTGAGAATTTAAGATTTTGTGAATGAGATGGGATTGGAAGGACCAGTGGGCATTCTTCAGTAGGAACGATGGTGGTTTGGGTAGCTCATGCTGGTGTGTGAGAAGAGAACTGAATGTACCCTGAGAGATGGGAAGAGAGAAGAATGAACTGGGGGATTCATTCCTGATGGCTTCAGAATTAATGTTTCCAGTTTTCCCCCTGCATATGTGTTATCATTCTGTTACTGTAGCAATTTCTTAAAACAATTGTTTTGGCTCACAGTTTTAAGAGCTTTAGTTCATGATCAGTTGCTTATTTTGCTTTTGTGCCTGTGCTGAAGCAGTGCAGAACAGTGGGGAATCTGTGACAGAGCAAACCCATACATTTCATGGCCAGGAAACAAAATAGAGGAAAAGGAAAGGGTACTATTCCATCATCCCTGTCAAAGGCACAACTGCAGTGACCTAAAGGCCCTGTCTCCGCACAGCACTTCCCTGGAAACCAAACCTTCAGTACACAGGCCTTAGCAGGACATTCAAGATTCAGAGATTAAGCTTTCTATAAAACCCATGAGAATTTCTCATCAGCATGTGCAGGCCAGGAAACAGCCATTTACTACCAAACTTTGAGGCTTGCTGACAGTTAACTCTATTTCAAATGGACACACAATTTTTAAAGTGTAGATAAATAAATTCTGTGATATTCAGGACAGTGTCCTAAAATCTTATTAAATTAATAAAAAACAGAACACTGTGCCATGACTCAGCATTCCTCTGTGAGTTTACTGTAATTTCACTCTGTTCCCATGTTGCTATTGTTTAGTATTATGCTGGGGTGGTAAGCCATTATGTTATTCCTGGGATACCTGGTGTCTTCTAACCTACAGCTTCTTAAAATGTGGGTCTTGACTCTGTGTAGGGGTTGCATAAACGACTGTGGAGGCCATGAGAAATTCGACAGCAGCGGGAGGTTCATGAATGTGTAGTAAACATACTTTAATTCAAACTAAAATGGGCAATGAGCCTGGGCCACTGCCAGCACTCGCTCGTGACCTTGTCGCTGTCACTATGGCTTGGCGTGGGACATAGACAGGCACTCTGTATGCCCTCATGCCTCCCCGTCCATTGACAAGGGTGGGAATCATTTCCTCCTCAAGGCCTTCCTCTTGATAAGTTTGTAATGGATAAATTTCATCATGAAGTATCAACCTGAAAATATAGTGACAAGAACATACTTTCCATCCAACCAGTCTACAGCCTAGTGAGGGAGACAGTGAACTAAAGCTTACTGCACAATCTCCTCAGCTTTTCTTTTTCTTTTTCTTTTCAGAATGTGTGATCTTCCTACCCAGCCTCCTTAGTGCTGACATTGCAAGCGTCTTCCACCATACACTGCTCTGACATTCCTTTAATGATCAAACTGAACTGTCTGGGTTCTACCTGCTATGACTGCTCTTACCCCAATGCCTGTCTCCATGTTTCTCAGGGCAGCTGAGAGATCTACCTCCCATTCTTGGAAAGCCATTGTGGGACCTCTCAGTCACATTTCCCTGGCCACAGTGGTGCCAAGACCACTGCTCTGCTTCATGTTCCTATGGCATGGTTTGCGTAATTTTTCTTCTCTTTCCTCCTTTTCTTCCTCCTCTTCCTTCCCCTCCCCCTTTTCTTCTTATTCTTCTCCTTCTCCACTCTCTCTCCCTCCTCTCTCCTCCTCTTTCTTCTTTTTCTTGTTTCCCAAAATTCCAAACACCTGTTTCTTTTCTTCAATATTCACAAAGCTAAGTGTTCAAAAAGGAGAAAACAATGGCAAAAATAGCAATGAGCTTTCTGTCTTAGGAGGTAAGCTCCTTTATGAACCAGGGGAATTAGTCTATTTATTGATGAGTTTTTTACAAAAAGTCTAAATGAAAAATCAATCCCGTCTGGTGTCCAGATTAATCATACTGCCCTGTCAAATGGTTTTAAAAATACAATATTTTTTCCATCTATTCAGATAATTGCCTGTCAGGGTGGTAAAGGCTGCTGAGTAAAGGCTTTTTAAGTTGGAACAGGGAGTTCCTGGTCGTGTTGAGGACCCTGGAAATGGGTGGTCTCAGAGAACTTCCTGGATGATGTGGTGTGAATATCTGATGGACGGACAAATGTGAGTGCTGACAAGTGTGAAGAGAAAACAGGAAGGAAGGCATGCACATGGAGACTAGACTTTGGGTGCTTTGCCTTGAAAGATGTTCAAGTAAGTTGAAAATCTAAATACTGAAGGTAACAAGACAGGAGAAAGAGACAGTTTGTTCAGAGGGGGAGGAAACTTGGGCTGGAGTTTTTCCTTGAAAAATGGACATAGCAGAAGAAGATAGCCATAAAGAGAACAAAGGATTGGGGCCCGGAATAGGAGAACACTGTAAGGATGAAAAAGGAGGGCTCTAGGAATCATGAGGTCAACAGACTCTGGCACTGCAGCAGGAGGAAGCTAGGAGAACCAGATCTCATTTGCACGATTTCTCACCAATGAAGTTATGCACGCTGAAGCTGCTCAGCTGTCTTTGATGAGCTATGACTTTCTCTGTGGAGTTTCTGGATTTTAATAACCACGAGCCAGTGTGGAGTGATTTCTACTGTGTTTGCTGTGTCTTCATCATTAGAGACTCTCTCCACAGAAGAGCTCTCCCAGCCAGCTCAGTTCCCCAGTTCTTTTCCCCTGTCTCTCAATGAGGAACTTAATGAGAACAGACTAGTCATGAATTAAAAAACAAATAAATAAAGTGTGCATTTGAGACCTGTTAAAGACGCATTGCCAGGCATGGAGACATGCCCTCTACTTAGAAGACTGTGACAAGTAGAACACAAGCTGACCTCAACCTGGGCTATCCAATGAGACTCTGTCTCAACGAGAGAAAAGGGAAGTCCCACGACAATGACTGCCCAGACCCCATAATGCCTACCCATCTTTTCAAGGGAAGTGCCCAATATCTGTCTGGGTGGTCACTCATTACCTTTGACCTTAGCTTCAAATCTTTTCTGCACTCATTTGAACTCATTTGTTAGCCCCAATGCCAGACCCCAGGACCTTTCTCTTTGTTTCCTCTTCCCTAGAATGTTCCTTCCCTGTGCAGTCACCTCTTTGTTTGTGTTTGCTCAAATGTTGCTCTTTAGAGATATGTTCTCTGACTGACCTAGCTTTAATTTCAGCCAAGTTCCCGGAGTCCTTTGCTCACCTCTCAGCTTTATGTTTTTCTCTTGCTCACATGAAGATCTAACACAGCGTCTGTTGTCTGCCACACTAGACATAAGCTCCAGGAAAGCCCTTTCATTTCTATCGTCTCCTTTCTGCATCCCCGGAATACATGGCATTCCTCTAAGCAAAACGGAATCAAAGCAAATATTTGTGGTAGACAAATGAATATATTGGTTACTGCTCTTTGCCTCAAGAGAGGAGGCCTCTCTGTTATTGGGCCTATATATTTGATTTTCTAAAACCATGCAATGAGTAGGGGATGGGAGAGTGGGACTCGGGTGTGTGTGGAAGAGTGGAGGTCTAGAAAGACTCAAGAGGAGTTGCGGGTTGGTTGGAGGGCTTAGAAACTCAGTTCCTGTGAAGTTAAAGTTCAAAGGATTGAATGGTAGGTACTATAAGCTGTGTAATTGGACTTCAAAGCCATTAGGCAAATATGCATGCCATTATGCCTTTGTTTCGTAAGGTGCTTCTTTTGAAGGAGTTCAGGGTCCAGGTCTAGCAAAGTCCCTGCTGCTAACTTTTCTTGGGCCTTTTCTTTATTATTTCCCTACAAATTCCAGACTTCTTTTTAAATTGTCACTTGTGTAGCTTCTTTCTGTAGGCTTCCTGGTGCATTGAGTGAACCAAGTAGACAGATCACTGGCAGACCTGAGCAAGCCAGATGCTGGGGTGAGCTCATTCACACTCTGCATGTGTAAAGTCTGCACACTTCTTTTCCAGGAGCCAAGGCAGGCATTTGGGTGGGCGATGTTTTTTTGAAATTGTGGTGCAGGAAAAACCTTTCCTAAATTAACATTCTGACCCACCTTGGCTGTTTTTATTCTTTTCTTTTTCTTCTCTGAAAGCAGACATTGAGAACAGACACAGACTCAGTCCCAGTCTTCCCAGAAGGCACCGAAATGACAAGCTGGCTGTTACAATAAAAGTAAAACTCCTTCAGGCAGGCATTTCAAGAATGTTTTTCCCCAAGGCTGAGTGTTTGATTTAAAGATGAAAACAAGCTCACAGTGGCAGACTGCATTTGAGATATCTGGGTGTAAATGATGAAATAACTCACATGCCCTTGTGTTCACTTCCCCCAGGCATCTAAGAAGCAGGGGGTGACCAACCCTGGATTAGGATTTGTCAATCTTATTTGTTTTCTCAGAGAACCAACTCTATTTTGTTGATTTTGCTTTATTATTTATTTATTGATTGCTATTGTATTGTTTTTTTCTATTTGATTATATCTTGCCATCTACTCCTTTTGGGTGTGATTAGTTTTTGTACTAGAGCTTTCAGGTGTGCCGTTAGGTTGCTAGTAAGAGATCTTTCCAAATATTTTTAATGTAGGTACTTTGTGCTATGAACTTCCTTTTCAGCCCAGCTTTCATTGTGTCCCATGAGTTGGACATTGCTGTGTGTTCTGTGCCCCATTCTTCTCTCATGTATCACACCCCAACCACAGTTTCCCTTTCCTCCTCTCCTCCTAGTCCCTCTTTACCATTTCCCTTCTTTCCTGGATCCACTAGTCCTAGATTCCCACTAGAAAATGGCAGTCCTCTCAGGGATGTCAATCAAACAATGCATTTGGGTTTGGAATGATTAGGTCTAGGTGCTGATTTATGGTTTTGTCTTTGTTGAGTGCGTGTTTTGTTCCTTGGTTCCTGTTTCTTCTCTAGATTTTCTGAGTGTGAGGGCTTTGAGTTGCCTTTTGAGCTGGTGTGTTCACAGGGAATGCCTGCTGGTGTTGGAGGCTGAGATACTGGGATGAGTTGGGGGAAGGAAGGTTAGAGTATAAGGTCTTTGTGATTCATTGGAGTTAGGGTCAGAGAGGAGGGGAGCACAGCGGGTTTCCACCTACAAAGCTGCCAGTGAGACTGGGGAATTGGATCTTATGAGCAGCAGGAATGCTGTGGGTCTGCCTTCAGCCTACTTTCTGACTTTGGAGGAGCTGCTCTTTTGGTTAACAGTTTGCTTGCTGGTGTTGGGGTCTGGGACAAAGCAACACATTGGGGAAGGGAGGTTAGGAAGGAATGGTTTGTGGGATTCACAGGAGATGTGGGCAGGGATGAAGAAAGGCTGCAGCTGCTGTTCTGTTGCAGTGCTAGGGACTGGGTCTGGGGGCAGGCAGCCTAGTTGGTTCTCTGGCAGGTGAGGCCTGTGTTCAGAATAAACCTTCTCATGACCTGATTTCCACAGGGTCTTAATCCCCAATTTCCTTCAAAGCATAATCCCTTACATGTGGTCTATTGTCATAGGAGGTGGGTTTCTCTAGAAAAATTGACATCTTTGGCACAAAGAGCATCACTGGAGGACTCCTGAATGCTAGGTTGTATAGTAAGGGATTCTGGCTAATAGAAATGATTGTTTCCTATGACGAGATTGTACGTAGTGCTCAACGATCCCTACCCTTTAAGAAAGCTTTGCATATTTTAACATCTGTCTTCATTTGAGCTCTTGCTGCCATTTTTTCCTGACTTCTTACAGAACATGACATAGAATCTTTCTCTTCTGGGAGAATCAACTACTTTTTTTTTTTAATTTATTTATTTTTATCTCAATCACAGGTTGGGTACTTTGGGAGAATCAACTACTTGAAAGAGCAAATAAATGAACATATTTTTGTATTGTGCCCAAATGGTACATGTGATATAAGCCAAAGAGACCTTGTTGAATTTCTGACTTATTTTTACAAATGAAAGAAGCCTCTTTCGGATATATGCCCAGGAGTGGTATTGTTGTGCCCAATTCAAGGGACCCCAAAAGACCACTAGGAGTCGAGTCTGTTGCAAATCACATGAGGATCTTTATTCAAGCTTAAGCTCAGGCTGCCAATCTCCCCTGATGCAGCAGGTTAGAAAGTGAGGCCCCGAGTCTCAGGGGGGCAGCGTTTTTAAAAGGGAAAGAAGCCAAGAAGGGAATTCCAAGCCTTGCAGTTACAGGGAAGAAAAGTTTTGGGTGGAGATCGAGATGTCCTTTAGGCAAATTGTTTCAAGTCACCTGGCCAAACCGACAGATACTTAAGATATCTGTACGATAGCCTGCTGGGTGGAGTGTAGGACCCATTAACACATTTTGTGGTATTTACAACAACCTGCAGGGTAGAAGGCTATGTGACTCTTTTCAGAACCCAAAGGTGGGGGTCACTCTGTAAGGACGGAAAATTTTAACTTGGCCCTAACCATGGGAACTGACCATGGAAACTGAGACTTGTGAGTTTTAATAATTACCAAACCAGGATCTGATACAAAACCAAACCTGGATCTGATACAAACGTTTCTGAGAGACGCCCTTCTGTGGTTATGGATACAATCTCTAACCGTCCCCTAGTCACCACATCTGGGCACAGCCAATCACAGACTGCCCCTTTAGGAAAGTCCCTTACCCCTAGACCCCCTTCTGTTTTGTGGTTTTGCCTTTATAAACTCTGTGATTCCATTGCTGGGCGCTCTGCACCACCCCCTTGCATGGGAGCTGTGTGCGGAGCCCTGGCATGCTAGCTACTGAGTAAACCTCTTGCTGTTTGCATCAAGCTCTGTTTTTGTGGGTTATTGGGGTTTGGCGTCTATCCCGAGGAACAGAGGGTCTCCCCACCTTGGGAGTCCAACAACTCCAAGGTCGGTCAACTTAAGATAGAGTCCGGGAAACAAAATGGAGCCACTCCTGCCATCCTCAGTTTCTTCAGTATAGCTGGATCTTGAGGTAGCACTATTCCTAATTTTCTGAGAAAGCACTAGATTGATTTCCATAGTGGTTGCACAAGGTTACAGTCCCACCAGCAATGGAGGAAGGTCCCCCTTTCTCCAAGAAGCCAATGGCTCATTAAGATTGTATAGAATTAAATTGTTACACATTGATTATTTTTAATCAACATTTTACTCTAAAAAGATCATTTCAGACTATATTCAAATGGAAGACATATTAAAGGTCATGACCTTGACTTCTTCAAAATAGATTGTCAAGTATATTTTAATCTTCAGGCTTTGACTGTATCTAAAATTAATTTGAGGATTCAAAGAGGTCACTCACCAAAGAAAATTACAGTTGCAATTTAAAATAGAGAATTTAGAAGCAGCACAATTTAGCTTATTTTCTTCTATTGACTATTTTGACTATTTTCTTCTATTGACTGTTTTTCTCACATGTAAATTCTCTTTTGTTTGCAATAGTAATGAACATAAAGAAACATGTGTATGTGGATATATATGTATGTATATATGTATATATATAGTGTATGTGTGTGTATGTGTAATAAAACAAGAGAATCCTTAAATAACTAACATTTTTGCCATCTACCTTCAGTCCTAATTGCAATGTTTCATGTCAGGAAATTACATCATAGCTCAAGAGAGTAAGAAAAAAGAGGTTCAGAGGTTTCAAATCTGAGATTCTACGTTTTCATTACATGTCTATTCTCCTTGGCATAAGAGACAATGTTGAAGCTAAAACTGTCAAGAGAGAGACAGTTTCCTGGTTAGAGACATACATGTGCACCTTTTTTCTCTTTAAAATCTCTTTTGTGTGTGTGTGTGTGTGCATGTAACATGTGCATTTGAGTGCATGCCTTCTTGTGCCATAGCATGTATGTAGTGGCCAGAAGATGATCATGGGTGTTTCTTGTTGTCTTCCTTCTGCCAGGATCTCTTACCATTTGCTCCTGCATGTGTTAGGCTAGCTAGCCTCCCCCAACCTTCCAGGAATTCCCCTGCCTTCACTGCCATCTTGCCACAAGAGCTGGGGATTTAAACTCAGGTTCTCATGCCAATGTGGCAACTATTTCAACAGAAATTATTTTTTCTTTAATGTGTATGAGGGTTTGTCTGCAGGTACGTGTACCATGCATGTGCCTGGTACCTGGCAGATGTCAGAAGAGGGCACTGAACTGGAACTGGAGTTTCACATGGTTGTGAATTACCTTGTGGGTCCTGGGAAGTGAACCCGGGTCCTCTGCTGAGCCAATTCTCCAGTGCCCCAACCCTAATTCTTGATCTCATCTACGATTCATCACCACAAGCAAAATTCTAATGATATAGCTTTAATGCGATGTTTCTTTCTTATGCTGTCTTTTTACTTCTCAGCTTCTTGTTTCATTTGAGTGTCCCATATGGCTTCCAGCGTTTTTGATTATGGATCATAAGCCAGGCCTTGTTGTGATGATTTTGTTTCGCATCCTTGACAGGGCATTGACTTAACCTCTGCATCATTTGGTGCATGTCCCCCTGTGGCTGGAAGAACATCTAGATCAGTCACTGGTTAATTACTCAGCAAACTGCTAGTCTGGTATGCACCTCAATCAATTTTCACACATTTTTGCTTTCATCGATAGTTACCCATAAAAATAACAGATGTGTTTTCAAAGGAAATGAGTTCTCTTGTTCTATGACTTTAAGCCTCAGACTAGCTCTACAGAGTTGGGGCATCACCATAAAAGGTTTCAAAATGGCTGCAGTATGCGCTGCAAGGAACAGGCGTTCCATGCGCGTGCTCGGCTTTGAGCAGGAGAGATGTGCTTCTGGAAGACTTAATGAAATGTCATATTTAGGGCAGGCCCTCCCTTTCTGTAATTGATGTGGGTAGAGATGGGGTTAATGAAAAATAAAGCTCCTGGAACTTCAATAATATTGAATAATATTCTAAACACCCAGTGTTCTGATTTATAGCCTGGCTGTGAAGTGTAACTTCCAGGAATCATAGAAACACATCAGATGGTCTAGTTGCCTTGCTTTTCAAACTAGACCACATATTGGAAAAATAAAGTTTACAGGAGCCATTTTAGGCGAAAGCTTGTGTCTCTGGCTGAAGTGATCACTTATTTCAACTACAGTATTCCGGAACTATAACTTGGTGCTTGGTCCTGCCATTGTTCTAGATTTTTCTTTTTTGCCCCCTGAATTTTTTCTGTAAAACAGAAGGACCCTCACTCTCGAAGAACTCTGTTGGAGCACTCTGGATTAGGAGTGTTGCAAATCTCTGTGCCCTCCTGTACCGTGAGCCACTCGAAGTTCTACTGATGAGGCAGGAAATGGCCATTCATTTGACCTTTTTGAAGAAGATTTGGATTTAAAAGAAATTAGAGTTAAGAAGAGTGGGCAGGAGGTAAGACAGGTTCAGAAAACAAACTGTGGGCACTGTGAAAGGTGCTGAGTTGAACAGGGGTAGGGAGGTCCCGAGCAGATGATGTGATGGAGGATGGTGGGTCAGCTCGATGGTTATGGCCATTTGTGCCCAATCAAATGGTCGCAACTAGACATGGAGTACACTCAGCTCCCAGAAACCTCCCTCACAGCCACTGAACTCAGCCCTGGTGCCTCGTGGCTTGAAGCTGAGCTGTGTCGTGTTGCAGGGGTGAGCGATGGATAGGAAGGTGTTGCTAGTCTCTGTTAACCTGGGTCACTGCTGTGCAGCGATATATCTTCTATGTGTGCTAACGAAGAGTTTGCACAGTGAATGATGGCAAATATTTGACTATAAAAGTGGTCAATCACATGTAATTTGTTACAGGTAGAAAAAGAGTTCAGTTGCCATCACATTATTTTTTAAGAATGAAAAATGGATTTTGTTTACCTAAGATTTTATTTTATTGACAGGGTAGTCACTGTGAGAAACAAGTAGAAGTTTGAAAATTCAAGTTAAATAAGGAAAGAGAAATTATTGTTACCTATCAGTCACTTTTCATTAGTGATGTCGTGGTCCCTTCCCTGCAGCCTCTTCATTTCAGTACTGCTTTCAGAAAGCTCATAAAACTTGGTATTTTTTTTTAAATTAATAATCTGAGAATTGGAAGCAAAATGGTAAAAAGAGCATACTAATTGGTGTGGTCCTAGAGGCTCATTGAAAGCAGCTTCTACTGTGTGGGAGTTATGGTCTAACAGAGAGGCCTTTGTGGTTCTTTGAGGATTGACTTCAGCGGCTCTTGCAGATAAATAAATGCAACAGGCTACATAGCTCTGGCCTCAAAATGTAAAATAGTGTGTGCATCACACAGGAGACAGAAAAGTACCTTCTCAGGCAGAGCTTATTCATTATACCAATGCCAGCCTAGTGTTTGCTATTTCATGCTCAGTGATGCCACTCAGAATATCCTGTAGTTTATATATATCATTTATATATAATATGTACAATATATAGTATATATAATAAGTATATGTATATATTTGTGATATATACACATAATATATAATATATTTATATTACATAATATAATCTATATATTTACTA
Organism: Pachyuromys duprasi; assembly: GCA_028658305.1. NCBI lineage: Eukaryota > Metazoa > Chordata > Mammalia > Rodentia > Muridae > Pachyuromys > Pachyuromys duprasi. The sequence continues at coordinate 106,815,356 of CM053744.1, read as the reverse complement.
TGAACCCACCTAGATGTGACATCTAGACAGGCAGAAATTTATGGGGGGAGCCTCCATCTTGTGGTCTGGGTACTATGATGGAACATCCTTCAACTTGTGGAGAGATGGATGGGGCAGAAATGGGAAATTCTGCATCTCTACAGTTTGTCTGAACTTGTAAAGAAGTGGATTCATGACGTCACTGAAGCTCCAGAGCCTTGGCTCCAGCAGCTTCTGTGGAATTAAGACTATTTTGATGAGGGCTTCTAGCAAGAAGTCTAGAGAAGGCTTTCTGCCACCTGTGTTGAGAAGACGCACACTAGTACCTTCAGCTTCCCCATGTTATAGAAATGGAGGGGTTCAACTCTGCATTTCTCTGACAACAACAAATCCAAGACCTGACATGGTAATCATATCAAATAGACCAACTGAAGACTGTGCATAGTATATTAGTTGAGGGAAAAGGGGACGTCTATGAGAGAGGCTGTACTTTAATATATACATACATACATATATATATATACATATGAGTTAACGTGTAATTTCATTATTCTACCCCTTCCCTTTCTTTCCTCCAACCCTTCCCATGTAGAGCATCTTGCTCTTTCTCAAATTCATGACCTCTTCTTAATTGTAAGTATATGCATACTTTATATACATACATACATGCATACACACGCACACACATAAAACCTCCACTGTTTGTGTAATGTTACTTATATATATCTCAGGGCTGACCATTTTAGGAACATAGCAAAACAGCACAATGAAGTAGAAAGTTAATGGACCTTGTATACAGACAAGGCAGAAACATACCCACTAAGTCATTAGCTGATTTTACTCTACCTGTATAGCAATTGCTCAGAAAATTAGAGAAAAAAGAAACATTATATGTAATTTTTGAGCAAAAGGAAAAAATGTTGACATGTTCCCCCTGCACTGAATGAAGAAACCTGTGTGGACTGTGCCCTAGTCACTCTGAAAATATTAGAACAACTTGTCAGCTAAGTGTTGGTTTCTTCTATTACAGCTCCACACTCCATTTCTGTAAAAGTAGCAGAGAAGCAATAAAACAGTGGCCAAGTGAAATACAAAAAGCAAACATGAAAGAAAATAAAACAAAGTACTCTGTAGGTTCAAGCCAAGTGGTCACTCAATGCAAGAAACACATGTCAAGTATGTAAGCGGGCTGGGGAGGTTCTGGGATGGTAACCTGCTTGCTGAGCCAGCCTGAGGACCTGGCTCTAGACCCCAGCACTCACATAGAAAGCCAGCTGTGGTGGCAAGTTCTTGTAATTCCAGCATAAGGAGGAGGGTGCAGGCAGATTCCTGAAGCTCACTAGCCAGGCAGTCGAGCTGAGTGCGTGAGTACAGGTCCCAGCAAGAGCAATGCAGAATCCCAAGTATACAGCTTGTTGAACCAATAGGAAATAAACATACTTAAGCAAATGAGATTCAGGACAACATTTGACATCACCTCCTCCCACCAACCTGTCTCTTACTCTTTCTTCTGGCATAAAAGTAACCCATCTCTGGAGGTTCATATGCTAGTTTTGTAGACTATCAGAAGATACATATTTCTTTGAGTCTAGTTTCTTACATTCAGTATTACTGAGAAATGTATCAATGTTATGTAGGTAGGGGGTTATCATTTTCACTGCTGGCTTGTATTTTGTCAAACAAATATGCCATGCTTTGTTGGATCATCACCAACTTAGGCTATTAAGGAAGATGCTGTTCTAGAATTCCATCCCCTACTCAACCTTGCCAGGTGTCTTTCCAGAAACAGAATTGCTGGGTGGTAGGATACTTGTACACAGCATCGTTTAATTTCTTGCTCTTTTATGTAAGTTATAGTAGTTGCTAAGTAGGTTTTTGCCTGCTTACTTTATTTCTATGAAGTATTGAGAGGATTCTTAAATATTAGGCCTCTTGATTTTTACCAGAATCTATCTTTTGTAGCCTAAGCAAGAAATTCTAGTTATCTGTTATCTAAAAAGCACAATAAAGCCATAATTACAGTGAGCCATTGGAGATAGCTACTTTGCTTCATTTTTATGTGGTCATATTCAATCTGAATACTAAAAAGAAAAATAATTAATGCATTGCCATAATTGCAACACATTAAACAAAATTACCTCTGGCATTATAAAAATGAGTCATCATCACCAAGGTGTTTATGCATGCCATTCTGTCCTCATATTTTCTGAACTAAAATGGCTAAAATTCAAAATTCTGGAGAGATGGCTCTGTGGTTAAGAACACTTGCTGCTCTTTCAGAGCACCTGGGTTGGTTTCCAAGCATCTACATGGCAGCTCACAACCTTGTCACTTCTGTGACCCTCTTTTGGCCTCCAGTGGTACTGCATGCAATGGTACCATACATATGTAGATTAAACACTCATACAAAAATTTTAAAACAAAGACAAAAGCTTCTTTCTGTAAAGAATGCTTTTTGCCCATGTGTTCCACTTGATGGGAATTTTTTTAAATCTTATTTAATTACATAAGGGTTAGGAACTTGATATTGATGTAACAGAATTTTCACCTGTGTGGTTTTACTTTACAAATTTTTACATTCAAAGCTAGCCAGCCCACCTTCTGTTAATAGGGTCAAATAATCTTTATTCCTTTCGTGAAATTTTTAGTTCCACCTATTGTTCTGTGACTCCCACGACAACCTCACATTTTTTTTTTTTACTGAGTGAAAACCACCCCAACAAGAAAGAGGAAATTTCATTCATATTTTCTTGAAAGCTGTGACTGTGGAAGCCTGGTCCCAGCTCTTCAGTAGCTTTAATCTCACATCAAATACTTACCAGTAACAAAGCAAACCAAAAAGATACCCTACTCTCATGCCCAGGAAGGATGCTGTTAGAGGACCACACAGGGCTGACAACCCAGTGAAGTCCACAGTCAGCTGCAGGCTGCCAGGGGAGCAGAGTGGAGGAAAGCAGGCAGGTAGCGTGCAGGCCACAGCCTCAGGGAAGCTTACCTCTTGGGAGTTTTCATCTTCTATATTTGGCTTCACCCTTTACTACTTAAGTATCCACTGAGACTTACACCCAAACAGCGCAAGGTGCTTCCACTGGGGCCCAATCTCCGGTCCTTCTCTCCGTTTCCCCTTCTTGCTCTTCAGACCCTTTCTGCACCCTCTTCCTTGATACAAATGCAAAATTCATGTGCTAATTCTCTAATGCAAATATTCATGTTGCAAGTGCTGACTGTCTTTCTAGTATTCTGTGTATAACCAAAGACAATTCCAAAATGTCAACAGTGAACATGACCCTATGTCAGTAGCAGATATTAGTGATTTAAATCTGGTGTTCCCACAATGTAATGTCAACACAGTAATCTGCAACTTAATCTATATATGTCTAAATCCATATGTAGTTTATTTTGAGACAGGGTTTTAAGTAATCAAGACATGCTGCCCTTGATATTCTGATCTTCTTGCCTACCATTTCAGAGTGCTGGGATTATAAGAATGCACAAATATGTCCAGGAGATGTAGCGCTGGAGGTTGAAATTATGCTTTATATGTGTTAGGTAGGAAGTCTACCAATGAAATCACTTTCTCAATTTTACCTATATTTGTATTAAATTCATTTCATTTATTAGACTGCTTAAGCAAATCTATTGTGCTTAAAACCTGCAAATGCTTCATTTAAATGCACGGCTATTACCAGGATGCTGCATTTTGGAAAATTTGGGTGTGATCAATGAACTCATTAAGGATTTTTTCTTTTTTGTGACTCCCAGTAACACACTGGTATACACAGATCAGCGCCCCTCTCAGCTCTCACCAGAGGTGCCTCTTCTTATAGAAGATGGGTCCTAACACAGAGACCCATAGCTGGACAATACGCAGAGAGGGAGAACGTTTGGAGTAGCTAGTCCTAATTAGGATGACTTCACCAAAGCCCCCTCCTCAGTGCTCAGGGCTCTATTAGGAAGAGGAAACAGAAAGATTGTAAGAGCTAGAGATCACAGAAGACTCCAAGGAAACAGTGTCTTCTAGATACAACAGTGCTAGTGCATGTATGCACTCACGGGGATTGGGGCATGCAAAAAACCTGCACAGGTTCAAGCCAGATACAGTCCTTGTCCTGAGAGGGGCAAGCGGACACAGGCTCCCACCCCTCACCAAGAAGCTACTGATACCTGCTAGCAAACAGAAATTCAGTTTTCTCCATTTAGAGTCTCACAGGGTATATTAACCACACTTTAGGGCAGGCCCCATGTTCAGGAATAGTTGGCAAACACAAAATGAACTCAATAATATTTTTCTTTGTTGGCCTTTTTTTTTTTAATAGATCTTTCACTTGTTTATTTTGTGTGGTTTTTTTGTGTGTATTTTTTTTGTTTTGTTTTTTGCTTCTGTTTGTGTTTTTAGAGAGAGATTTGATGCTCAGGGAACTCTGTGGGAAAGGTGCGGGAAAGAGTGGAACAGAAGCCAGGGCATTTTAGACAGGACAGGGACTCACAGGGACTCACAGACACTGTGGCGACATGCCAGAGCCTGCACCGGTTCGCACTAGGTGGAGTCCTAGAGCTGAAGAGAACACCGCCATCCCTAGCCTCGAACTATCTCCAACTGATAACCACTTGCAAAAAAAATTTTAGTTTTCTCCAAAGGAGTCTCATTGAGAACAAACTGCTCATAAGGCCAGGCCCCATGTTCAAAGTGAACTCAAGACATCTTGGGAGCTTTTTTGTCTCATAATGTTAAGTCGGGACTTTTTTTTTTTTTTAAACCTTACAGGTCCTATATATATTATAGCCTCCAGTTTTACATTTTTGTTGGATTCCTGTGTATGTGAATGTGAATGTCTCCACATCTGTATGAGTCTTTTGTGCTTTTTCCTTGACTCTTTCTCTTATCTGGTTGCTTTGTCCTATTCCAGTTTGGTTATTTTTCTTTTATCTTGTATTTTATTATTATTCCTTAGCTGCTTGTTTGTTTTCTAACAAGATACAGAAAGGCTGTGTAGATCTGGATGAGAGAGAGATAGGTAGAGAGAGAGAGAGAGAGAGAGAGAGAGAGAGAGAGAGAGAGAGAGAGAGAGAGAGAGAGAGAGAGAGCCACAATCAGAATATATTGTATGAGAAAAAAAAATCTATTTTCAATAAAAGAAAAAATTAAGAACAGAGAAATGTGAAGAGAAAAACAATGTAAAGTTTGGGTGGGCAGAGAGGTGGGAGGATCTGGAAAGATGAAGGAGGGAAAACAATGAAAATATATTGCATAAACTTTTTCAAGAAAAAGTTCAAGAAATGCTTTTTTTTTTTTGGAGACAGTGTCTTACTTCCTTATGCAGCTCAGGCTAGCCCCTAACTTGTGACCCTCCTGTCTCGGTCTCCTGAGTACTGAGTTTATAGCTGCATGTCACTGTACTTGGCTTCACTAGCGTCAAGGCTAGCAGTTTCCCATGGCTAAAGTTCTCTTGAAATTAGAAGGCTTTGTGATTCTTAATATAGCTTTGTAGTTATATGACAGACACATGCTGATTTTCTTTTATGACAGCATAAGTTTAAACTCTCTTAAGATCATTTCTAAAATTGACAAAATGAAGCAATTTCATCATAACTAGACATTTTAAATTCCCTTGTTGTGCTTGTGTATTTAAAACTAAAAGACTAACAAATCAGGCTGGTGGAGATAACAAGGTATCTTGGCACTAAGAATTCCAGAATCCTTGGAGGATCAGGGCAGAGTCATACATAAATCCTAGGTGTGAATAAGTAGCTTGAGAACTTAATTAACCTATTCAAATCTCAGATTTCTTATATTTGAAGATGGTCCCACATTTAAAAGCTGTTTCTGTGGGTCAGCTTGAGGGGAGGCATACGGTGTTTCTGTCACTTGCTACAATGAAAGGCAGGGATAATTTCACCTTGTCACAGAGTGTGCCAGGACTAAAAGGCCCGGGACCACCTTAATTCTCTGTGCTTTGGGGGTTCATATTAGCATTTTTAAATGGGCATGAGCTCTCCTAAAATCACTTTCAGGAACTGGTTTATGTTAGGACTAATTTATGAACAAAGGAGGCTTACAACAGGTGTTCTATGAAAGAGGTTTATTAGGTGGATATGGAGAGAGGGAGAGCAGGGGGAGTGGGCCATAATGGGGGAAAGAGAGAGAGAGAAGAGGAAAGGGGGGGGTGCCCTAATAGAGAGAGGGAGGGAGAGTAAGAAAACAAGAGAGCAAGAGAGTGAGAGCAAGAGAGTGACCACTGTCGGGTTGTCTCTAAGGTCAGGTAACCACTAACCACGCCCCCCAGGTGTGGCCATCTGGCTGGGTGATACAAGATGACATCATAAGTTGCTAGGTAACTCAGAAGCAGGTTCTGTTTCAGAATACTAACAGTTTACATTTTTAAGAGTTTTTTTTTAAACTAAAAAGCATAAAAGACAGTGAAGTTAAAAAGCTGACCAGCTGTCTTAAACCTAGTTTTGCTAGGTAAGAGAACAGAAACGAAGTGTTCAACTTATTAGAAAATGGTACATTCTGTAGGTGCTATTATTCTAAAGGAAATGCTATCATTCTATAGTTGCTGTCATTTGCATGGAAATACTCTGGGAATCTACAAATTGACACTGGGAAACTTGACTGAATTTCTGATGTAGAAGTCCTGCTCCACAATCCCAAATACACCATAAAAGCAAGTCATGACACCAAAGAGGGCATGAGCAAGCTGAGGAGAGGAAAGAGAAAGGACTCCAAGCCAGGATGGGCTCAGGGAGATGTGCTCTGCGGGGCAACTCCCCTCCCCCGGTTGCCCCCAGCCTTGAGTTGAGTTCAGGGGTTGGCAGAGGTGAGGGAGGGAGGAACTGTGGCAGTCTCAGCTGTCTAGCATCTTGGTTCTGCTTGTTCACTTCCCCCGCTGTTTTCTCTTTCGCAGATGATTCCTTGTCTGTTTGCCGCGCTATCCCGCCCTCTCTGTCTGTGAAGATCCCAGCTCTATTGGAGCAGGGAAGTGCCCGCTCCAGTGCACGTGTATCTGCACTGTCACTGTATCTGCCAGGGTCCTGTTTTCCAAGCTCATATCAATAGTGGTGGCGGGAGAGCCAACCCGCCCCAACCCTCAAATGTAAAATCATTAATTCTTTCAGTTTTATTAGAAAAGGAGAATGATACAAGATTTTAAGGTCTCTATTCTATTATTTCCTAGAGAATCCTGGACAAATATGAGGGACTCATTTCAGAAGGCCTTTAGGGACCATGCTCCCAAATCACACCACTAGCGTGCAACCCCTGCCTCCCAGCGGCTGCAAGGCGCGGGTCTTGCTCGGTACAGACACCCAGGATTCCTGTATGTTCACGTAGCACTGAACTGGCGGGAGCCTTATTCCCCCCCCCCCCCCGTAGGTGCCCAGTTGTAGCCTGCCAGAGTTTTTAGAATTTAAGAAGGCGCACCCGGCTTTCTTGTGTGGTACCTATCAGGCCGGAGCAGACATGTGCTGAGCTCGGGTAGTCCTTAAATTCTTCAGTGGATAAAACTAGATAGCTAATCTTTGCCCACCATTTCACTCATTGGCCAAATGCCTGGTTTTGCTACCTTTCTGACAGCTTGTTAGCAATGCAGTCATAGTTTTACATACTCAACAGTTTTAGCTCTCTCTTTCCATTTGTCTCCACAAATGTAGACGTGCTTAACAATCTTATGTGTTATTAATAATTAATTCTTAAAAAATCTGACCTAATACTTTAAGATTTTTTATGATTGTTGTTTTTGGCTGTGAAATTCTCATTTGAAACAGGAAGAGAGTGGATAAAGGCAAAAAAAAAAAAAAAAGAAAACAAAAAATGAGTAAAGGGGAAATTTCGATCTTAGAAACTTCTGTGTCTGCAATGCAAAATTGAGCGGGGTTCTTTCCCAGCAGGCGGGAGGCTCCCAGCAGGAGCCAAGCAGGAGTGCTGGCCCCAGCAGCTGGCTCTGGTGGGGCAGCAGCACCAGTGGCTTGGTCTCCTGTGGATCACTGGTCTGCCCGAACTGCCGGCTCTCTCTGCTCAGCCTCTCATTTTGTTCCCACTTGAATCTGCTCAGGAAGAATGATACATCTATTAGAAATAAGAAAAAATAAACAAACTCTTTAACTAATGTATTTGCATAAACTCTATTCTATATAGCATAATTTTAACTATTCAGTTGAAAATAATCACAAATACTCACTTGTGAGTATAAAAAAAGAAAGAAAGAAAGAAAAAGAGATTGCACCAAGCTGTGAGCCACAGGGAGAATTGCCCTTTAACATGATTCATTAGCAGGAAGAAAGCTGAGCAGGTCACTGGAAACCTCCCATAGTTTATAACTACCTCAGGTTATTGGTATTCAAAACCAAATGATACAATCAAAGACATCTTTTTTCAGCTGTGAAGGGTCTTCCAGAGGCTCAGTCTCACCCCCTGCTCTGAAAAGAAATTTCTTTTGTGTGGGTGGCCAAGGTGGTTGCTTGGTCACATTGTATTCTTCAGGTCCTCAACAGAGTAATTCATTTAGAGCCAGCTGGTATGATTATTGTTGTGTTTCAGTATCATTACTCTGTGCTAATCACAGACTATTGTAATTTCTGATAGGATGACCAAGGAATGAGCCACATGGTTTCAAAATAGCCATTTTCAGAAGGAGGTGCAAGTGAGACCTAGTATGCTTTAGTCAAGTGAAGCTTCGAAAATGGGCCAGGAATTAATGGCTACATTCCTTCACACTATGTGACTATCAGGAAACTCCCTGTTGATACAAACTCTTTGTATGAGCATTCCGCTGGAGACTGCATGTCATCGGGTATTTTAGGAAAGATGCTGGGAGTCATTTCTTGATGTAAGAAGGACTTCTCTCAACCGTAGTTTTCTAAAGTGGGGCCTCCAGAAGACTATCAGAACATCTCTACCGTCCTCCTGCATTTCTACTGAAGTTGTTGTGCCCATGGAGGGGGTGGCAGGCTACACCATGAGTGCCAGGCATGTCAGAGCCTTTTCTCTTTGTTAGCAGGCTGACAGTCATCTTGAAACCAGGTGGGCCTGAGAAACCTCAGTGTGGCAGATTTGTCCATAAACCAACTTCCTTCGGATGCTTGAAGGCATTTGGTGGGGTGATATTGACTCTTCATCCAACAGCCACGACGTCAAGACAACATGTAATAACCTCTATGCAAGCAGTAGCTCTAATGCTACAAACGTGGATAAATCTGTATTCACACCCAGTTCTCTTCTATTTCACAAGGAAAAGAAGTTTAAGTCACAGTAGAAAAATGTGATAGTAGCCCCTTTGCTAGAATACAGTTATATTCATTTACCACTTTCAAAATTTTAATTCCTTTCTGGAATGAGGATCCAGTGCTGCAATGTCATATGACACTGATTATGGAAAATGATGAAAATAATGTCATGTAAGTATTTTGCAGTATTGTTTGTTTGTTTTGTCCATAGTGTCCCTTCCTCCAGAGTCTGATGTCCTGAAGTCTAGAATGCAGAGGTAGGAATGGTCACCTGAAGTCTTTATTTCACCAAGCACTTTAGATTTAGGTTTAAGCTTAAACCTTTGTAAATACTTTATCTAATTGGTATATGAGGGTACTTCTGAAGAACTTGGACTGATTCTTGCTTTGGTGTTTATATGTTTATGTAAAACAATAGAGCCACCAACTGACTTGTTAGAAAGCGTGGGTAGCAATCAAGTGTATTTTTGCATGCTCCTAAACCAAAATCTTATTTACTCTTGATTGTCAAAATTAGAAATGTGAATAATTATGAGATGAATGTGGCTGGCTAAATAGCATAAGGCAGAAAATTTATGTTATTAGAAGTAGAGAATTACTAATAGTTTGGTTAATTAAATCTTGCCACAAGAAAGTTACTAGTATTGGTCTATTTTTGATTTTTAAAAAGGAATCATAAAATTGAAGTATCAAGAGACTTAAATAGTTTTCATGATACTCCAATCAGACAATTTTCCCAACTATGTTTGGATACCTGTACTGATGGCAAATGCACTTCTTTGCTTATTCTTGTTTAATATAAACATGAAAAATGTCCTTATTCTATCAAACTGCCTTCTAAATATTTATTCTTACACCTACAGATTAGTGATGCTCACAGCTTTGATCAGAATAGATTCTTTTTGCAATCCATTTCTATTTCACTCCCTCCAGGGCTCAGGGAGCAGTGAGGAAGAGGGGGCTGAAAGAAGTTAAGAACTGGAGGAAGAGGAACATCACGAAAGAATGTGTCTTCTTGCTATGACAAGACTGCTTGAGCTCATCAACTATGATTACATGTGTAAGATATGTGCAAGCTTAGGCCTGTCAGCAATCTGACATGGATGGGAGGGGGCTTGCAAGGTCCCACCCACCTTCAGGAGTATTGGCAGTTAGTGTTGTGAGGTAGAGAGACGTTTTTCTTCAGCTTCTGGTAAGTTGCCCATTTTCCTGTGAAAAGCTCACCTCCTATGTTTGTGTTTGCAGCCCTAATTTAACTAAAAACAGTAATTTCTTCTAATATCCAACATTTGATTCTTTAACATCTATGGGTATCTGCTCCATTTCTTGGCTTTTTGCAGAATGAATTCAATGACCAGATTTACCTTTATTTCTAGACTTCTCAGTACATCTGAGATTTTCCACTTCCACATGCAGCTTCTCTGGAATTACAATACAGAGTTTTGTGCTTCTCTGTGTACATCCTAGGATTTAACCTTTATTATTACATCATTTACAAGGAAAAGACACAGTCTTCTACTTGTAATTTTATCCTGTAATCCTTCAGCGGGTCTCCAATAGTACCAAGGAAAGCTCATGCCATGGACCTATGTTCCATGAACTTCCTTACCCAACCACAAACCTCTGTTGTGTGAATGTAGCTATCCTGTTCAGGAAAGAAAATAGGATTGTTTGGAATCACCAAGTGCTGAGTCAGCTTTGCATCCTTCTCCCATGTATTATTTAACCCACACCAAGGAATGAGTAGTATGTGCTTCGAAATGAACTATCATCGAACACTTACAGTTGGAAGGGTTTTATACTCTTGATGTGTAGCAAAATAGGTTAGATGATAGAATGAGGGTTTTTCAAATGTGTTTTTGAGTCACAAAAGAGTTCAAAGCAAGCTCAGACTCTTGGCATTTCAGTTAACTGTAGCTAAACTAAGGTCTTTATTTGAAAGATTAAAAAAATGTCTGATTTTTTTTTATCGAAAATTTAGGAGGTGTGAAATTATTCACCCAAACTCCAATTCCTCCTGTAATTTAGGGACCTGTGTTTGGGATAATGATTCTTTGTTATGAGCCATTATGATAGACTATACAGCAAACGACACAGCCCATACTGTTCTGATAGGAAAAACCAGGAAATAAGCTCGACCCTGCTATTTTTTTTTTTTTTTTTTTTGTAGACAGCCTGAACATGTTGCATATAGCTTCATTCAAGTAAATGTGTGTATCTTTGAGGCTGGGTTCTGTTGTTGCTTACAGCTTGATTTGCAAGTCAAAAGACACACACAGTGCAGAGATGCTTCAACAGGTGTCTAAAACTCATAGCAAGTGCGCTCCACTCTCTGGTTTGACATATATAAACTCTACTTGGCATCTGTTTACATCGGAGAGGTATTGGGACCAATGAGGACGGGGCCAATGAGTGAAGCAGACTAGAGTCTCATACAACTGCCAACTTTATTCAGAGCATCAGACAATTTATTCTCTGAGGGTTAAGAGGAGTCACACGAGTAAAGTGTTCTGTCTCAAGGTCAAGCCACACATGGCAAACACATGTTTTCCATAAAGGCATATGAACAAATAACAATAACCAATTGTAATGAATAACCTGAGGTAAACTCACTCCTATTTGCTACACCTTGGGAGGGGCACTAGCATAATCCTAGAGCAATTCTGTTTTTGAGGAAACTGAGGTGACTGCACTTTGGTTTTGGTGTCTTAGAGTTTCCTCACAAGCACTCAGAATTCTCCTCATATGACTCCATTCTTGGACTGTGTTCTGACAGGTATCTAGAGAAGCAGGCAGGGCACCTGCCTTGACGTGGAAACAAGCCCTTTCTTAAGGTTAGCAGCTGCTGATCATGATTACGGAAGGGGTTTTGAGGACGTTATCTACAGATCTTCTGACATTTTAAAACCAAGCAAAACATTCTACATGAGCTTTATTGATTAGAACAACACTGTCAATTAACTGACTTTAAACAAACCTGATCTGGTTTGAAATATTTAATGAGAAAGTAAGTGACCTTCATCTAAAATTTTTAAAGACATTCAAGGAATGTCAAGTGTCCTTCCATCTATTCTGATTTTAGTCAGTTAATTGCTGAAGTGTCTTTAACTTAATATGAAAATAATTGGCTCAATTATCAATTACATTAGACTTAAAAATATATATGAGATCACATTGAAAACTCTTTGTAATGTGTATTTTGTAAAAATAACAATGACAACAACAAAACCCTCCAAAAACTTTAATTTGAATAAATTCATTGGATCTTAATATTGAAAAAATTACTTTGAGTAAAAATTACCTTCATGATAACCAACATTTCCATTTTAATAAGGTTCAGTGGAAGGGTCAGAAATCATGAGTAGTCTTTGTAATAGGCTAGTGTGACTGTTTTATTGTGAAGTATTATTATAACAATTTTTATTAAATACCATTTTTATTCTAAGCCAGAAATGTAAGTAGTTTTATTTTTAACAGTTTGTATTCGTTTTTGTCTAGTAGTCCTTGCTTCAAATAGGAAAGAAAGGTGATATTTCTTTGAGTCTTGTGCTGCCCAAAACTCAAGAAAGTCTGTTGCTTCTGGCTACAGAGATCAAAAAGAGAGTTTTCCAGGTTAGTTCAGAAAGGCAGTCTGTCTTTCCTGCCCTTAGTGTTACCAGTAATTGTAAACCAGGTGTCGCTCTTGGGAAATGAAGGTATTGATAATCAAAGAGTTTGGCGCAGAGGGCCAACAGCAAGGCTCTAAGCTGTTTGCATGTGTGCAGACCATGGCCCAAGTTAGGAATCTTAGCAAATGATGCTTTGAGCCCCTAACCATTAATCCCCTTAATCCCCCCTCCATACACACACACACAACATGTAGTTTTGAAAAGCACATGATTTGGGAGGTAGTTTTTATTAGCTTTCACCTCTGAAGTTCCTGTTCACTGATTGCTGAGTCTCTTTTCTTTACGTTGTATACTTCAGGCATCTTGGATTGCCACTATTGGCTTGCTAGTCATTAATTATGGGATCTGTTTTGATTTGAAAGAACAAAATAATCAGAAATTAAATCTCTGGCTAACGTTATGACAAGGGCAATCTACCAACACATCATTAACTTGCTTTTAAGAGGTTTTAACAGTAGTAATAAAAAATATAAAATTTCTTTTTGTATGACTTGGAGATGTAAATCTCAGAGAAAGGAAAAACGCAAGGAGGGGAGAGACAGAGACAGAGACAGAAAAAGCCTTTGATTGTTACTCCCCACTGTTAACTTGAGCCTACAAGATTGACTAATACAACTCTACTTGAGCTTCTGACAGAATTTCCAGAAATGATTGATCAAAAGAGGAAGCTACACAAGAATATGCACAAGGCCATGGAATGGGGGACTGGACTGAACAAAAAAGGAAAAGGTGGAAAGCCAGCTTAGCAGCAACATTCCCTTCTCGTTGTCTGTCATGGGGAGCCTCCTTTGCCACACTCTTCTGCCATGGTGATGGCTCATGTCCATAAAGCCAAGCACCTATGTGTTGAGCCATCTGTAAAGATGGCCATAGTCCGTTCTTCTTCTATGTGAGGTATTTTGGTCACAGTGACAATAAAATCAATGCAGAACCCAATTGAATCCACAATGCCTTGGATCTTTATGTCTGTCCTGTCAGTCTTGTCCTTTGCACTTAAACAGTGCTCTTCTGGTTCTATTAGATATTGAAGGACTGTCTTAGTTTTGTTTCCTGTTGCTGTGGTAAAATATCCTAACAAAAGCAACTTAAGGAAGAGAAGATATATTTGATTCACAGTTTCAGATCACAGTTCTTAATTGTGGGGACATCAAGGCAGCAGAAACTTGAAGCAGCTGTTCATATCAGAGAGCAATGAATTAATGCATATATGCTAGTGCTCAAACAATTTTTTTCACTCTTACACAGACTACAATCCTCTGCCTAGGGAATGGTACTGCCTATAGTAGACAGTTTTTCCTATCTCAATTAGCATAATCAAGGTAATTCCCACTGACATGACCTCAGGCCAACCTGATCCAGACAGTCACTCTCTTCCTAGGTGATTCTTTTTTTCCTCCTCATTAATTCATTTATTCACTTTACATCCTGATCGAAGCTCCCCTTCTCTCCTCTCAGTTCTTCCCTTACATACCCCCCCCCATTGTCCTGTCTCCTCCTCAGAGAAGGAGGAGGTCCCCCATGTGTAAAGTTGACAGTTAAAACTAAACATCTGGAAACAACCCAGATGTCCTTCAACTGAGGAATGGATACAGAAATTGTGGTACTTTTACACAATGGAATACTACTCAGCATTTAAAAACAAGAAAATCATGGAATTTGCAGGGAAATGGTGGGATCTAGAAAAGATCATCCTGAGTGAGGTATCCCAGAAGCAGAAAGACACACATGGTATATACTCACTTATAAGTAGATATTAGACATATAATATAGGATAATCATACTAAAATCTGAATACCTAAAGAAGCTAAGCAAGAAGGAGGACCCTGGGTAAGATGCTCAATCCTCTTTCAGAAAGGCAAATAGGATAGATATTAGAAGAGGGAGAAAACAGGGAACAGGACAGGAGCTTACCACAGAGGGCCTCTGAAAGACTCTACCCAGCAGGGTATCTAAACAGATGCTGAGACTCATAGCCAAACTTTGGGTAGAGTGCAGGGAATCTTAGAAAAGAAGGGGGAGAGAGAAAGACCTGGAGGCTTCTTTGTCAAAAATCAAATGGAAAAAAGACAGCATCTTCAACAAATGGTGCTGGTCCAACTGGATGTCTACATGCAGAAAAATGAAAATAGATCCATATTTATCACCCTGAACAAAGCTAAAGTCCAAGTGGATTAAAGACCTCAACATAAAACCAGACACACTAAACTGGTTAGAGGAAAAATTGTGGAAGACCCTAGAACTCAGGACTACTTCCTGAATAGAACACCAACAGCACAGGCTCTAAGATCAACAATCAACAAATGGGACCTCATGAAACTGAAAAGCTTCTGTAAAGCAAAAGACACTGTCATCAAAACCAAACGACAGCCTACAGACTGGGAAAGGATCTTCACCAACCCTATATCTGACAGAGGGCTAATATCCAGTATATATAAAGAACTCAAG
>CM053744.1:106752505-106799542 GCA_028658305.1 Pachyuromys duprasi | reverse complement strand
AACCAAGGACCATGTATGGTTATAACCTAGAACCCCTGCTTGTATGTAGCAAATGGTATTTCAATACCCAAGTAGGTACACTAGTAAGGGGAACAGGGACTATTTTGGACATGAACTCAATGGTTGGCTCTTCGACCTCCCCCCGCCCACCTTGAGGAAGGAGCAGCCTAGCTAGGCCACAGAAGAGGACATTGCAGCCATTCCTGAAGAGACCTGATAAGCTAGAGTTAGATGGAAGGGGAGGAGGTCCTTCTCTATCAGTGGACTTGGAAAGGGGCAGGGAGGAGATGAGGGAGGGAAGGGTGGGATAGGGAGGGAATGCAGGAGGGGGCTACGGCTGGGATACAAAGTACATAACCTGTGATTAATATAAAATAAAAATGTTAAAATTAAAAAATAAAAAGAAAGACCTGGAGGGAACAGGAGCTCCACAAGGAGAGTAACAGAATCAAAAGAGCTGGGCTTAGGGGTTTTTTCTGAGATTGATATTCCAACCAAGGACCATGGAGATAACCTAGAACCCCTGCATAGATGTAGCTCATGACAGCTCAGTGTCCAAGTGGGTTTCCTAGGAAGGGGAAGAGGGACTGTCTCTGACATGAACTCAGTGGCTGGCTCTTTGATCATCTTCCCCTGAGGGGGCAGCAGCCTTACCAGGCCACAGAAGAAGACAATGCAGACAGTCCTGATGAGACCTGATAGACTAGGGTCAGATGGAAGAGGAGGAGGACCTCCCCTATCAGTGGATCGGGAGAGGGGCACGGAAGGAGAAGAGGGAGGGCGGGTGGAATTGGGAGGGGACTAGAGAGGGGCCTACAGCTGGGAGACAAAGTTGTAATAAATTGAAAAAAAAAAAAGAAAAAAAAACACCTAAGCATCCCAGGGACAATTTCCTATAAGTTTCCTATAAAATTTCCTATAAGTTCTTCCAGTTGAGAGCACCTGGCAAGCACTGAGTTACTTCTTCATCTACACTAACACAATTGCCACAGCCACCCCCTTGATTTTGCCTTTATCTTGCAGTCATAACCCGAGAGCTTCTTTTACTGGCTTGAGAGAGCAGGGACAACAATCAGTTCTCAGTCCTGTAGCCTTTCAATCCCTGTAAGATTTTTCCCTTGTAAATTGAATGTGTGGCTTTTTTAAAGTTAAGTTCTCATAGTACTTTTTAAAGTAATGGTCACCTGCTGTTTTCAACACTTTGCCTGAAGATCAGTTCCAAGACTTCATAAATGTATCATACTTCTATGCAATGGATTACCACCTTTTAAACCAATTTAATCAATGTTCTTGCCATAGCGGTCACTGGTTTGTTTTTCTAGCACCTGCCTGTTATCCTCAGTTGTACCTATGTGTCATTTATACTTGAATCCCTACTGTTTCTACCTCTTGAGTGCTGGGGAAAGCATGTTCTGCTATGCCTAAGTTATGTATTGATTACCTATGACTGTAATGATTGTACATAACAAATATCCACAATTTTTTTTTTTTGCTTAAAGCAAGAAGAATTTAGTTTGTGACTCTGTGAACAAAACCTCTGGGTGCTTTACTCTTGCGTGCTCAGGTTATGACTGTGTTGGCCAATCTGATAAGCTTCATCTGGGATTGTTGGGAATACCTGCCCATGCTCTGCCTTCACTTATTCTTCAGTAGGTCAACTGACATTCTTCACTGCATAGTTCAATGATGAAAATGATAGATGTGCAAATGTGTTTTTCCAATGATAAAAGTAGGATACTATATGAGAAGAGAAGGGCACTGAAATGAGGGGGAGGAAGAGCAAGAGAGGGTATTGGAAAAATAAAAAAAGATAAATATGGTATGTTTTCTCACCTGTGTGAAATATAGAATGGTATATATATTTGACATGTACACAATATAAGTGACATGAAAGTAGATGGGGGATATTTGAGGGGAGGGAGGGTGCCAAAGGTGTGGGGAGGGGAACAAGGGAAGGTAATGGGGGAATATAGCCGGAGTGCAGTGATGCATAGGTGTGAAATGTCACAGCAGAGCCTGCTCTTCTATATACTGACTGCCCTGGTTGGTCTGCCTGGATCAGATTGTCTTGCATCATGCTGTAATGACTATCTTGAAATTTTAATTGATGAAGGAGGCCCAGTCCACTATGGTCATACCACCTCCTGAGAAAGTGGTCATGGGCTGTATGAAAAAGCTAGCTAAACATGAGCTTAAGAGTGAGTGAACCAGTGAGCAATGTTCCTTGATGGTTTCTGCTTTAGGCTACTGCTTGAATTCTTGCCCTGACATCCTTTAATGATGAATGATGACTTGGAAGCACAAACCAAGCAACCTTTTCCCCCTACGTTGCTTTTGTCCATTGTGTTTATCATAGCAAAAGGAAGAGAATTAGAACATTAAATAAAATTCATTAATAAAAAGAAAACTAAGGAAGTAATTTGAACATTAAGAAAATTCTTTTTCAAACTTCATGCATTGGTTGATGTCTATTGTCCCAGCAGGAAGCATGTCTGTGGTGGTGTGAATATGTATGGCCCACAAAGATTCATGTGTTTGAATGTGGCACTATTTAGGAAGTATGGCCTTCTTAGAGTAGGTGTGGCCTTGTGGAGGAAGTGTGTCATTGTGGGGGTAGGCTTTGAGGTCTCCTATTCTGCCTGTGTAGATCAAGACTTAGAACTCTTGGCTCCTCCAGCACCATGTCTGCCTGCACTATGTCATGCTTTCCACCATGACAATAAAATACTAAACCTCTGAAACTGTAAGCCAGCCCCAAGTAAATGTCCTTTATAAGCCTTGCTGATGGTGTCTTTTCACAGCAATAGAAACCCAAACTAAGACGATGTACAAGTTCAGAATCAGGGATTGAAGAGGTGCATTCCTCCTCCATATGGAGAGGCCCTGTATACCCAGTGGAAAAGGGGGTAGATACAGGAAAGAGTGGAAAGCCAGGCCCTCGTACCACTGCCTACCACAGCCTCTTACCAACCTCCATCCCTGCCTTTGCTGAAGGATCCAACCATAGTCTTTGAGACTTACTTTCAATGTTTTCCTGTGAGTAGCTTTATTTGTTCTTTTTGTTGAGTAGAAGAGCTGGAACATAAGCCTATTCCTTTCATTCAAAGTCTAGGATGGACTTTCCAGCAATGGAACTATGCTGTCCTTGACTGATAGCTCTCTAAGAGTAAAGTGTAGGAACTCCTGCTTCCTCACTCCTTTAGAGGGACACCCTGTGTATGTCAGGTATAACTGACATATATGAGCATAGTGTGAGCATATAGTCTAAGCATAGTGTGTGTGGGGGGCATACATAGCTGTATAATGAGTATACATGTGTATTTGTGTGTGTGTATGTGTGTGATGTAACTTGCTATATAGTGAATATAATATGTGTGTAGTGTGTGTGTATGTGCATATAGTATGTGCATGTGTGTGTGTGCAGTGTGTGTATGTGTGGTGTAACTTGCTGTATAGTGAGTATAATATGTGTGTAGTGTGTGTGTGTATATGTGTGTATGTATGTATAGTGTGTGTGCGCGCACCTGCGCTGTGTAAGTTGTTGTATAGTGACTATTCTGCATACCCTGGAAGGACCTCCAGTCCAGGTCTCAGGGCATAAATGTCTGGGTAAAGCCTTTGACATAAAGATCTTTGCTCTTAGGTTCATCATTTCAACCTTGGGCAGACACTCCTAATGACTCCTTTTTGATGGGAGCAGGATGAAAACTGAGAGCAATATTTCCTGCTCTGACCCATTACCCACAACATCTCCACTCCCAACCCTTCTTCTGAGCTTGGTTTGGTTTGAGGCTCCATTATTAGTGATTCAACCTAAAGTTGTAAGTCTTGATCCAGTACTTGGCCCCTCCAGTAGTGCACTAGCTCCAGGGCAGCATCAGGACTTTCTAGTTTTGAGCTGTTGTTTATTCCGTCATAATGATTACAGGTGTAACTTAGTCATTTTCTGCTCTTTGCTTTTATTAGCCTGACACGCAACAACTTGGCTCTCCTTACCAACCCAGGGAAGACCCCGAAAATGTGTCTAGACTTTTGTACCTTATACTCTGTGTTTAGTGCTTCTGTGGGTACTATAAAGACTATCATTTCATAAATCAGGAAATTAAGACAGAACTGCCAAGAAACCTACTGATAGTGACAAAATCAATCAGTGAAAAGAATGCACCTAAACCCAGGAAGCCTGGCTCCCAGGGTGTGCCTTGGGCTAGTCTTCATTCTGTCTCTAGCTGTTAAAATTCCTCACTGCTTTTAAACCCTAACCAACAACATAAAATCAGAAAATAAAAGCTCACCTCTAACACAGCAGCCATAACTCAAAAGTACTAGGGATTGCAGTTGGAGAAGAAGTCCCTGTCCTCATAGAGAGAATGATGAATCTTTATGGAGTCACTAGAGATAGTTCATGTTCATAATTCTGGATAATTTTCTAATTATCCAATAAAGATCAGTTTTCTAAATCATCCTACAAGATAAGAGGCATTCTATAAATATATAAAAATACCTTTCATGAAACTTGCTGAACTTATTTAAATGCACATAAAATGGAAAAAAGAAAAAAAATAAAAAACAAGAAAAAGCATTAGTTTGCTTTAGGATGTATAATATACCTTGGAGTCAACAAATTGATCAGTGGTTCAGAAAAAAGGATTTTGAAAAAGTGACTCTATTCATTTAGAAAAAGTAATTATATATCCTATATCTATAACATAAAATATAAATAAAGTTTGAAAAGGGAAAAAAGAAAGATAGGAGGAAAGAAAAGATGGATGCTAGAAAACAAAACTACAGATGCTGATGAGGCAGCTCAGCAGGTAAAGGTGCTTGCTATGCAAGCATGGCGACCTGAGTTCAAGCCCCAAAGCCCACAGTACAGAGAGAACTCATCCCTGAAAGTTGTCCTCTGGGATCCACAAGCTACAAGGCACAGGTGCACCAGCATACACTCACACAATGACAATAATAACAACAAAATAAACAATAACAAATGAAAACAGAACTACAAAATTATTAAAAAGTGATGATGATTATGAATCCAGGAAGTCTTAACCACAAACATCACAATGAGTTTTGTAAATCAAGCCTATCCAAAGTCTCACTGTAATTTAAGTAGCCTTTCTCCATAGTTATGAAGTTAAATGTAGCTCTATATTTATGGATTATTTAAAATCCTTCTTTTGAGAGTTTTCCCACTTACAACCTTCCCATGCTCTCTCCTGATCTTTAAGGAATGTCTGATATATTAGAAAAACAGACGATTGTTTGCTCAGGGTGAAGTAACTCTATTTTCTTGCTCATTTGGCAGATGGGGACAAATACAGAGTCCTGCAGATAGACAGACAATATTAAGAGAACGAGAGACCCGGGAACCCTCAGTTTCCATGAAATCCCTCTCCATAGGACTCAGGAAACCCTGCAGAAGAGTTGGCAGAAAGAATATAAGAGCCAGAGGGGATAGAGGACACTAAGAAAGTAAGGCCTTCTAAATATAGCAAGACCCACACATGTATGAACTCACACAGACTGAGGCAGCATGCAACAGGGTCTGCATGAGTCTGCATCAGATGGGGTCCTACAGCTGAAAGGAGAAATAGACACATGTTCCCACCCCTAACACAGGTGCTATCTCCCAGGAGTCTCACAGGGAAAACAAACTACTCTTAAGGGTAGGCTGCGTGCCCAGCAGTAGATGGCCAGCAGAAAATGAACTCACTGGCATCTTTGGTGGTTCCTGTTCTCAGAATGTGTGTCAGGGCATTCTTTCTTTTTTATTTTTATTTATTAATTTAATGAAATTAATTTATTTTTCTAATATGAGTGCTTTCTGTACTTACTATGGCTTCTGGTTTTGTGTCCTTATGGAATGAGTATGTGAACAAGTGGGTCTTTGCATCTTTATCTGTTTCTTGTGCCTTTCCTTGGGCTCTTTTCTGCTTATTTGTTTTGTCCTATTTTGGTTTGTTTGGTTTTGTTTCATCTTATTATATTTCACTATTGTTCTTTAGATGCTTATTTGCTTTCTAATGAGAGACAGAAAGGGGTAGATCTAGCTGGAATGGGAGGTGGGGGAAATGGTGGAGAAAAAAAAATTGATGAAACTGTAGGATAAAGGATAGCCTTCAAAGACTTCTAGTAGATGACAGCAACAGACACAGACACACTTCTCATCAGGACCTAGAGTATTTAGGAACAGGAAAGAACATCCATGGTTTGGTAGATGATAGGGTACTATGGCCTTCTTGATTCCCCAGGATACCAACATGATGAGGTGGTGGGACCTTGGAAAGACCAGGCCCAGTGAGAGCTGATTAAGATTCCTGGGAATGTTGTAACCACAAAGCGTTAATGCAGTTTTCCTGAGATCCTAATTAGTTCTTGATATGGCATGGCCCTTGAGTTTCCCCCCTGGCTTCCTGTCTCGCTGTATGAAACCTCTCAGACTCACTTCTTGCCGTATCATTTGCCGTGATGTCTCCATCAGAGCTGAGCTGATGTCTCAGTCCTTGAACCTCCAGCTTTAGGGCAGGGGCAGGAAGAACAAAACAAAAAGCCTTCGTTTCTTTATACTCTGTCATCACATGTATTTCATCACACACACATAAAAAGGGGGGGCTAATACAATATTCATACCATGTGAGCCAACAATTTCAGTTCCAGATGTGAATGTAGGGCTAGTGAGGTGGTACAGCAGGTATGTGTCCCATCAAGCCTGATGACCTGACTTTGACCCCCACGCCCACATTCTGGAAAGAGAGAACTTATACACATGTCTGTCTTTCTCTCATCTTTCCCCCACATGTCCCCCCTTCAGCCAATCAAGTTGCTGAGTTCTCCTGACTCTGTGTCTGAGCTGTCATTTTCATGTCTCCTTACCCTCATGCTCACCAGCATTCTTCTATTTTTCTATCCATCTATCATCTATCTATCATCTAACTGTCTGTCTGTGGAAGCTACTACAGTACTAGATTCCCATGATCATCTCGAAAGCTCTTTAGCAGTGGTCATCTCTATCCACATTCCCTTCTCTACCCTCCCCTATCATCTCTCATGTTGGAGCCTGCCAGCAGAGTCAAATGGTTCTTGAGTCAGGAGTGGGGATTAAAATTAATAAACTAACACACAACACATGGGACCTTTCTGAGAGGCTCTAGTGGAAACTAGACTAGACCAGCCCCCTGGCTTTATTTTAGACTCCTTTTAAGCCAGAGTAAAAGCAGCTCAAAACAATGATTTAAATTCACAAGGAGGTGAAATAAGAGGTGTGGTTTTGACAAGCTATCCCACCTGCTGTCACAAACAAAAGGAGATGGACTTGCAAATTCTTCTCTGACTTCAGAGAAGGCCTGGTAAAGCCAGTCTTTCTATTGAGATTTAAGTATCAAAGCAGCTGCTAAAACAGTGGCTCCTGACAGAATCTCCCTTTTTTATTTTTTTTAAAAATTTGACCATAACTTATGAGTTATGGAGCAGAAGATTGTGCCTATCTTAGGCTGTTTTTCTCTTAAGATATTTTCTTACCTGTCATTGGTGCATGAATTCTATCATTTATGCCCTGTCTTCGGTTGAATATATCCCAGAGAAACATTACCAACCTCTACTAGGGTAGACACTGGGGTTTAATATTATGCAGATGAGCTCAGCTTTATCATTATAAAAGGCCTTTAGGCAGGTTAATTGTCACCAATAGGAGCTCATCTCCTATCACAAGCCAAGTCCAAATTAACACTCCAGAAAAGTGACTTAACAAATGACTTCTTGTGTAAATACCAAGTCTGAGAAACATTCACAGGAACCATAGTAAAAGGCTGTCGAACAATCAGAATCATTTGAAACCATAGTTTATATTGATGGCAAGAAACATTAACATTTTCAAACAACAAAGCAAAAGGAGAATTTACATAGGCAGTAACAGGTCTTTCCCAAGAGTTTCTGAAGCAAGTTTGTTTTGGTCTGCTGAAAACCAGTCAGACCAAAGTTTCATAGTCAGTCCTCCTTTTCATTCTTCCTGATTTTGTTGAGAATTGTCCTCATTAACAGACCAATCAATTCCAGTTCATTGGATAAGAGGTTTCTCTGCATGACGTCTTCTCCCAGGAGCAGAATGAAACAAAAGGTGGGTCAGGAGCTTTGCAGCTTTCCGTTCTCAGTCCGGACAGAATTCATGATTGGCTGCAGCGGGAACATCCTCCTTCTGGGGAACAATTCTTGCAAATTGCACCAGCCTTTCTGGGATCCACCTGGCTCCTCCTACGTCCTGAGGAAAAACACAAACATACCCTCTTCCCCAAATTAATACGGGGTCAGGGCCCTGCCATAATCCAGTAATCAGATCTTTCCATTTTACTTGGGCATAATTGTCTTTGGTATTAGGATGCCACAATCAATCAGCTGCAGAATGGCCTTGTATATCCACATTTAAAAAATTTTAAATAAAGAGAGCATGATTAATATAATTCTTTGGTGTTTGGAGATATAGCTCCCCCTTTTTATTTTTTGCAATTGGTTCTTAAGAGATCCATGGGCTTGTTCCACAATTCCTTGGCCTTGAGGATTATATGGAACGCCTGTTTTATGACTTATACTCATTTGCACATGAAAATGCTGAAAGGCTAGACTCGTATATCTTGAGCCATTATTAGTTTTTATAATGGTAGGAACACCAATTGCAGCAAAACACTTTAAGCAATGACTTATAACATGTTTGGTGGCTTTTCCTGTTAAGGGAGTTGCCATGATAAATTCTGAAAAAGTGTCAATTGTTACATGAACATATTTTAGTTTCCCAAATTTTGGGACATGAGTTACGTCCATTTGCCACAAGTGATTGGGAGTCAAGCCTCTAGGATTGACACCATAATGAGGTACATTAAAATGTTTAGGACAAGAGGAACATGATCTTACAATTTGTCTAGCTGCTTCTCTGGTAATATTAAATTGTTTTCTTAAGCTCTTACTATTTTGATGATGTAATGCATGAGATTTTTGAGCCAATTCTTGTTGAGTTAGTCCAACCAAATGTGTGGCTCAATCTGCTAAATCATTCCCTAAAGTTAGAGGTCCAGGAAGCCCTGAATGAGCTCCAATATGCCCTACATAAAAAGGTTGCACATGGCTCCAAATACTTTGTTGAATCTCTCTAAATAGATCTTGTATTTGTTTATTAGCCATATTAACATATGTTACTGTGTCTAGGACTTGCAAAGCTTTAGCTATATAATGGCTATCAGTGTACAAGTTGAAAGAGGTAGAAGCCATTTTTTTTAAAGACTGCAGCAACAGCTCATAATTCTACAACTTGAGCTGAGGCTATCAATGTTTGTAAAACAAAAGTTTGTCCCTGTAGTACATATACAGCTTTTCCATTTGAAGATCTGTAAATACTGTTGGAACTTGAGGTAATGGCTTTTGTTTAATTATTTTAGAAAATACAAAAGCATTCTCATTAGCAAATTGAAGTAATTTATCTTTTGGATAATGTTTGTCAATACGCCCTAAATAATGAGCAAAAGCTATGGCCCAACAATCTGCATTTTGAAATAACCAATCTACTTGCTGTTTGGTAAAAGGGACTTTAATTAAGGAGGGTTCTCTACCAAAATATTTACGAGATTCTGTGCGAGCCATTTGAACTAAACTAGTCACTGCTTCATAATATGTTGTCAGAACTCGAACAGGAGACACAGGCAAGTGCAACCATAATAATGTTCCTTCTTGCCACAATACAGCAGTTGGAGTATGAACAGCAGCCAAAATATGTGCACCCTATTTTTTGAATAATCAATACATTGAACATACTTTTTTTAAATAGCTAATTTTATCTTTTGTAAAGCATCACGAGCTTTTTTGGTAAATTTTCTTTTTGACAAAGGATCAGCCTCTCCTTTTAAAATGTCAAAAAGTGGTTTTAGCTTTCCTGTAGTTAATTTTAAATGGGGTCTTAGCCAATTAATATCATCTAACAACTTTTGAAAATCATTTAAAGTTTTTAGGTTGTCTTTCCTTAATTGAAGTTTTTGAGGCATAATGGTCCAGGGATATAATTTATGCCCCAAATACAAATAAGGTGGCTTTGTCTGCATCTCTTCTGGTGCAACTACTAAGCCTAGATCCTTTAAAGCTTGTTGTAAGTGTGTAAAAGCATTTAATAAAATCCTGTCATTTTTATGAGCCAGTAAAATGTCATCCATATAATGAATAATATAAACAGAAGAATATGCTTCTCTAGTTTTAAAAACAGTTTGAGCCACACATTTTTGACATAAGGTCAGACTGTTTGCCATACCTTGAGATAATACAAGTCAATGATACCTCTTTATAGGTTTTTTAAAATTTACTGATGGCATGCTAAAAGCAAATTTTTTACAATCTTGAGGAGCAAGAGGAATAGTATAAAAACAATCTTTTAAATCTAGTATAATTTTAAAAGTATCTCTAGGTATAGCAGAAGGGGTAGGCAATCCAGGTTGTAAGGCTCTTATTAACTCCATGGTTTTATTTACTCTTTTGAGATCTTGTAAAAGTCTCCATTTTTTTTTACTTCTTTTTTTATAACAAAAATAGGGGCGTTCCAAGGTGAGTTTGATGGAACAATATGGCCACTATCAAGCTGTTTCTGTACTAACTGCTCGGCGGCTTTAATTTTCTCAAGGGAAAGAGGCCACTGATTCGCCCACACAGAACCATCCACTTTTCATGTTATTGTATCTGCATGGGGTACAGGTTGTTTAGTGACCTCCCCTAAAAATGACCCAACCCCTTTTTAAAATTTCTTGGGGTAGGTATTAATGGCTGAGCTATACCTTGAGTATAAGACTACCCAATGTCAGAACATAACCTAATACAATCAGAAATATCTCCTTTCTTCCTAAAGGGAAGTTGCTTGGCAAGCACTGTTAGCATTCTCATAAGCCAATTGTTTTACTAGTAATAATCCAGACTTTTTTTTAATCACTTATAAGTTTGTTTGCTGCTTGCATTAATCTTGCCACAAAATCTTGAAAGAACTCATCAGGACTCTGACAGATTTTGGACAAATCCTCCACCTATCTACCTGCTTGTGGAAGTTTATTTCAGGTCCTTTGGGCAGCAGCATTTACCTGAGCATAAACGGCCACATTAAAATCTAATTGTTGTCCTATTTTTCTGTAGATACCTCTTCTAGCAAGCATGTCATAAGTTATAGGAACTCCCTGAGCTCAATTAAGTTCAGCTCTAATTTGACAGTGCTCTTTAAAGTCTGAATTCCATAATAAATGACCTCCTGCTGATAAGCATGCTCTTGTTAATTGTTTCCAGTTCCCTGAGCAGAGGGCCTCCGTAGACAAGGACTCTAACAGAGCTTGAGTGAAAGGCACTGTAAGACCATATTGGGAGTATGTAGCTTTTAATTCTTTTAATTGTTTAAAAGGTTTAGAAGCATGGACTCTCGCCATATTACCTTGTCCATCAGGCTGTTTTAGAACTGGAAAACCATAAAACTCAGTTGTATCTTCTCCATTCTACCTAGCTTCTTGTAAAGAAGCTTGTAAGGGAGACACAGTTGCCCGTACAGTGGACAAAGGCAAAGGCCCCCTTGTCTTTTGGGCCACTGCAACTGTAGCAGTCCCAGGAGGAGGGCCCAAGCCTGCAACCAATGGTGGAGTTGGAGTTGGGGATTGAGCCTCATTTTCCCCTGTAGTTAATTCTCTAATTTTTTTGTTTATTTCCTCCAAGCTCCATTTCAATCTTTTAATTTCTTTTTGTCAAGGCTTATGTTTTTTAACATGCATAGCCTGAATTGGAGGGTATCTCTCAGAATAATACTGATCTGTTTTTTTCTCCAACTCTGCAACTTCATCAGGACCTGAGTCATCCTCAAAGTCCTCTTCTGTCAAGTAATTGCTGTCATCAGGAGGGAAATACAACTCCTCTGGAGGAGCTGATGGTCTAATATCATTTTGTCTTGAGGCCTGCCATCTTTCTAACCTCCTTCTCTCTGAGCCTGAAAGTTTAACTTTCTCAGTTTCCTGCTGCTTATACAGACTACCTTTAATTAAGTTCCATACAAAAAACATTAGGCTACTGCCTTGTCCCATTTTTATTCTCGGATTTATTCACCACACCCTTTTTACTTAACAGTGTGAGCTCGCCAACAACCGTGGTGTCCTTTACTGATTCCTTGTATCTCAAGCCCCACATTGGGTGTCAATCTGCTGGAGCCTGCCCGCAGTGTTGAACGGGTTCTTGAGTCGGGAGTGAGGATTAAAATTAATAAACTAACACACAACACATGGGACCTTTCTGAGAGGCTCTAGTGGAAACTAGACTAGACCAGCCCCCTGGCTTTATTTTAGACTCTTTTTAAGCTAGAGTAAAAACAGCTCAAAACAATGATTTAAATTCACAAGGAGGTGAAACAAGAGGTGTGGTTTTGACAAGCTATCCCACCTGCTGTCACAAACAAAAGGAGATGGACTTACAAATTCTTCCTTGACTTCAGAGAAGGTGTGGTAAAGCCAGTCTTTCTGCTGAGATTTAAATATCAAAGCAGCTGCTAAAACAGCAGTTCCCGACACTCTCACCCCGTTTAATTCTTCCTGTTTCATTTTTCCCTTTTAGCTCTTTTAAACAAAGATTTATTTATTATGTATACAATGTTCTGTCTGCATGTATGCATGCATGCCAGAAGAAGACACCGGATCTCATCATAGACAGTTGTGAGCCACCATGTGGTTGCTGGGACTTGAACTCAGGACCTTTAGAAGAGCAGCCAGTGCACTAAACCTCTGAGCAATCTCTCCAGACCTCTGATTTTTTTTTTTTTACCAAGATGAAATTAAAACTGTATTTGCTTAGGGCAATGAAATTCCTAAGGGGTACAAATTTTAGTTGTACATTTTGAGGGTCTAATGCCCCGCATGGTGACAATGGTATACTTGTCTGTCTGACACTTCAGTTTGGCTGAGAGAGGGGCTTCTACATGTTCTCAGCACACACACATTTGTACACACAACATAAACACACACATAATGTGCATGCACACATCTCCATTGGGTGAGACTGTGTAAACAACTTGGTTGTGGTTATAACTTCACGGTATCAACATGTCATAGCTTTAGTTTATATACTTTGAATATATACAGTTTCAGTTTTCAATTATATATCAATTAGAGTAGGAAAGAAGCAGCTGCACGCAAAATGATGAACAACACTGTCACATTTCCTACTTTATAAAAATACTAAGGTGAATTTCAATATATTAGAATATTCCATTTTGTAGATGTTACAGGACTTGATTTTTATTTAATTAAAATATAATTACATCATTTTCTTTTCCCTTTCTTCTCCTCTACCCATCATAAATCCTCTCCTGAAATTCCTCTTCTTTAATCATTCTTAGTAAATTCTTATTTGTTCATTTGAACATGCCCAGAGTCTAGTTATGGTGAAATTTCAGGGCATATTCTTTTTTTTTCTTTATTTTATTATTTATTTTTATATTAATCACAGGTTATGTACTTTGCATCTCAGCCGTAGCCCCTTTCCTCATTCCCTCCCACTCTCCCCATCCCTCCCTCATCTTCTCCATGCCCCCCTCCCTCCCTCATCTTCTCTATGCCCCTCTCCAAATCCACTGATAGGGGAGGACCTCCTCCCTTTCCATCTGACCCTAGCTTATCAGGTCTCTTCAGGGCTGGCTGCAATGTCCTTTTCCGGGATCTAGCTAGGCTGCTCCTCCCTCAGCGGGGGTAGGGGTGGAGGGTCGAAGAGCCAGCCATTGAGTTTATGACAGAAATAGTCTCAGGGCATATTCTTTTTTCCTTTTTTTATGATTAATTTTGTTCTTTGATAATTTAATGTGCAATAACGGATTTTATTTATTCTCTTTCTGTCCCATCCTCCACTCCGAATCACGACCCGTCTCTTTCCTAGATTCTTGATTGGTTTTTCTCTGTGCACCATTTAGTTTTACCAGAATTGCAACTGTCCATTGGCCTGGAGTGGTCACTAGTGTGCACACTACTGAAGGTAATGGCTCTTGCGCTCCCTGAATCTATCAGGACCAAGCAGTCCAGGAGTGAGGGGTGGGGTCTTTAAGCCCCTCCCCCAACCCAGCCTAGCTATTGATGGGACCATTCTTGTGCAGACCCAGTGCAGGCACCCACTGCTGTGACTTAGTAACTGTAACGAGTGAGTCTTGCCCAGAGCTGTCTGTCAGGTCACAATCTTAATTTTCAGGTCTGAAATCAGGTCAGGTAGATCTTGAAGTACATTGCTGTGCAGGTTTGTGCTTGCCTAAGGTAAAATTGTCCATCCTTTTTATGTCACAAGGGCTTCACCCTATTTCCTCATTTTACGTGATTGTTCTGTTAATATTCTTACCTCTTTCATTGAGTTCCCATTGAATGTGAATTGGGCTACCATATAGGGTGAGAACTTTTATGATGAGGCAAGCGGATAGTGAGAAAGGTGTCCTGGTCCCTCCTTCTGTACCTTCTTATCTACAGCACAGGGTAGCTGGGTTAGTTTACACCTTTATACTGTCTTTGTGCTGTTACTAACAATGTCACCAATTTTCTTTCTTTCTATTTAAGTTCAGATTTATTTGTTTATTTTTTATTTATTACAATTTATTCAATTTGTTTCCCAGCTGTAGCCCCTTCCCAATCCTGCCTTCCATCCCTCTTCTGCTCCCATGCCCCTCCCCCAGTCCACTGATAGGGGAGGTCCTCCTCCCCTCCCATCTGACCCTAGCCTATCAGGTCTCATCAGGACTGTCTGCATTGTCTTCCTCTGTGGCCTGGTAAGGCTGTTCTCTCCTCCAAGGGGAGGTGATCAAAGAGCCAGCACATGAGTTCATGTCAGAGACAGTCCCTGTTCCCAATACTAGGGAACCCACTTGGACACTGAGCTGCCATGGGCTACATCTGTGCAGGGGTTCTAGGTTATCTCCATGCATGGTCCTTGGTTGGATTATCAGTCTCAGAAAAGACCCCTGAGCCCAGATTTTTTGGTTCTGTTGCTCTCCTTGTGGAGCTCCTGTCCCCTGCAGGTCTTTCATCTCCCTCTTCTTTCATAAGATTCTCTGCACTCTGGCCAAACTTTCACCAGCTTTTCTTAACTCCAGTATAGCATATTTTATTTTGGTTTCTAACTCTTTTTTCTGCGATATTGCTAAGCTTTACAAAGCAGTTCTTGCTTTTAAAATAGCAGAACAGAACAATAGTAAATATTGGAAAATCAATCCTTCATGCTTGCAGTGCTGTTACTCATAGCTCGAGGTGATATCAAGTCAGTTGGAAAATACACATCTAATTGTGTGCAAGCAGTGTCCTCAGTGGATGCCGTGAAACATGTGAGTACCCAATGAAGCAGTGTCCTCAGTGAATGCCATGAAACATGTGAGTACCCAGTGAAGTAGTGTCCTCAGGGGATGCCGTGAAACATGTGAGTACCCAATGAAGCAGTGTCCTCAGTGAATGCCATGAAACATGTGAGTACCCAAGGAAGTAGTGTCCTCAGGGGATGCCATGAAACATGTGAGTACCCAATGAAGCAGTGTCCTCAGGGGATGCCATGAAACATGTGAGTACCCAATGAAGTAGTGTCACGAAGCCGCACTGTGGTCTAGAGCCTGTGCTGGGAACCCCATGCCTTTTTATTTTCTGTGAATCATAGAAGGCTCAGAAAGGTGGAGACAGCTTTCTGAAGCTTCATTTCACAATTTTGGAGAAAGACCAAACCTTAGCTTTGTTTTCTGAGGAATGGAGAACACAGTTATCATTTTAGTAGTACAGGCTCTGTATCCTACACTATTTAAATAGCAGTTTATCACAGAGTTAATGCTTTGTATTTTGAAGACAAAATAGAATTGAAAACTATTCCTTGTATAGACATTGGTGATGGACTATCTTTATCTGGGATGGAGAAAGCGATAGGAGGATGAGTGCATCAGAAAGGTACTACAGTTAAAGTGTCTTCTTTAAAACTGTGGGCCCCAGGATACTGGGATATTACTGTTTCTTTAAAAGGCCTAAAATGATGGCTCAGTAGGGATATCCCACCCCAGTCTTGGAAGGCGGAGATGGAGGATTCTAGTGCTTGCTAGGCAACCCATGTAGCCAGTCAGTGAGATACAGGTTTGATGACAGAACTTGTTTCAAATAAATAAAGGGGGTAGAGATAGAGGTACATAAGACACTGACCTTTGGCCTCCACTTATGAGTGTACACAGTCACACACACACAGCCACACACACACACACACAGCCACACACACACTTCTATGCACTATAGAGCTGTTTTCCTTTAAAAAGGTGTTTGTATGTTCCTGTTTGTGTGCACAACAGTTCTAAAGGTTTGAGAGGATATGGAGGGTCCAGCATACAGCTGGTCACTGCCCTCTACAGAGCCAGGTCTTTCTGCTCCTGCTTCAGTGTCTGTTTTGTGTGAGCAGGTAGTAGAGTCATTAAGATCTGACTTTCCATTTAAATCTTTATCAATAAAGTATTTAAGAAAGTCCACACAGTAGAAAAGCTTAGCATTTTATAATATATACATATACATATATATATATCTCCAAAAGATAAAGAAAATTCTGTCACAAAGTATCTTTTTTTCTAGCAGGCTCACTCCTAGGGAAAAAGTGTTACAA
Source organism: Pachyuromys duprasi (assembly GCA_028658305.1). Lineage (NCBI taxonomy): Eukaryota > Metazoa > Chordata > Mammalia > Rodentia > Muridae > Pachyuromys > Pachyuromys duprasi. The sequence continues at coordinate 106,782,913 of CM053744.1, read as the reverse complement.
TTTGTTAGCGCCACTATGGAGATAACGCAGAGTAGTGTCTTATCCTTGTCACACAAAGGCCTGGGCCCTACCCAGAAGCCTGCAGTTTCATCACTGTGTTCAATTACTTGACATTTACACAGACCTTTTATTTTGTGTTCCTGTTATTCCTGCAATGAATAAATGTCACTGGCAGAAATAAATTACATAAGTTGCCACTCAAACTATTCATTCCCGTCCCTTTCTCCTGCTTAGAAGATGGGCCAAGAGCTACTGGGCATTGACTTAGCTGTTTATTTACAATAGGGCATCTGTTTGGCATGACTACTGTGAATGTTATAAATGGAATTAATGATTTATAAACACAGGCAAAAATAATTATCTTAGCCCTGCCTTAGGATTTGAAAGTTTAAAGAAACCTTAAGACATGGCATTTTTTTAAATGTTTGTTAAAAATTCTTCTCTTACACATTAATCTCCTCCTTTCACCTCGCCCAGCCCTTCACCAGCTCCTCTTTCCTCCAGATCTGCTCCTCCCCTGTTTCCCTTCAAAAATATCCCTTTCAGAGGCATCAGCTAAATATGGCGTAACAAGTTACAACAATACCAGGCACAAACCCTCATTTCAAGGCTGGATGAGGCAACCCAGCAGGACTAAAGGGTCCCAAGAGCAAGCAAAAGGGTCAGATACATGCCCCCCTCCCACTATTGGGAGTCCCACAACAATAAGGAGATACACAATCATAACATTATACACACACACACACACACACACACAACTATCTCAGACCTATATAGCTCTGTGACTGTTGCTTAAATCTCTGTGATCCCCCACTGGGAAGATGTGGAAAGTCTTAAAAATCTAGGGTTACAGAGTAAATACCATGAGGAGACATCCTGCATGATAGGGAAAGATCTTTGTCACCTACTCATCCAGCAGGAGATTACTATGTAAAACGTAAAGAACTCAAAAAATCCAGTGCTGAAAGAGAAAACAGTGCAGTAGACATCAATCAGGCAAATGGATTGAGTCTGTACCTATTTAAAAAAAACACACACAAATGTCTAATAAGTGTATGTGCTCAACATCTTTAGCCATCAGGAAAATGCAAAACCACCTTGAGGTTTCTTCTCATATGGCTATTATGGAGAAAACCCCTAACTGCTAATGTTGCTGAGGCTGCAGGGTGAAATTAACCTTGATTCATTGTAGGTGAGAATGCAAATCAGGCTGTCCACTGTTGAAATCAGTGTGGAGAAGCCTGAGAAAACTAAGATTAGAGCTAATATGGTTCAGTTAAGCTAGTCCAGAGCATATACAAAAATAAATAAATAAAATCAAAGGCATGCTGCACCCAAAATTCATCACAACGCTATTCTCAATAGGCACATTATGAAGTCAGCATCTTCAGGGACAGATAAACAGATAAAGAAAATGTGAGATTTACACACACACACACACACACACACACAGAGAGAGAGATAGAGAGACAGAGAGACAGACAGGCAGAGAGAGAGGCAGACAGAGATACACACACAGACAGAGACAGACATTGAGGCATTCAGTTTTAAAGAAGGGAGGGAGCTGGAGAGACGGCTCCGTGAAGAGCTCTGGATGCTCATCCAGAGATCTGGATTTGATTCTGAGCATTCACAATGACGGCTCACAACTGTCTGTGATTTCAGTCTCAAGGGATCCACACCCTCTCCTGACCTCTGTGAGCACTGTACAGATGCACAGACATACATGCAGGCAAAACACCTACACATCAAGGAAAAATGCAATTGTGTTAGTTGCAAGAAATTGGGTAAACTGGAGATCAACATTAAATGAAAAAATATATTTGGAGAGACAAATATCACACTCTTTTACATGCAAACTCTAGGTTAAAAAAACAAGCGACATGGAATTAGAAGGAGGGCCCATATGGGAAGAGAAAGGGTACCAGAAGGAAAAAAAAAAGGACAATAGTGGATAACAGGAATAGATAGCCACCAAATAAATATATACATGTTTGAAAATGTCATAACAAAACCAAAAGCAAAAATTTTAAAAATTAATCTCATAGTGTGCAACCAGCCAGAGCTGGAGATTCTAATGGAAGGGATCTCAGCAAGACTCATTTCAGCAGACTTTGTATCTCGCTACATTTAAAATCCTTTAAAATGGCTTAAAAATGGTAGACAGAGTCTGGTTTACAGCTGCTGAATAAAGATAACTAATTCCTTTGTTTTTCTTAGTGGAAATAGGAGTATGTCCTGGAACCCATTGATGCTGCCTTGTTGTATCAGGGCACTGAGTATAAAATGGAAGGGAGATGGCCAAGCGGAAAGCAAAGACATGCATTTTGGTTCTTATAGTGAATGACTATGGACTGTGTGTTAAATTTTACTCAATAGTAATGCACACATTCTTAATTTCATTCAAGAAACTCATGGCTGGCTAGTCAAGTCTTTACATATGTGTGAAAATCTATTGGTTTTAATGTTTCCACCATTATAAGACTTAACTAAGGATATTAAGATGGATCTGAAGAATATAAAGTAGGGCCTAGGAGAGAAAAATTCAATGAATTTTTATGTTTGGAACTTTCATTTTAAGGCCATTTTTTGGTGCGTCTGAGGTGCCAAAGTCTGTGAGAACCACCAGGATGGGACAGTGGCAGCCATTAGTTTGGATGGGAGGGGAGCAGATCTGTTTTAGATTTCTGTGGTTAGAGGAAGATGTTATAGATCTTACAAGTAATAGCCTCCCAGTTCACCGTCTTGTGAAAAGCGCTATGAAAAATACTGGACCTACGAGTGAATGGTGGCTGACTATCAGATTGGATAGTCCGGCAACTAATTTACCAGTGTCAGTAGCATTTCAGTACAGAATTTTAAAAAGATATACATTAACAAAACCCTATTTTTCTTTACCTTTTTTTCTCTGTCATTTTTCACCCCTGAAAGGCTTAAATTCTTGAGGAAATGTGTGAAGTTTTTTCAGCATAGATTCTGCTTTTCGTTGTTGAGGAAAAGCTGTGATTCACAATTGCTGTACACCACAGCAAGGTGGATTTGAGCACAAAGACTCGTTTTAGAAACCGAGAAGATGTGTCAAGAGTCACGAGAGCAAGAGAAGCCTTGTAGAATTTAAGTTGCAGCCTTTGGAAAATATGTGATGCCCCCAGCCCCTGGCTGCCACATGAAGGAAAAAGGCAGAAGGAGGAGTCATTCTTCCCTGCTGGGAGCTTTAGAAGTAGGTTTTGTTTTTAAACCAAGCACCGGACTGTTGTTTATATTAAAGGCTCTACTGCGTGCCCTATGGGCAAGAGCAGAGACCACATGAAGTGTCCCCTGTGCAAATAAGGCTTTGACATCAACATCATCTCCCGGTGGAAATGAATAACTCTGAAAAGTTGGTTACTCTCATTTTCTTTCACAGTTGCTCTTCAGCTGCTATTTTATAGCATCCTGTGCTCTTACAGGAGTTTGGGATGGTGAGGTCTGTCCCAGACCTAAGTATATTGAAAGCTAAGTGAAGAAACCCTTTGCTAGGAATGTGGAATTATAACTAACAGTGTCCCTCATTCTCCTCACCTCCCTCCACTGAGCACTGAACCCCGGACCTCAAGCATGCTGGGCAAGCACTCTAGCAACAAGCTACGTCCCCTCGTTCCCTTTTACTTTTTGAGTCAGGATCTCTCTAAGGTGCACAGGCTGGCCTTGAACTCAGTCTGTAGTCCCAGCTGGCCTTGCACTTGTGACTCTCTCATCTCAGCTTCTCCAGTAGCTAGGACCATAGGCCTGCGCCCCCAGACCAGGCAATGCAGACTAATTTTGGCTTGCTTACTCCTTGTCCTCAAGGCAGCCTGAGGTAGGATTTTGTGTGAGAAGGTTTTTGTTTGAAACCTTCCAGCTGACCAGGTCAATGTTAATTTCTCCAGGTTTCTATTGGAGTCACACCTTTTCGGGTTAGTCAGGGAACGGGAATCATAAACACATCCCACCCTTACAGAGCTGCACAGTTTTATGGAATAATATAAATAGTCAGTCTAGCCCAGGGTGTGTTAGCTAGGAAGGTACCGAATGGAAAACCACTTTTTGTATATTGTTGCTGATTGCACAATAAGCAATGGTTTTAAGTCCAATCAACACTCTCATAGCTTGCTTTTCTTGGGTGTGAGCATCTAGTGAGAAAAATATGGGAGCCAGTAGCTTTAGTACCAAGGTATGCTCTCTGTTGGACTTGATAAACATCAGCCTTAGTTATAGTCTCCCTTCTGTGTGGTAGAAGCCTAGAATTTATTCCTCTGACATATCTCCAGTTTAGTGCACTGTGATCCGCCTTTTCTGCAATTCTCTTTCTGCCCTCATAGCTGGCTGGATATGGTTTAGATGACCTGGGACAATTTGTTACTTATTTTGCCATTACTTATTAATTTTATTTTTTAAAATCCTGATCTTTGGCACATCTCAGAATAGAAAACTGAGATTGATTAAATTTACAATTTTTTACTTGATTAGAAAAAAAAAAGAGTACTCTAGACCCAGGCAGCATTTCAGACTGAAGAGTGCCCCATCTGCAAGTCGTGTTTATAGACTAAGGAAAAGATGTGACACACAGGAACAGCCTGCTGCTTCGGAGACTAGCAAACAAGGGAGTTCAAGACTGACCTGGGCACTATAGTGAGATCCAGCTCACCAACCCTCATACAAAACAAATAGGACACCCACAAACCAACAAGGAACCCAGAAAAACAAACAAACTAAAACAATTATGACATTGTATGAACATGGTTTGAACAAGTAGTCTGTGATGAGCAGACACTCCCTTGTTTGGACCAAGTGTATATTGGTCCAATTTGACAAAATTAGGTTGTGTTTTGTCTATACATGTAGTTAGGGTGCCATTCCCTATGTATAAAGACTGTTTGGGGACAAATTTATTGATCAAATACAGAGGCTTCTCTATCCCAAATTTAATTTGATTCAACACACTCTTATCATAGTTTCACTGAATCCCCACATGAGTCCCTTGATAAAATTATTCATATTTTTCAGGCAAGGAAGCCAAGACTTAAGAGATAATGTGCCCTGTTTAAGAGAGGTTAAGATCTCTGCACTGTGAGGATTGGATCACCTCAGATATGAGACTGAGGTCATGCCTTGGCTAGCACAAGTTTGAGATATTGAATCAGGATTTATATATATTCATTTCCCCCTAAGATTTTTCTTTGGCAGTATATTATTCAAAATGATTCTTCTTAGGCTTACGGATGTTATAGACTGAGTGATGTGTCTTTATATGACACTAATTTTAGTGATGAAATTTTATATGATGAAGCTTTAATCCTAAATGTGGCTGGATTTGAAGACAGTCCCTCTATGGAAGTAATTAAGATGGAGAAGGTGGTTAAGTTTAGAAGTGTATCCAGAATGACTGGCATCTTTATAAGAAGAGACTCAGGGCAAGACCCTGTCCCTCTAACGCATATGGAACAGTGAGAAAGCAGTCATATGCACCTGAGAAAATGGTACTTCACCATAAGCCACACTGTTTACAAACTTTTAACAAGAGAACATCTCTCAGAGTTTAGCCATATGAGCTGTGTTTTGTTGCTTGTTATGACATCAGGAAGACTAGGCAAGCTATCAAAGGGGATACAAACATTGATATTCTCTTATATACTAAATGGTCATACTGATAAAGAGAGGTCACATCTGAAGGAAAAAGGAGAAGGCAGGTATTACTTATTTGATGTGGGCTATCACATTAATTGTATATTTTAATGTTAAGAACTCATCACTGACTTAAAATGCATTTAAAATTCTAGTTGACTTCAAGATGTTGAAATGATGAGATAAGGTTTCTTTGTCAAATAGCTCACGAGAGAAATTTATAAGGCAGCACAGGGGGACCACTCAGTGGATAAAGCTGCTGGTTGCTAAGGCTGATGATCTGAGTTCCGTTTCCAGGACCTACACGGTGCAAAGAAAGACTCGGCTCCTATAAGCTGTCCTCTGACTTTCATATGTGTGAATGTACACACACACAGACACACAAATAAATAGTAAATAGATAATTTAAAAGAGCATGCAGCTGCATCTGATGGCAGCACACACCTTTAAATCCAACACATAGGTAGGCAGCGGCAGGTGGGTCTCTATGACAACCTGGTCTACACAGAGCATTCCAGATCAGTCTGAGCTACACAGTGGACCCTCTCTCAAAACCTGAAAAAACAAAAGACCTCAAAACAGGCATTAAATGATAAGTGTGTGTTGTATTTAATATAATGGATGTTCATATACATACACACATACATACACTAGAGAGAGGACTGTGTGTATGTGTGTGTGTATGTACTAGAAATCTATACAAATAGTCCTCTGATTATTAATCTTTGTGGAGAAGCCACATGTAATTTTCTTGATTTTATTTTCCATGCTTTTTTATGTTTTTATCATTGAAATATGTCAGAGAGAGTAAAAGTTAGTAACATAACCAGAAGATGGAGATGAGTGCTATGTCTGTCTTCATTGTAGAGACATAAAGAGAAAAGAAAGGAAGGAAGGAAGGTAAAGAGGAATTTAGGTGAATTCAGCAGGCTGGAAGTGTGCTTTTTCCAGAAAAAAATCTCTGGCGGTAATTTGAGGAAGCATTTAAAAACAACACCTCAGAAGTCCTACAAACTGTGCTCAAGTAAACACACTATCTGGAGCTTCATGAGCTGCAATAGGCTCTTCTAGGTGAGCTAGTGAGGTGGCCGGGCTCTCCTCCTCAGACTTCTGAGCTCCGGGGAATGGTCAGTGCAGGCACTGATAGAACAGGCAGGGGCCTCATCTCAGTAACCAGAGTGGAAAAGTCACTTCAGTGTTCAAAACTTTGGTGTCATCATTTGTAAAACTGGGGTAACTATTCTGTGCCATTTACATAGTTTTCATCCATATCATCAAGATGAAATAATACATGCAAAGCTCTGAAACCTGTTGTGAATGTTAGCTATTACTCTGAAGCTAACTGTTATAAATCTAGAAAAATTATGAAAACGTAGCATTTGTTGCCCTGACAGTGTTAACTGTAGGTGCTGTGGTCCTGATTCTGCTGGGCACCTCCCTTTGTGTAGTCAACATTTCTGTTATGCTCAGTTAGTGGTCATTAGTCTATATACATTGGATTTCCAGCAGACAATAAAACCTAGGGTTTGGGCACACTGTCAATCAATAGCCATTCAAGCAGAACATGTAATTGCAAATTCTAAGTGTTGATCAGAGAAATCTACTTAGTATTTCTAGTGCTCCAAGTTCTGTTGTTATAGCAGCAATTGAAACAAAATGACTGCCCATGGGGGCTTACGATCCAATGGGAGGGAGAGCTGCTAATAATGCAGTAGAAAATGAGTGTCACAGGTCAGAAATTAATTGGGTAGAACAAAGCATGCAATGAGAGCCAGGAAGAAAAATAAAGCAGAGTCAGGCAGAGGGCTTAGGTCAGATGTGTGAGCAACAGGATCTGAGATTTAGAAGAAAATGTAGAAATATTTTGAAATGCTCTGAGGAAGGAAGCAAGATTAGGTAGAAGAAGATACTGGACTATGAGAGAGATGCAGATTGGCCTTGCTGACTGTGGTGGTTTAAATAGGTTCCTATAGACTCTTGTGTTTGAATGTTTGGCTCATAGGGAATGGTACTATTAGAAGCTGAGGCCTAGTTGAAGTAGGTGTGGCCTTGTTGGAGGAAACGTGTTACCTTGGGTTGGGTTTTGAGATCTCTATGCTCAAGCTATGCCCAGTGTGGTGCACAGTCTCTCCTTGCTGCCTTCAGGTCAAGATATAGAACTCTCAGCTCCTTCTCTAGCACCATGTCCGCCCACATGCTGCCATGCTCCTGCCATGATGATAATGACTAAATCCCTGAAACTGCAAGCCAGTCTCAAACATTTTCCTTTGTAAGAGTTGCTGTGGTCATGGTATCTCTTCACAGCAATGGAACGGTGAATAAGACACTGACACACTGAGAACTGAAGCTAGGTTTGGCCTTCAGAGATGCCTTCTGTTGGCCAGACAAGCTAGCATGTTAGATTCCTGCAATAACTAGAAATTGGATATAAGATGTTCCCTGGTAACTGGGCTGCGACCTTGTGGTGGCTTTTGAGAACAAGTCCTAGAATGGGCGAGAGCAGAGAACTCACCGCTAGTGTCAGACAGGGAAGCTGTTGCGAGTAGTGAGGATTGCTAGTTTCCATAGAACACTCAAGGAATCCCTGTCAAAACGTTTAGAATACATTCAAAGGGCAGGAAGGGAAGTAGTATTCCAGAAGGAGACTTACTTTCATTTAAAAGTTTTTCATGTAGCTTATTTATGTGAATCTTTCTGAGATCATCCTTTGCTTTCCCACTTATATTTGCCATGGTTAGTCATGTAAGCAACAATAAGAATACCATTTCTGGCACATAATTGCAAACTTTGCCTTTAGAAGTAGGTGTCAGCACCTTTCATGAAATGCACTACATCACTAACTAACTAGTCAGTTAATCACTGTTGAGTTGGCTGATATTGGCTCATAAAAGTCTAGAGAAGCCATTCTGCAAAACATATGCTGATAGTAAATCACTTGTGGGAAATGTTTTTATTAGTTTGAAGCCAGGTAAACTCTGCTATGTAGAGTCAGCGAACATCTCTGGCTAGAGTGTGGAAATGGGCAAACCCCCACGGGGCTGATTTTACACACACACATGCATAGGGGAGAAACAACGGTTTCCACTCCCATCCTGTAGGCTGAGTGAGAAAGATGCTTCAGTATTCGTATCTGTCTCTTTTCCTTGCCTGCTCCATTCATATCTGCTTAGACATCACAAGAGTCCTCAAAGAAGATGCTTTCTTATGCACGTTTGAGTTAAATGACATTCTACTGTTATGTTTGCACCATTGGTGCATGAACACAAGAACATTAATAGCCATGTTGGCAGCAGGCAAATGGAAATGCTGGCGACTCTTCCTCTACCAGCCTGTGACTCAAGCGATATATAAAACATCCAAATGATACAGTGTGTTTTCAAGGCCAATTTGCTAAATAGATCCCTCTATAGTTGTGTTTTCTGTGTTCCCAGAAATTTTTCTATAAAAACACGATGCCTAAAAGTCACATCTCCCCGCCTCTCCTTCCTCCTTCTTCACGCCCTTCCTCCCCCCTCTCCTTTTCATACCCTCTCCAACATCCTGAAGTAAGACTCAGGACATTTGAATAAGTTCTGAGCCGTGGTTCATTCATATGTTGATATCTTTTGATATTTTCATACCTGTTGCTAATGACCAAAAAATAGATGATTAAACATAAAACAAATTTGTATTGTATCATTTAAAATTACTTCACTTACCCATTCTCCCCATCCCCATATTTTCTCATATTTCAGAGAAAAATTAGTTAGGAGGTGGTCTGTACTGAGACCTTAGGTCATATTGCAGTGGTTAACAGGCTCAAAATACTGTTACTAAGTCACTGGGAACAGAACCTCTATTTGCGGTGTCCTGTCCTTTCTGCTCGTGCTTTTAAGACTTTCGACTACAGGAAGAAAACCCCTTTGCCGTCCTCTGCTGAGTTTACCCTCCTCTCTCATTACTGGAAATGCTTGATGGTTTCCACAGTTACTTCTAGAAAATGAGAAAAGAGCTGTCTCATTAAATGAAAAGCATCTTGTAAGAGCTTTCCAGTTCCCTGAAGTAGATATGCGTTTCTGTGGCCACTAAGGATACATGAGAATCCAGTATCATGAGAGTTACACAGCTTGTGGAAAGGCTATGACATTTTGGTACCAAATGGTTCTATGCAACCATTCTGAGCCATATGCTTTAGACCAAAGGAAAGGTGAGGTTTTTACAGTGTTCCTTCTGATGTGAGAAAGGTCTAAAACACATACATGGTAGGTTTTCCCCCCTGACTAGCACATTCTCAGATCTCTGTGCCCATTGCCTGATCTTCCTCTTGGGTTCTTCCATATTAGTCACTTTGGTGTTTCCTGACTCAGCTCTCCCTATCTTGGGGACCTAATGGAGCACAGAAATGTTCCAGACTGAGAGCTGACTAGTTACTTCCTCTTTCTCGACAGCCTTATTCCCATGATACACATGTCACTATCTGAACACCATTGCTTCCTGAGCTCTGCCTGTCTGCTGGCTGTTGCTTCTCCTTCACGGGAGTCTGGCTATTCTACTCCATCTTCTTCCTGCCACTTCCCATCCTGGAAACTCACCCTGTCTTCCGTGCTCGTGACTTCATCACTCTCTATTCTGTCTTCCAGAGCTCATGTTCAGTTAGCTTTCAGTCTTTCCAAATCTCATGTTTCTGTCTTCAAGCTTTGCTTTTGTGTTGTCTATTTACTAAGTTCAAATTGCCTGTAAATGTAATAGTCCATTTGTGTAAATCCTGTTTCTTTACTTTGTTATTTTGATTAACATTTAATATTACTAATTTTAATAATTACTAACAATAATTAAAATAACATTCAATTAGCCTACACTAACTTTATATATTTTATATAAATAGCTTTTATTTTACTGTAATTCCTAGATAGAAAAGCTCCATGCATTATTCTTCCTTTTCATAATATTTCTGGCTATTTGCACACATCTTGGTTTCCTAGCTCAGGGATTTTCAACCTAGCGATATTGACATTTTGGGCTAAATAATTCTTTGTAGTAGATGTATAGACTATGGTGGAAATGTGGTGTCTTGTGTCTTCTAAACTCTACTCACTGTATGCCAATAGTTGCTTGTGACATGGCCAAATAATACCTCCATAATGAGGCAGGGGCAATGTAGGCATGCATGAGAACCACTTTTGGGGTAAATTTCATAACAAGTTTGTCTTGGAGACAGTATAGTGTAGTGGTCATTTGCTTAGAGCATCAGGTCATGCTCTGTTGGAATGCTGGAGCTGTTCCATACTAACCCATTCAGAAAGTTACTTTGACTCTTCATGTCTCTGGTTTTTCACCTATAAAAATGGAGAATTAATATGCCCCAATATCTAAGAGTAGAGACACTTTGATCTGATAAAATTAAACAATATAGCATTTCTGTGCATTAGTAATACCAAAAAGAATTTAACTGATTTACAGTAGGACTTATATTAAACTGATTATTTTTGATAGAAAGATATTATCTTTCAACTGAGAAGAAAAATTATCTTTACATAAATTGTTAGTATTTGAAACCATTACTCAATCACAGTTTTATTCAATTGAATACTAATGTGCACCCTATTACAAATAACACTACCTACCACAGAAGGTAGTCAAGAGAAGGGTCAAGGGCAGTCTGTAAGTAAGTTAAATGGAGGCTGAAATAAAATATTATAATGAGTACATGATCCATTGCTAGCATTTGACCAAACCATTTGTAACAAGATTTACACCAAGACAGAAATCCTAATTAACAACTTTTGAGTAATGTTCACATATTGATGATGCCAACCTGGATTAAACTCTGGTCATAAATTTGGAAAGAGGAAGAAGTTTTCTAGACTGATATTCTTCCTGTGAAATGATTGACTGGAACATGAGAACAACTCAAAGAATGATTCCAAGTGGCAAAGAAATTCAGTGTCATACTCAATATTCATAGGATACCTCTTCATTTTCTCAAGTTCTAGTCTCAAGGCCATCTACACTGAAGAGTACTTTAGATGACCCCCGCAGGGCTGAAATTCTTGTCCCTAAATTGCAAGCTCCTTTCAAAGTTACTGGAATGTCAGACATGGAATCCCATAGGAACGCAAAGCTTTGAGTGGCCATTCTGGTTAGTTATAGGTAAATACCATGTAGGCTCTCTATAGGGGAAAAGTGTTTTAGCAACTGTCCTGTTCATGTTTCTTTTAGCTTTGAAATTTTAATGGCTTTTACTCTTTGACAGTGTAATATTATAGAAAATTAAGAAGCTAGGACAAAAGGAAAGGAAAATTCCATCCTCTTTGCATTTTTGAATGGGGATTGATCATCTTAGCCAGAGTCCTCCTTCTTGATTAGCTTCTTTAGATGTACAGATTTTTGTATCCTATATTATATGTATAATATCCACTTATGAATGAGTATATACCCTGTGTGTCTTTCTGCTTCTGGGATACCTCACTCAGGATGATCTTTTCCAGTTCCCACCATTTACCTGCAAATTTCATGATTTCCTTGTTTTTCATTGCTGAGTAATATTCCATTGTGTAGATGTACCACAATTTCTGTACCCATTCCTCAAATGAGGGGTATCTGGGCTGTTTCCAGCTTCTGACTATTACAAATAAAGCTGCTACAAACACAGCTAAGCAGATGTCCTTGTTGTATACTTGAGTATCTTTTGGATATATGCCTAGGAGTGGTATAGCTGGATCTTGAGGAAGCGCTATTTCTAATTGTCTGAGAAAGCGCCAGATTGATTTCCAAAGTGGTTGTATAAGTTTACATTCCCACCAGCAATGGAGGAGGGTTCCCCTTTCTCCACATCTTCTCCAGTATGTATTGTCACTTGAGTTTTTGATCTTGGCCATTCTGATGGGTGTAAGGTGAAATCTCAGAGTTGTTTTGATTTGCATTTCCCTGACAACTAAGGACATTGAGTGTTTCTCTGCCATTCATAGCCAAACTTTTGGCAGAGTGCAGGGAATCTTATAAAAGAAGTGGGAGATAGCAAGACTTGGAGAGGACAGGAGCTCCACAAGGAGAGCAACAGATCAAAAAAATTTGGGCAAAAGGGTCTTTTCTGAGACTGATAATCTAGCTAAGGACCATTCATGGAGATGGCCTGGAACTCTTGCACAGATGTAGCCTATGACAGTTCAGTGTCCAAGTGAGTTCCATAGTAGTGGGGACAGGGACTGTCTCTGATAGGAACTGATTGGCCTGCTCTTTGATCACCTCCCCCTGAGGGAGGAGCAGCCTTACCAGGACACAGAGGAAGACAATGCAGCCACTCCTGAGGAGACCTGATAGACTAGGATCAGAGGGAAGGGGAGGAGGACCTCTCTTATCAGTGGACTGGGAGAGGGGTAAGGGTGGGGGACAGGGAAGAAAGGTGGGATTGGGAGGGGAGGAGGGAGGGAGGGAGGTACGGGGGTATACAAAGTACATAAACTGTAATTAATAAAAATAAAAATAAATTTTTAAAAAAGGAAAGGAAAAGACCAATGTTGACTGCAATCTTACAACCTAAGGTTAAAATTTAGCTCTGAAACAGGCCCCCAACACACACACATCAAGCTCATAATGAATAACTCATTGTCATCTTTCACATACTATTGTATGTTTACTAACACCCTTTCTTATTTTTAGAACTTGCAGGTGGCATTATGATATCATTATGTCCCAAGGTTTTAAAAATACTTTATATTTGTACACATCCAAAACAGTCACCTTGGAGGTTATGGTATAAATTTTTGCAAAGGCTGAGGCTGAGCAGAACAGATTTCCAATAGTCATCGTACTGTCAATCACAGGGAGGCAGCTTGTGGCCAGGGCCTGTTATGCCTCTACATTAGGACAGAGGAGACAAAGCATGGCTACCTGTGGGCAAGCCAGAGCATGTTGGTGCATGAGAGGAAGGGCAAGGTGCTACACATAGGAACACTGGACTCTTTAGGTTTGTCTTTCCTTTGGGGATGCTGTGGGTCTCCTGGAATCCTTCAGAGACCTCTGACTCAGGACCACTCCAGAACGCTCTGGAATATCCTTTGGAGTAATCATGTATTTGGAGCCTTTCTCTGAATGTTCTGCCCTTGTGCGGTCATTCTTTTAACTGGGAGCAGAAGACATGCTTAACTCTGGAAGCTGAGAGTGAATTTGTAGCCACCTGTGCCCGCCTTCCTGGCAGAGCAGAGCTGGGTGTCTGAACTCGTTGCCCTGGCTTGACACAGGCCCACTCATGCTGGAGACTGGAATTTGTATTTTTTTTCATTTGAATAGCATCTGTATGTCAGGATTGTCTTTTGTGAAAATAGCTATTTGGTGGGATGAATACTTGAAATATACGAGAAGGCCATGAGTGTGTCACTGTATATCAACATCACTGTTTCACTTGGTCTGCACATGCATCCTCACATTCCTCATTCACACGGTGTGCCTTTGTTTTGCACTCATTTGGACTGTCTGTTTACATCTGGATAAGGAAACACTCAGCAGCGAATGATAAGTTTTGTAACTGGCATCACCACCCTGGCTCACCTCAAACTCTAATTTTAAAAACTTTAATTGGAGTCATGCCTGGGGACACACTGGCTCTACAGGAAAGATTTCTTTCTTACAATTTTTTTTCCTGATTTAATTATAAAAAAATACAAAGAGGATAAAGGCCAGTCTTCCTACAAACACTTTCAATATGAAGGCCAATAGAGAAGAGAAGAGAAACTGCCAAAACAGTTCAAGGGGTGAAAACAATTTGCTCGTTAATCATCCTCTGCCGTCTGGAGCCCTGGCTGAGTCAGCAACATTACTGTAATCTCTCACTGTCTTTGACCAGTAAATTGCCTTAGAGATATGTCCTCTCTTAGTCTAATATTTTGTATTTATTGAAATAAGTACAGTTAAAATTACCTTGGCACTTGAGCCATCATTGAATTAAATTAACTTAATGATATTCTTAAACCTACTTTAAATACATATCAACAAATATTCCTTTCTTATTTCCGTTCTTTATTTTAAAAGTTGACAAGCATAAAATATTCTCTGAACATACAAGTAGATTTAAAAAATATTAAAAATAGATTTAAGTTTCCAGGTCCAAACATGTACATAGAGTTATTTACTTAGTTACCATTAAGCAAGGCAAAGCCATGTGGACTCTTGTCAATTTGGAAGTAGTCACAGGTTTTGCTTTTATATTGAGTTTTAAAAATATTTTTATTAATTCTTGAGAATTTCATACAATGTATTTTGAACATATTCTTCTCTTATTTGTTCTCTTGCCACTCCCAGATCCGCCCTTACCTCCCCACCTCCCAACTTCACATCATTGCTAAAAAACTGATTATTTTAAAGTTTGCTGTAAAGGGTGACAGCAGTGGAGGCAAGTCTAGTCACAAAGCCCCTCAGTCACTTCTATCTAGAAAGTTCTTTTTGATAATTCATTTTCCAAAGTTTTACCAATAAGGGAAGCTTTCACTGGATGGATTCAAAAAGTTTGTTGAAAATCAGAATTGCTCACTGAAGTTTTCACCTGAGCCTCACATTTACATACATTTCTGTAGCTACTTTCCATGGCAAAGAAAGGTCCTTACTTATTTTCTTCCTTTGGGTACTCTGAATGGTTCTATAAATATCTCTTTGCAACATGACACACTAGTCCATACTCTGAAGGAGTTAATGTAACACCGTCACACAAATTATTCTGAACTACCTGAAAAGCAACTCATTGTTTAAAATAGGAAGTATTTTTCATCTTGACTTACACATTAAATAATGGATGTGTGTGTCTTCACACACATTTACATTGTAGCGTTTCTCAGTGAGTATTACTAGCGTGGGTAAAGTGTCCTGAACTGAGAAGTGTGTGCTGCCTGCCTGGCAAGGAAGGGCCTGGCAAGGCTCAACTTGTTGGCCTTTAAATTTATTTGAAACAATGAAAATGGGTTCAGGAGTTAGAATAATAAGGAAAATTGGATTTCATGGAGACAGTATAAATCTTTCAATGATAACATCATGAATAAACTATAACAGAGTTGAATAAATCAGTCTTGGTGTACAGACAGCACATCAAATCAATTGAAATTTTGGAGCAAAATTTCTAGTCAAGTAGTTATAGAATTTTTTTCACCAGCAAAATCAGGCATACAAGAAAACTTTTGTTTTCATCTTCAGTTATTAATGAACAGAGGTTCCCAACCCCCCAGACTATGAATCACTGAAGCTCAGATATTGACATTTTCTTTTTTTTATGATGGCGCAAGCTTAGGAAGGTACATGATTTATTGAAATCATATTATTTTTCCAGTGACTGAAGTCTTGTGTTTTCTTTGAGGCGTTTCAGACTTTGGCGTAATGTTCTTGACTGTTGCTCTGTGGAAGAATGGGGGAGGGAGGATAAAGCAGTCAGATAAGACCCGGGTACTTTAAAACAGCACAAAAGCATCACACCACACAAATACCAGGCTTCTGCATTCTTTGAGTAATCTTTAAATAGAATTGTTTATATTATTATTATATTACAATTATAATTGTTTATATTATATAAAATGTCCTTTATTTGGCTCTATTTGAGTGTTTTTATTTGTCTGTTTTAGAAAGGCACATTTTTTTTTTCTTTTGAAAATATATTTTAGAAGTCTTGGGTGAGAAACAAATTTAATTCTTCTGCTCCTCCTTTCTCAAGAGATGAGAAGCTCACAGAAGGAGGGTAGAGGCAGGCCTTGACCAAGGCAGCAACAAAGTGAACTAATTCACATGCACGTGTTTCAATTGCAGGCAGGCTTCCGAGTCTGGGAGGCATTTCTCAGAAATAACGTTTTCACCTTTATGAAGAACCTGCCCAGAAGCCGACTGCCACATTCCTCCCTGACACCCAGCCAGCCTCCCTGACTGTACCTCACAGTTCCACCTTCTAGATCAGAAGGCTGAACTTAGGTCACGTCTCAGAGAGTGTATCAAAGGGATGTTTACCCCAATGACATTTCCCAGTGAAACGTGGGCTGGAAGTTCACATGAGGAAGCTATGGTGGCAGCTGACTCACATTCACTTAATTTCCCACCAAGCCCAAGCCATGGTCAGGTACCCAGAAGTCACAGCATTCTCTGCCTTGCTTGTCTTCTCATCCCTGGTTCTTACCTAGACCACAAAAGCCATCCTGGCCTCTCAGGCCTTTGGTGTCAGCACCTGTTTTTTGTGTTTTCTTACAGCTCTTGTTGAACTCTGTAATTTGTTTCACTCAGTTACAAACATACTCTGAATAATTTAACCTACACAAATATAGGAAAACAATGAGCCTAAGATTTGTTTCATTCATTATGAATTTTTATGTTCAATTGATTTTGAACATTCTAACTTACTGTTCCTGGCTGACTTCTCTCACAGCTCATACTGCTTAGGTTGATGCTTCGGGCAGTTTCCCGAGAACTGCATTAATGGAGTGATACCGAGGCCATAATGAAGAAAATAAATTCTATTGGCTGGGTGTGTGGAGGCCTCATTCAGGCCTCAGATCTTCCGGATTGTTTTCTGATTGGTATGGAAGCTCCCGTGTTGTAAAAGTCTACATTATCCCCTACAAAAGCAATAATGGCTCTTTCTTTTATTTTAGTTTTTCAAGACAGGATTTCTCTGTGTAGCCCTGGCTGTCTTGGAACTCACTCTGTAGACCAGGATGATCTCAGAACTCACGGAGGAACAATTGCCTTTGACTTGTGCTGCGATTGACGCATGCACCACCACTGCCACCCATTCCGGCACTTTTTAAGATGTACAAATCTCCCAACTTTCTTTTTCTCTTTGAGGCAGGATCTCTCTACATAAGCTGGTTGTCCTGGAATCTATGTACACTAGGCTGGCCTTGAACCTAGAGAGATTCAACTGCCACTGATCCCGAGGTGTGCGGATTAAGGGCGTTTAACACCACAAGTGGCTTGTTTCCCACATTTAAGGTTGATAATAAATTCTCTCTAAACAAACAATGGTCCTGGGGAAATATCCTTCTGAACAAACAAAATTTCTCCCCACTCTTCTATGTGTTCCCCAACTTAGTACCTGCACATGGAAGTGAAAGGGGTGCAAGGAGGTTATTTAGGAACGAAGTCTAAAATGCTGATATCAGCTATCAGGCACGTGGACGCTGTGTAGGTAGCCCAGGCTATCCTCCAGTCCTTACCCTTCCTTCCTCACCTTCTATGTGCTGGGAAAGGAAGGGCAGCTCTCTCAGGGTTTTACAGCTAGTGGATGGGGCATGAGTTTGGAAGTTGGCTGTCTGCACACCTGTAGCACCATATCCTAACCACTGTTGGGTCTTCTACATGTATTGCTTTGAACGTTGGAAACTAAGAAGTACACTAAATAATTTGTTTTTCTTTTCCACTTACAGAATTTGTTTTACTTAAAACAAAAAACAAACAAACAAACATACTCTTAACCCAAGAGAGACTGTCTTTAGGCCACAAGCAATTCTCACATTAAAAACAAACAAACAAACAAACATACTCTTAACCCAAGAGAGACTGTCTTTAGGCCACAAGCAATTCTCACATTAAAAAAAAGAGATCAGGCTTATAAAAGTAGCATTAGTGAATCCAGTTACTTTTCTTCTTCCCCATGACTGAGAAAGATGGATTCACTAATTCATTTCTGTTCTATACATGCAAAAGACAATATAGATATCAGCACCAACCTGTTCAATCGAACTTAAAGGCACTCCATTGTCTTCATGCTCAGAAGGTTGTATGTCAACTGAACTTTTCTAGGAATAAACAAACAAACAAAACTTATCATCACAATTTTCTAATTTGCAGATACCTTGAAAATCAAAATGTCTCAAATTAAACATTTTTTAAAGTCTTATGTAGTCCGATTATATCGGAGAAATCCCTTATTTTGTAGATAAATATGAACACTGATTTAAATTCTGTTTTGATTTGTTGTCACTCAGTAGCCTTGGCTGTCCTAGAACTTTCTCCACAGACCAGGCTGGCCTAGAATTTAGAGAGAGCCACCTACCTCTGCTTCTTGAGTGTTGGGATTAATGACATGCATTACCATGCCCAGCTCATTGATTTAAATTTATATCTGTGTTTCTAAATAGTATTTTCAGTCAACATGGGCCATACTATCCTGTAGATTGACTTTTCCATAGTCTCTGCTCTAACTAACAGTGAAAACGGAAATAAAAAAATGAATAAAGAATGATTTCTGGGTCATGTTGGCTAGTTCCAAATTCTTTTGTATATAAAGAGAGAATATTCTATGAATTTTGCCAACTAAATATTTCAGGGTTTTCATATCATCTATGAGAGAATTTCATTTTCACAAAAAGTGACTTCAGACAAAGGAGTCATCAAATACCTGGATATCTTATATGCCAAGCAAGCACCCATAAATTAATATACATATGAATTATTAATAGTTAATGAAATGTATAACTGACACATTTTTACTTAACAGTGAGAATCAGTGACAGACTTGGGTGATTATGGGAATTGCCAATAGAAAGTAGCTGAGATCAAAGCCAAAAAACCAAAAGAAAATCCAAAAAACAAAACAGGTGTAGAATTCCTGTCATTTTTGGTGTGATGGCCATGCCACCATAATTTTGACAACCACTCTAACTATATCAGAATAATACAGACAGATCGTGGCTATGGCAGAGCAATCTGAGAGAGATTAAAAATAGAAGATGCTAACTGTCCAACTGTCAATGTTATGTGACTTTGTGCTCAGACTAGAGGACCTGGGGCATGACAGATCCAGGGACAGCATCGCGAATGCACACACAGGCTTTGTGCCTTAAATGTCTTAGGTAAGAGTTCATATGCTTTAGAAAGCTGTGTCATATGTATTTAACATATTATAGAAACAACCCATGAAAGTATAACCTTGTAATATGCATTTTAAAAATAACTTCAGTGGTTAAAAATTCACATGGCGAGAAATCATGGGTGAATTTTGAATAATTCATTTCAGAAACAGTTGGAATAGAAACAAGGAGGAGTGGGGCTGGAGGGACTGCTCGGTGGTCTGGAGCAGTTATTGCTTTCGCACAGGACCCGGGCTCATTTCCGAGCACCCACGCAATGAGTTCTAGGGAATCTGATGACTTCTGGCCTCTGTAGGCAACTGCATAAACACAGTGCACACACACTCATTCAAACACACACACGTGCGTGCACACAACTAAAATATAAATCTTTTTTTATAAGTAATTTATTTTTATAGTAATCATAAGTTATATATTTTGTATCCCAGCTGTAGCCCCCTCCCTCATTTGCTCCCACTCTCCCCATCCCTCCCTCATCTTCTCCCTGCCCCCCTCCAATTTCACTGATAGGGGAGGACCTCCCCCCCTTCCATCTGACCCTAGCTTATCATGTCTCTTCAGGGCTGGCTGAAATGTCCTCTTCTGGGGTCTAGCTATGCTGCTCCTCCCTCGGGGGTGGGGGGTGGGGTGGCAGTTGACAAGCCAGCCATTGAGTTCATGACAGAAATAGTCCCTGTTCCTCTTACTAGGGTACCCAGTTGGGTACTGAGCTACCATGGGCCACATCTGAGCAGGGGTTATAGTTTGTATCCATACATGGTCCTTGGTTGGAGAAACAGTCTCATAGAAGACCCCTGTGCCCTGATCTATTTGGTCTTTGTGGAGCTCCTGTCCTCACCAAATCTTACTAACTCCCCCTTTTTTCATATGATTCCCTGCACTCTGGCGATGGCTTGGTTGTGAGTCTTAATATCAGCTTTGATTCATTGTAAAATATAAATCTTAAAAAGGAAATAAGTAGAAGTTTTAAATGTATGTATGACATATTGTCTTAAATTTTTTATACTCAAACTAAAGTGGAAATTTGACTAGCCCATCTATAGTCATCAAAATTTACTAAGTCATATTAGGCAAGAATTTTGTAGAAACTTTCATTGGAAGGGCAGCATAGTGAATAAATTTATATGCACGAGTCATCTTAAATTTGGCAAGCGCAAAAGCAGGTCATTTGAGGATCCCATGTCTTTATGTATCCAGTTTAAAAGTATGGAGGTTTATAAAATTTTCTTCCTCTCTGTGTTCAATTATATACTCAGAAGAGTATGCCACCCAAGCTTGCTCACGCTGAAACTTAAAACAAAATGGAACATGGGACTCTTACCTTTGTTATTCGGCTGATAAGGTAATAAATGAGAAGGAGAGTTGCAACAATACCAGCTATCGCCCCCAAAATGATGATTATTGTCACTGTGGGGAAAAAAAGGAAAAGAGTACACAATGAACCGTGCCATTTGAAAAGCCAAACAGGACAACATAACCATGTGTGTTTACAGAAAATGAATTAACACTTCATAATTCTGACAGTGACTCTGTGGGCATCTGGAGCCTTGTGTTTCTGAGTCACACAGGGAGCTAACATCTGATCATGACCCCAGAGTTCTGATGCCAAGTTCAGTGTTCCTTGCAGGCATACTAGGAGACATGAGTTCAAGGGGAACCCATAGCTCTTTGTTGATTTGAACATTATGAGCGAAAACAATGTTTCAGTGTATCAAAGAGTACGAAATGGATCGTAGGATCACAGGTTTGGAAGAGAAGTAGCACAGTTTACAAATGAGTAAGTAAAGTCTAATGAGGCTCAGTTACAGTCAGCAACCGTTAAAAGCAGAGTTACAACTGTGCTCCAGGCCACATGTAGTCTATGCTCTTGACTTGCTACAGCTCACTTCCTGCACACTCACTGAGAAAATGACAAAAACACTTTTTGTGAACTTTAGCATACTGGGAACAAAACAGTTTGCAGCAAGTAATTTAGAGGGACTTCCCATTTTTCAGAAGATTTATAGTGCAGGTCAGTGAAGTAAACGGAAGTAGGGGCTAGACATGCAGATAAAATGGCACATTCATGTCTCAAAGACAGATTATTGACTTCAAAAGCAAAAGGAACATTTAAAGGTATAGTGTTTCTGCTCACTTCTGTTACACAGCCTTCTCCACCAATCAGATGTAATTTGTGAGACTGCAGTGAAGTTCTACAATCCACTTTTTTTTCTCTCACATGAAATGTGGACACTCCCCAAATAGTAAGGCAGAGTTGAAAATTGCAGGGTAATGAAATAGCCCATTGTTAGTTATGCCAACGGGCATGATGCTAGCTATGGAGCTATAGAAATATGGCTGAAGGTGAGTCAGGGCTGAGATAGGAATGCTCTCTTTATTCTTGGTATGATGCCAATTAACCCCAATTAGTGGGAAGAGAAACACTCAGCATTTTTTTAAATAAATGAAGAGATTTTTCTCAAATGTCCATAATTGATAAAAAAATTTACAAAAATATAACTTAGGGAAAAAAGATCAAATTACTTATTTCTACTTTCAAAGTTAAAAGAAAAAGTTCTTCCCTCAAAACCAGGAATATTTGCTTTTGTCACTGAAGTTAGTGACATATATTCTCTTTTTAACATGGACCTGTGTCAATTATTACATATATGAAATGAAAACCCTACAATTTAAAAATGGAATCGTTATCATTTCATTAACACACACTGACATACCTGACTCAGGAAAAAGGTGTCCAAGTGGTTTCATACCTGGAAAATCAAAATTTCAAAGTAAGTCAGAATAAGTAGGATATGCCTTTACAAAAAACACATTTGGAATTTGAGGATTTCCTCTTTTCTTTTTGAGATTCTAACTTAATTACATTTTCCCTTTCCCTTCCTCCTCCCCTTCCAAATTTCCCATGAACCTTTCCCCACTGCCCTTTAAATTTAGGCCTTTAAAAAAACTGTTACTGCATGCACATATGTATTCCTAAACATAACTTGTTCCATCTGTATAATGCTATCTGTGTGTTTGCTTTCAGTGAACTATAGGCAGCTGAAGAATGCTGAGAATGGAAAGGACAGCCTGCCCTAGGGAAGAGCACACCAGTTGCTCAGTGTCGAAAGGATTTCTTTTTGGTAACCATTTTTTTGGGAGTAAGCCACCTTTCAACACTAAAGTGTTTGTGTTGGTCTGAATGAGTGTTTGAACACTTGGCCCTCAGTGGTGGAACTCTTGACAAGGCTATGAGGAGGACCAGTCTAGTTGGAGGAAGTAAAGTGCCTTTTGGTGTTTTAACCACAGAAAAGTAACTTACACAATGTATTAGGAAACGTGTCATTCTTATCACTAGTAATTTCAGTGTAGACTTTCACTACCCAATAAATATTCATGGGTGAAAAACCAGCTCATTAATTGAGAGGAAGAATGTGAAGAGACACTGGAGGAACCACCTAAGGACATGTACAGGAAGCAGAGTGTGGGAACTTGTGAAAATGGGGAGAATGAAAGGGACTGTCAGACAATACTCCACACAGACTCTAGTCCAGCCTAGGGAGGGCTCACACGGCTATCAATCTTCTAGATTTATGTCATGGCCAGTGTCTGAATCCAAACACTCACTGTGTCCCCTTTGGATGTCTGGCAGGGGTCCCATCACATTTCCTATCTGTGAAAGTGTCCAGACGTTTCCTTGATTCCCAACGGAACCAGTCTTCCCCCACTAGTCCACACAACAGGGATCGTTTTTCTCTGCTGTTCTTTCACTCCACGAAGAACTCACACTACCACAGCTGAAGTCCCTGCCCTCATCTGACAGGGTATTACACAGACAAGAATTTGGATGTATTTTGCCAATCTCCAGGACAAAGTAGCAAAATATATCCAAAAAATAAAGATCCAATAAAGCCTGACTTTTCTTTCTTTGGGGCTGAGCATGTAGACTTTGGATTCAATTAAAGTTTTCCTACTACTTACATGTATTCTGGAGCAAGCTAGGCATTTTCTCTGTACTTTACAGTTTTTTTTCCAGAGAATATGAGAATTATAATTTTTGTGTCTCTGAGCTGTTATTATGTGTGAAAATGGATAGTGTCCTGTGCCCTACCCAGCTGTCATTTATGGAATACATGTCATGTAGCACTGTGTGTCTACATAGGCTCTGTGTCTTCCAGTTGACATCATCATTTTGGCTTCATGCTGACGTCTCTTAAGACCCATGAGCCCAATAATTAGTTCAAAGCACCTAGCCTAACTTTTCTCCCTTGGCTTTTGAAATCCATTGCTTCCTTTCGTCTCAGTGAGACTTCTCAGTGATTCCCACTCCTTTATGATACTGAAGCCATGCTGAGTCTTTCTCAGGCTGCATTTTAAATGTGGAGTGCCTTCCCTAAGTCCCACCACAGAAGACTATCAACCTTCTTACTTTGAACTGGGTTTTGTGAAATTGTATTTTTCCTTCCATAAAACCAGATGAGAGAGACAGAGAGGAGATAGAGGGGAGAAGCATGGAGGGGAGATGGAGGGAAGGAAGGGGAAAGATAGAGGAAGGAAGGAAGAGAGAAAGAGAGAGAGAAACTGCACAAGCCAATGTGCTACAGGCCCGCCCTTATCTCAACACCCAGCGTGGCTATGGCTATCAGTCTGCAGGGATGGGATCTGCCTGGCTCTGGGACTGCGCGCTTACTTACCTCCTGTTTAATCTCTGGAGAAACACTGTGGGCAACTATGACTGGCTTCCTTTTAAGGTTAATGGCATGGAGGTCCCTCCAGGCAGTTCCCTCAAGGTCTGTAGGGGAATGGGGCCAACTCAGGTGAGCTCGCTTGGTTTGCTCGAGACTTTTTGCAGCCTTCTGGTTCACTTTATTTGTCACCCCCCCTTTTCTGGTCACATTTATTATTTGAGTACCTTCCTAGTTCTAATTTCTTTGGCTCACAGTGTTATTTCTGTGTGCTATTCTCAGCTGAGAGTCCCTGGGCAGCAGCAGCCTGTCTGCTTGGCTTGCAATTCTCAGCGTTGCTTAGTTTCACTACAGTCACCAAGGAAACACGCATCACAGCATGGACCCCACAACTGAGTAAGAACAGAACAAACCTGTTTCCTCTGGGAGGATGGTGGTGGCTGCGGTTGTTTGATTTAAGGCCATTTCACGTGGCGTCACAGCAACATCTGTGCAAAACAGAAGTTGAGAAACAGGAGAAACATGAAGTGACTGTGTGTACCAGGAAGAACTCAGCAGAAGACAAGTTCATCCCACACCAGTTGGCAGCAGCTTCAGAACATCTTCATGGCAGAGGCACAGAGACAAGGTGAGTGAGCTCAGAAATGATTATACCTCTAGTGAAAACTCACAGAAAACAGTCATTGATGTTCACCAGACTTAGACTGCATGGACATTTTAGGTACAGAATCAATAATGTCACAGACTGCCTAGAATCCGAGACATCTTCACAAGCTGGGGAATGACAAGTCTCCACACACGTGCTTCATAATTCTTGAGGGGGAAGAGGTGGAGAAGTGGATTGACAGTGGAGGGGAAGGCTGAGGGACAGGCAGGCACCACACAATGTGGGCTGCCTGTGCTGTGGACTTTATCCCACATTGCAGTGTCAGTGGGTGGAAGCCACTGTCAGTTGCATGCAGGAGGAGGTGAATAGAGAAAACGCCCAGAGAGCTGCATGTGGGAATCCCTCCTTGTAGCCAAAAGTGTTCTAGATAAACAGCCGGCTTGCAGAGGTCCTTATCATTCCTTAACATTGCCTTTGACGAAGACCTGTGCAAAAGCAGGCAGAGACAGGCTGAAAACAAAACATAAGGAGTGGATCTGCTGTGCTCTAGTCAGGACTGCTGTGCAGAAGAGGAGAATTTATATATCATTCACATGTCATCAAATGCTATTCCTTTACGTTTTCTTAAACATTTAGACAATATAAAGGCCATTCTTAAGTTGTAAGTTGTTCAAAACCCATCGACTATATATCGTTCTCTGGGCCCCATATTTCTCTAATCAGCCTCTTTGCCTATGGAACCCAATTGTTATGGTCCTTAGATCCTCTGAGTTGATTCTATCATGCAGTCAAGATACTGCATGCCTGAATTAATGAGCCTTGAACTTCCTGTTATGTTTTGAAATGGATCTGCCTTGCTGTCTCTTTTATGAATGATGGGCAGAACTCAGGACATCAATAGCCCATGAGACACTCAAAGGTCAAGGCCATATGAGCCGTCGACCATTTGGCTCATGTTCAACTTTATTTATCACATATACAGTCCATTAAAACATAAAGGTAGCCAATTGAACAATGAACAAATGAGCTATATGGCTTTCCATATGTAAGAGAGGATAAGAGCAAATAAATGTGTATATATGTTAGACTTCTACATATTTTGCTTTATTTAATTTTATGTATTTATTAATACGTGTGTATTGTGTGGGGGCATGCAACACTCCACTGTGTGTGTGTGGTAGCTAAAAGATACACTATGTGAATTCTGGGGATCAAACTAAGGAACTTAAGCCTGGTAGCATGTACCTGTACTTGAAAAGGATGAGAAGAGTTATTGTCATAACAGATACATTACAAAATGTAGGCACATATGGGGCATTATAGCTCCTAAACACTGCAGCATAGACTGTGAACAAAAAGAGAAACAAACATAAATATGGCAGTAAATTTTAACAGGTTTCTTCAATCACAATTGGCCAAGAAAAATATAAAATACATCTGACTTGCAATCACAAATGATCACATTATACTTCTAATTTGCTCCTAAATAAATGAGCATATACTTTGTTATCATGCATGCTCACATTTCCATGCAAAGTCCCACTCATTTTGTAGGGACATTGTCTCATTGCCTAAAAGAAGGATTTTGAGATCTGAGCCCAGAAGAATAGTTCAGGAAAGAAGGAAAAACCATGAACTTCTTCAGCATTTTTTTCTAGTAAGCTACAAATTTCAGTGTCATGAACCATTGTCCTGGTGACTTCAGATAGACTGTTGTATTCATGTTATTTTGTGTTTTTTATTTAACTTCTTTCACTTTAAGTATTGAATATAATCATGTTATGATTGGCCATATCTAAAGATTGCTCTAAGATTAAAAAATATAATCCAAATTACAAAAGAGTAATGGGTTTTATGGGTTTGGAGGCAGCTTAATAGCTGTCCTCACAGGGAAAGACAGTCAACCTTTACTAAAGGCTTCAGTTAATAAATTAAAAAAAAGAAAGCAGAGCACATTCCATTGTAAGAAGAAGGAAGACCCAAACCTGGAATATTGATGGTATATTGACTGAGCACATAGACTGGGGTTGAACTACCTACCTGCAAACAAGTCCAACCAAGAATTAAGGGCACTTTGGCTAATTGTCTGTGCATCTTTCATCACTGAATAATGAGACTGTAAATAATGTATACAACATAGCATTGTTGACGACAGTAATGAGCATGAGTGTTCAGTGTTTTAACAGAATGGAATTAAGAGATCCAAATAGCCAAAGCAGCCTTCAAGAACATAGCCTGGAGATTCAAACTTCCTGAGTTCAAAACTCATGACCAAAAAATGGAAACAAAAAGGAAAATTCCAGTATTTAGAGTGTGGTGTTGCCCTAATGATAGACATAAAGACCAATGGGATAGGGCTTAGAGTCCAGAAGTCAGTTTGTATCTATGACTGGCTGATTTTTCAAGAGAGCATGAGACCATTCAATGGGAAAAAGAAACATTTTCAGTAACTGGGATATCGACATGCAAAGGGGTAAAGTACTTTTTCTTCATGTCATATAAGAATACTAACTCAAAATAATTAAGATGTATACATGTATGTGTATATTTAAACTATTATATAGAATATATAAATATATTTAAACTATGTGTATAAAATTAAAGCTATAAAACTACTCCTGAAAGAAAATGTACAAATATATTTTTATAACCTTGAATTTGGAAATGTTCCTTCAGATATGACATCACCAAAAAAAGATAAGAAAATAGAGTTCATAAAATGCATTAGAAGGACAGTGTAAAAAGTAAAAATAAATGATCCAATTTTTTAATGAAGAAAACATTTTCAAGTCATATATCTGATAAATGACATCTAGAATATACAGAGTTCTTACAACTATACAACATAAATATTTAAACATCTTAAATATTTAAACAAACATTTCTACCCAAAGAATATAAAAAATGAAAATGGCCGACATCTATGTTCAGAGATAATGGGTGTCATCATTAGTCATTATGGAAATACAAACACCATGAAACTCAGTGCCACACCTGCTAGAATGGCTACATGGAGGCCTGCTAAAGTAGGGTGGATTGGTTTAAGATGTTTCATGTTTACGACTAGAAAAATTCATGCACATACAAGTGATTTCCACATTCAATAGTTTTCTATAGAGTCCTAGACATTCAACATTGTACATTAAACAGGCTTTTGGCACATTTCTGGGCTGTAGGCTAACATAAGCATTCTGAACACACTTAAGGGAGTCTGGGCTAAGCTGTGAGATTTCTGCATCATGGAGACATAACCCCAGCACCAGTCAAGGGTCATAGACAATTCAAAGGATGGAAATTACAAGTATGAGCAAAGATTTGTAGAAGCTGGAACCTTTTTTTTTAAGATTTATTTATTTATTTGATGTATATGAGTGTTCTATCTGCATTTACACCGGCCAGAAGAGGGAATCAGTTCACATTATAGATGGTTGTGAGCCACCATGTGGTTGCTGGGAATTGAACTCATGACCTTTTGAAGAGCAGACAGTGCTCTTAACCACTGAGCCATCTCTCCAGCCCGAAGCTGGAACCTTTAAGCCCTGGTGGGAGAAAGGTAAACTGTGTAGGTCCTGCGGGGAAAGTCTGGGACCACTCAGCAAACAAAGTGCACTACCTCTGACTCAATATTCTGTGAATATTGATGTGGGTGTTCCCTCTGAAACAGTATATGAACAGTCATGGTAGCCTGATTCACAATAGTCTGAATTTCTATCAAATGTGAGTGAACATGCACATTTCTATTAAATTTCTGTCTGTCAATGAATGAAGAATTAATTCACATAGTCATAAAAGGAATGAATATTTCATTCTCCACCATACACAGATCTTAAACATGTATCCTAAGAGAAACAAGCTTCACAAAATGCTACCTGTTGTATGAATCTATTTGTTTGAAATAGGTAAATCCATATTAGTAGAAAGAAAATTGGTAGTTGCTGTGGTACTGTGGGCATGGGAATGGAGAGTGACTGTGAACGGGTTGAAGATCGCTTTTTAAAGTAACAAAGATATTCTGACACCAGACGCCAGTGGTGAATATACAGCGCCCTAGGCAGAAGGAAACTTATGGTGGCAAAAATGGTGAACATTTTATCAGGCACAGTTCATGCTGATAGAAGAAGAAGAGGAAGAAGAAGAAGAGGAAGAAGAAGAAGAAGAAGAAGAAGAAGAAGAAGAAGAAGCAGCAGCGACCATTTTGGGCGAATAGTACATTGGTTGAATGAAACTGTCTAGGTTTGCATACCAACTTCTCCACTCACTGGCTTCAGGTAAGCTTTCAAAACATCTTAAACTCCTGCTTCTTTCATCTGCAAATGGAATACTGATTGCATAGAACTTGTAGAATAAATGGAAGTGACCATATAAAAGGCTTCTAATGGGCTTGGGTCAGGATTCAGTAAGAGCTCTTTACAAAGTCTCATTTTCTTGTAACAAATACAATGTTTAAATAAATATCACTCTGTTCAGTCAAAAACAATAGAAGCCAATCCTCTTGGGAGATGGTTTTTGTGGAGCAGGATGCATGCATCTGGAGCCTCGAATTCAAAGTGCCAAGAGGTTCGTAACAGCACTGAGTATGTGTGATTGCTACCTGCATGGAGACTGCTTGGCGATATTGACAAAGTGAGTTCCTAAAAGCCTAAGGTCAAAGGCTAATGTTACTCAAAGCAGATCTCACTTGCAACTTGGACTGGAAGAAACACAGCTAAGCAAAGTCCATTTTTATTTATATCCACACATACTACCAAACACTAAATTTTTCTTCCCTTAATTGAGTGGGTTTTGGTTTTCTGTATTCTGTCAAGTTCATTGCTTGAATTGAACAGTGCCTTTATTCTCTGTGCCTTAGAGGAAGCTCAGGCCAACTGCTGAACTTTAGCTTGATCTAAAACATCTCAGAACATGTTTAAGGAAGAGATGAGGGTTAGAATTCTCCTACCAGACTGTTGTCTGAGGGGAGCATGGGTCAAGGAAACTGAGGGAAAGATAGGCAGTCCTTCCGGGCATTCACAGTTCTGGATGAGGCATTGTACAGAACATCACCTCATTCTGGAGACATGGTAGAAGTCCTCAAGCAGTAGGTAGTCAGATGTTTTATTTACAGACACTTTTCTGACACTCTTAGTCACAGGACATGTGGCACTTAGGAACTTGGGAATGAAGGAACATTCCTCAGAGTAGGAACAGAACCCCTGAAAACCTAAGATGAGAAACTGCTACCAAGGCTTGTCTCACATGTTTTCTGTGGCTTCTTGCACTTTTCCCTACTGTGTTTTTGAGATCCAACTTCATCATGCACTTCTAAGCAGGTTTTAATAACCACAACTCAGTGAGCAGTGTCATGTGCCTTCCTCCATTTTGTTCTTGCAAGCACTGCTTGATGACACAGGCTTCCTAAGAAGCAAACATGATATTGTTCATGGTGATTTTCTAACCTTTTAAATGTTTCTTCTGTTTGTGGTGCGACTGATTCTCTTTGCAAAAAAATTTCTGCTTAATAAAAATCATAGAGGGAAAAATTCAGGAGCTTACTCACAAAGGTAACTGCTAGACTTTTTTTTTAAATGTTAGTTTGTTGACCCCAGAAGACATTGCAGACCTTACTGGAGATTCAGATAAAATACCAATGGCTACAAATACACTATGACAAAACACAGAACCTACCTGTTCTTGGCAGTGA
>CM053744.1:106717937-106752405 GCA_028658305.1 Pachyuromys duprasi | reverse complement strand
GATGATGCTGCAGTTGAAGGTATCAGGGGAGGGGATGATGCTGCAGTTGAAGGTATCAGGGGAGGGGATGATGCTGCAGTTGAAGGTATCAGGGGAGGGGATGATGCTGCAGTTGAAGGTATCAGGGGAGGGGATGATGCTGCAGTTGAAGGTATCAGAGGAAGGGATGATGCTTCAATTGAAGGTATCAGGAGAGCGTGTGACACATGAACAGAGCCTGCACAGAAAGGGTAGAGAAGTTAGTTAATATGAAACCTCTCACAGCCCACAGGGACTGCTCTCTTACCCCAGCTAGAATGGTTATAAAAAAAAGTGCTCTTAATCATGAAAATGTGTTGTGCAAAAACATAGTTCCTACACAATCCTGGCAACATGTAGGATGTTCTTCTTGGCGATCTAGAGCTGATGGTGTAAAAAGGGTGGGTGCAGGAGAATGGCCTGTAAAGAAAAGGCGGGATCTCCAGGAAGCACTATTCCTAATTGTCTGAGAAAATGCCAGGTTGATTTCCAGAGTGGTTGTACACGTTTACATTCCCACCAGCAATGGAGGAGGGTTCCCCTTTCTCCACATCCTCTCCAGCATGTGTTGTCACTTGAGTTTTTGATCTTAGCCATTCTAATGGGTGTAAGGTGCAATTTCAGGGTCATTTTGATTTGCATTTCTCTGGTGACTAAGGACGTTGAACATTTCTTTAAGTGTTTCTCTGTCATTCAGTATTCGTCTATTGAGAATTCCCTGTTTAGCTCTGTACTCCATTTTTTAATTGGATTACTTGATTTGTTGCTTTTTAACTTCTTGAGTTCGTTATATATTCTGGATATTAGCCCTCTGTCAGATACAGAGTTAGTGAAGACCTTTTCCCAGTCTGTAGACTGTTGTTTGGTTTTGATGACAATGTCCTTTGTTTTATACAGAGCTTTTCAGTTTCATGAGATCCCATTTATTGATTGTTGGAATAGTGCTACCTCAAGATCTGGCTATACCACTCCTAGGCATATATCCATAATATGCTCAAGTATACAACAAGGATATTTGCTCAGCTATGTTCTTAGCAGCTTTATTCATCATAGCCAGAATCTGGAAACAACCCAGATGTCCCTCAATTGAGGAATGGATACAGAAATTGTGGTACATTTATACAATGGACTACTACACAGCTATTAAAAACAAGAAAATCATGAAATTTGCAGGCAAATGGTGGGACCTGGAAAAGATCATCCTGAGTGAGGTATCCTAGAAGCAGAAAGACACACATGGTATATACTCACCTATAAGTGGATATTAGACATATAATACAGGATCAGCATGCTAAAATCTGTACACCTAAAAAAGTTAAGCAAGAAAGAAGATCCTGGGTAAGATAATCAATCCTCATTCAGAAAGGCAAATGGGATAGACATTGGAAGAGGGAGAAAACAGGGAACAGGACAGGCACATATCACAGAAGGTCTCTGAAGGACTCTACCCAGCAGGGTATCGAAGCTGAGAGTCATAGCCAAACTTTGGGCAGAGTGCAGGGAATCTTAAGAAAGAAGGGGAAGATAGAAAGACCTGGAGGGGACAGGAGCTCCACAAGGAGAGCAACAGAACCAAAAAATCTGGGCCCAGGGGTCTTTTCTGTGGCTGATACTCTAACCAAGGACCATGCATGGAGATAACCTAGAACCCCTGCACATATGTAGCCCATGGCAGCTCAGTCTCCAAGTGGGTTCCCTAGTAAGGGAATAGGGGCTGTCTGTGACATGAACTCAGTGGCTGGCTCTGTGATCACCTCCTTCTGAGTAGGGTGGAGTGAGTGGGGGGGTAGGAGAGAAGGGGGAAGGGGGAAAAGGGAGGGAGACAGCCTTACCAGGCCACAGAGGAAGACAGTGCAGCCAGTCCTGATGAGACCTGACAGGCTAGGGTCAGGAGGAGGACCTCCCCTATCAGTGGACTGGGGGAGGGGCATGGGAGGAGAAGGGGGAGGGAGGATGGGATTGGATGGGGATGAGGGAGGGGGCTATAGCTGGTATACAAAGTGAATAAATAAATAAATAAATAAATTTTTAAAAAATATTAAAAAAGAAAAAGCAGGAAAGTTATTTAAAATGTACTTCCCACAGCCTGCACAGTGGCTCAAGGTTTGTCAGCCATTCATCTGGCAGAAGGTTACTCTGCAGAACGCACGAGGAACTCCTATCCTTAAAAACAAGAAAATGAGCTGAAGAGATACTTCTTGAAGAAATAGAAGAGGTCACAGGTATGTGTCAGAATGCCAGTCCTTACCAGTGAATTGCCATCTCACTCCAGCTGGAGTAGCTATTTTAAAAAGATTTATTTATTTCAATTTTGTAGTTATGAGTGTTTTCCTGCATGGATGTATGTGCACCTTGTGCGCGCCTGATGTCGGTGGGGCTCCAAAGAGACACCAGACCCCGTAAGATGGGAGCCACGGACAGTTGTGAGCTGCCACGTGGGTGCTGGGGTAGAGCATGGGTCCTCTGCAAGAGCAACCGGGACTCTGAATCATAGAGCTATCTTGCCAGCTCTTTGCTTTGAGACAGGATCACACTTCATAACTCTGACTAGCTTATAACTTGCTCTGTAGACCAGGCTGGCTTGAACTTACAGAGATCCACCACCCCTGCGTCTGGAGTGCTGGCATTAGAACAGACTCACCTGTGCTAGCGGGAATAGCTATTAAAAGTCAACAAGTGCTGAGGACATGGAGTAAATGTAACTCTTTTTAAAATTGTTTTTATTAATCACAGTTTATTCACTTTGTATCCCCCCTTAGCTCTCTTGCTCCTCTCCTTCCAATCCCTCCCTTCCTCCCCCTTCTCCACACATGCCCCTCCCCAAGTCCCCTGATAGGGGAGGTCTTCTTTTCCTTCTTTCTGATCCTAGTGTATCAGGTCTCATTAGGAGTGGTTGCATTGTCTTCCTCTGTGGCCTGGTAAGGCTGCTTCCCCCTCAGGGGGAGGTGATAAAGAGCAGGCCAATCAATTCATGTCAGAAACAGTCCCTATTCCCATTACTGTGGAACACACTTGGACACTGAACTGCCATGGGCTACATTTCTGCAGGAGTTCTAGGTTATCTCCATGCATGGTACTTGGTTGGAATATCAGTCTCAGGAAAGACCCCTGTGCTCAGATTTTTTGGTTATGTTGCTCTTCTTGTGGAGTTCCTGTCTTTTCCAGATCTTACTATTTCCCACTTCTTTCATAAGATTTCTTGCACTCTGCCCAAAGGTTGGCCATAAGTCTCAGCATCTGCTTTGATAGTCTGTAGGGCATAACTCATTGGCACAGGAGACAACTTCCTGAACAGAACACCAACAGCACAGGCTCTAAGATCAACAATAAATAAATGGGACCTCATGAAACTGAAAAGCTCCTGTAAAGCAAAGGACACTGTCATCCGAACAAAACGACAGCCTACAGATTGGGAAAGGATCATTACCAATCCTACTTCTGACAGAGGGCTAATATCCAGTAGATATAAAGAACTCAAGAAGTTAAAAAGCAACAAATCAAGTAATTCAATTAAAAAATGGGGAACAGAGCTAAACAGAATTCTGGGTAGAGGAATATAGAATGGCATAGAAACGCTTAAAGAAATGTTCGACGTCATTAATCATCAGGGAAATGCAAATCAAAACGACCCTGAGAGTTCACCTTCCACCCACCAGAATGGCTAAGATGAATAACTCAAGGTTGTGGAGGAGAACACTCCTCCATTGCTGGTGGGAATGTAAACTTGTACAACCACTCTGGAAATCAATCTAGTTTTCTTAGACAACTAGGAATAGTGTTTCCACAAGATCCAGCTATACCGCTCCTAGGCATATATCCAAAAGAGGCTTAAGTACACAATAAGGTCATTTGCTCAACCATGTTTGCAGCAGCCTTCTTTGTAATAGATGTAAATCTTCTAACGAGACGGTAGGAATGATAAATACAGCTGTCCCTGTGAAGACAGCATGGGGTTCTAACCAATGTATTACATAGCCATTCTATTAGTGGCTCTATGTTGAAAGGACGCCAAATCATCACATCAAAGATACCCACACATGGTGCTTATTCAGACCTGTTCGTGTGCACTGAGATGTGGAAGCAGTCTAGGGCCATGAGCACATGCCAAGCAGACATTAAAGAGTGCCGTTCACCCCTATAGCTGGCTTTACTCTGCATGTATGTTATGATCGCCATAGCCAGCACCTATTTTAGTGGTACTTATCAATACTTATTATGATGATAACTCATAACGAATATGCAATAATTCTTATACTTAAAATACGGTAAGCAAATTTTGCCCTGTGTAAGGTGCTGGAATGGGCACACTACATTACTGCTTTGCTCAGCTCCTACCACAATGCCAGGACCAACACTGCCTGTGTTTTACAGGCCAAGAGAGTGCCAGTGATTTGTTTCATGTTTTCCAGACTTTTAGATTTAAACCCAGTTCCGCTGTTACCTGTTTCTTAATTCATGCCTCATTCCATTTGCCAGGGAGCCTGGATTTTATACCCTGCACCCCACAGAAAGTTTATCACATCCACACTGCTCACTCCAACTCAGGTCACAGCTATGCCTATGGGGGAAACACATCTCACCAGACTACCTGCTCCTCACCCACCTTCTCGACCTTTGTGTTTCTAACATGGAATCACTGTGTTTGAGAGAACATTGCTTAAAACATCCCCAGAAGGAGGCCAAAAACTAAGGCTACTGTAAAATACATGGAATTTATTTCAATGAACACACTAGTTTAGATTAGTTTAGACACTAAAAAGACCTAAACCAATTAGAAAGTTTTTGCCTGTTTTGCTTAGTTAGTTCCCCACACTCCAGAAACAGTTCCACGGAGAGGAACACAGTTTCAGAGTTGATACTCACAGCTTGTCTCTTCTCATCAGGAGAAACTGGATATACTGCTTTTGAAAAAAGAAAGGCCATAAATCTTCCCTAACCTTCACTAACTTTAGCTTAGAAGTAAGTCTCTTCTTAACCCAAAGTAACATGCTTATTTATATAAAGATATCAATTATACTTGATACAGATCTTACAATGCTACATAGGCTGTACAGTCAAAGAAAGTTTCCAGACTAGGAAACAGGTATTCAGCCACAAATGGGGGGCTGCATCGTGCTACTCCTGTTCCTAGCTCCCATTGCCAACCGAATCTTAATAAACCCACCCACTGACTGAAATTCAATATGCTGTTCATTTACTTAACTGCTTGAGTTAAGCAAGGAAACCAAAATTGGGGCTAGTCTTAGTTTAAACAAGCGCATCGGCAATAAAACGTCACCAAGCAGAAAGTGCTCACCCACCTGATGCTGCCACACTGGTTGTGTTCTCAAGCATCCTGGGAGAGCCAGCCCAGGAACGCTGAGTGGTGCCCCTGGCCTCGTTCTCTTGCCAGTATCTCTCAGGCCCACCTTCCCTGGGCAGCTATCAGCGGACACATGCTGGCTGACAGTTAAATGATGCAACATTATTTAGTGCCTGTTAATAAAGATAATCAGAGGTCTGCCTAACTGAAAGGACAGGAGTGTAATGAAAATCTTCATTTCAAAGAGTTGCCTGCTGTGTTAAATTTACTTTGTGTAAATGAATTGGGCCACAGTAGCAGCAGGAACCACTCAGCTGGACAGAGGTAGTGGCAGGTGCTAGACTGCGCTACACTAAGAATGTTTCTAATGTGGGTGTCCTTTCAGTCCGTTAAGAAAGTGACTTCTGGGGGGAAGGATAAAAGGACCTGGAAGGGGACAGGAACTCCACAAGACCAGCAGAGCAGGGGAGGAGGGGCTGTCTCTAACAAGGACTCTCAAGGATTCTGTTGCCTGCTTTTCACTCCCTTCCTCCCTGGCAGGGCTGCCTTGCTTGGCCACCTACAATGAAGATGCACTAAGTCCTGATGTGATTTGATGTGCTGGGGTAGATTGTTGTTGTTGGTGGAGGCTCCCCTTTTCTGAGGGGCAGGGGAGCAGGGATGGGGGAAGAGGGAGAGAAGGTGGGGCTGGGAGGAGAGGAGGGAGGGGGGCTGGGACTGGGATAGAAAGTGAATAAATAATAAAATAACGGCTTGTATATTAATTGAATGTTTTGAGAACTTTACTCAACATTGGAGTACTGTAAGATCTGAAAAGCAAATTTGTGACAAACAAACAGCAAATGAAAGAAACATGAGACAGGAGAAATCTTTTGGGGAAGTGGAATTCAAACTGAAATCTGGTGATCTTATGGCCGCAGAAGCAGTCAGTAGGTTTCCTTGAAAATGCACTGTTAGTCAGTGAGCCCGAGTCAATCCTCAACAAAAGTAAATACAAGATAGCAAAAACAGGCAAACCCCAAGCCCCGCTGTAACACAGGTTAAAAGGAAAGGTGTGCAGCACTAAGGAGATCGCCATTTACAGGACCGCAGCACATACTAAACCCAGGCTCAGGACGCAGGAGAGCAAGGGATGCTTTGAAGGTCTTTGGAAGTCAGCCCTTGCTAAGCTGCAGAGCAGGAACTGACCATGAGCTAATAGAGTTCCTTCAGGTGGACCTGTTGATGTAGCCTACCTGGCTTAAAGAAATGCAAAACCTGGTGACTTCTCAGAATGGAAACTGGACATCAGCCCCAGCATAACTGAGCTGGGTGGAAATGGAGCCACATGGAGACCTCTAGTGGATGGTCTGCATGATAAAAACGAAATGCTAAAATTGCAACTGGTCCTCCTCCCCTTCCATCTGACCCTAGCTTATCAGGTCTCTCATCTTATCTTGTTGTCCTCTGTGGCCTGGTAAGGCTGCTCCCCCTCAGGTGGAGGTGATCAAAGAGCCAGCCACTGAGTTCATGTCACAGACAGCCCCTGATCCCATGACTAGGGAACCCACTTGCAGACTGAGCTGCCATGGGCTACATCTGTGCAGGGGTTCTAGGTTATCTCCATGCATGGTCCTTGGTTGGAGTCCCAGTCTCAGAAAAGACCTCTGGGCCCAGATTTTTTGGTTCTGTTGCTCTCCTTGCAGAGCTCCTGGGGAAGGTGCTTGGAAGGAGAAGAGGGAGGGAGGGTGAGATTGGGAGGGGATGAGA
This sequence comes from Pachyuromys duprasi, assembly GCA_028658305.1. Classification (NCBI taxonomy): domain Eukaryota; kingdom Metazoa; phylum Chordata; class Mammalia; order Rodentia; family Muridae; genus Pachyuromys; species Pachyuromys duprasi. The sequence goes on along the minus strand of CM053744.1, from coordinate 106,745,336 downwards.
GAGGGGGTTTCAGCTGGGATACAAAGTGAATAATTGTAATTAATAAAAAATAAATAAAATTTTAAAACTGGAAAAGAAAAGAAAAATGTAACTGGAATAAACCACCTTTTTCCTCTCTCCATGGTCTTCATTGTTCAGGAGTTATCACCAGATTGTGCCCATGACTCACATCACACAGGCAAACAGTTGTGTCAGGCAAACACAACTGGCTTTTGCAAATTTCGAGTCAGTGCTTCTAAAGAGTAAAACAAATGTGCTTGAGACATCCGGCCATCAGTTTGCTGGGTCTTTATGTGCTTGGCTACTTTTCTCTAAGTGTTACTGCGCAAGCTCACTGGGATGACGTGAAGAAGCACGAAAAACGATGTTAGAGGGGGTGGGAAACAGCTTGGATAGGTGAACCTGGACCAACATCTGTGTTACTTGTTTTAGCATTCACTCTGCCTACCAATATCTGCCATCTGGCCATGGTTTGAACGATTCCTGCAGATGGTTCATTGCTGGTCTCATCTGCCAGGGAGACTTATGCTTTCCATGGAGATCCATGGAAAAAGGGTCAGAAAGGTTGAGACCTGGTGGTTTGCACTAATGGCCTCCTTGTTACTGTAGCATATCCAGCCTGCTTGCTCCGAAAGCTTTAACTCCTTCCTGCTTTTTGCTTTCTTCATCTTGATGCTTTTTTGAACGTAAGGAAACACATGCTTATACATATATGACACTCAAAATGACCCAGTTAGAGAGATGGGGCAAATAACAGTCTTGAGAAAACCAGGGAGTGGACAAGAGTTTGCAGTGGGGTCCTTGTTTGTTCTCATGAGTAGCTGTGTGGGTTGCCTTAAAGAATAACTTACTTGGCTTTGTTTAGGAGGTATATTTCAATTAAAAGCCAGAATATTAAATGGAAAAACTGGATTATTCTTTGCTTCTTTGTGGTTTTGACAGGCTGTAGCTCAGCCAGGCTCAAAATTGTTATGTAGCTGACTTTGAACTGCTGACCTTCCTTCCTCTTCCATCTCTGGAATTATAGGGATGCACCTCCCTGCTTGGCATAAAGTATCTTTATCTCCTTCAGTTTTGTTTTCATCTGGTGCTGCAGTAAACTCAGTCTCAAGTGTGCTAAGAAGATGCGGTACTGGAGAGGTACACTCAAGTTCCCTTTCTGTTTCTGCTTTTTTTATTTTTTGGAGAGGGCATCCCACTGTTTAGCCTAGGTTGTTCTTCAGCTTTCCTGAAATCCTACCTCAGCCTCCTGAGTTCTAGGATGACAAACATGTGTCACCATCCATGGCTAGACTCCTCTTACACAGGAACATTTGGCAAGACCGAGTGACAAAATCCTGCCACAAGTAGGTCTTCTGGAGTCAGCAGAGTCCCTCAGCCGATGCGTGCCTTCACAGCTTAGCCTAAGGGATACTGTGGCAAAACCTCACGACCTCAGTGGCCTCCGGCAACGCTGGTTCACTTCCTTCTCACTTTGCTGTTTGCCTGACAATGGCACCACCAGGAGTTACACAGGAGAGATCCCATTCTTTGGCATCTGCTATTCTTCTTGAAGAGGATGATGAAAACAACCAAATGAGAATGCTTTTGTTACTTCTGCTCCGACATACGACATACGGCTGTCTTGCTCACATCCTGTTGGCCAAAGCAAACATGGGTCAAGCTGACATCCACGGAACAAGAGGAAGTCTGTAAGCCACACAGCAGGGGCAACGTCATGCCTACAATTAGGGGTGCCAGTGCCGTGCTTTTTCTCTCAAACTCCTTTCTGCCTGTGGGTTTGAAAGTCAAATTTAGTTAGCAGGCCTGCTCAAGGCCTCAGGGAGGTCCAGTGGTCCTAGTTTCTTTACAATTATAAAGCAAGGTAATGTGTGTTGAAGGGACGTTCAGTATTTCCCAAGAAAACTATATTCTGTTGTTAGATACTACTCTAATTCCACTGGAATCAGAAGACACATGTGGTCTTTCTGCTAAGGTTCAGGTTGGGCTGTGGCCATCTCCACTGGCTGGAGAAACATCACTCACCACCTCTGGTCCCCCTTCTGGAACCTGCAGGGCACATGAGACACATGCAGACACAGTTCAATCACTACATGCTAATGGGTATTTAATAGTGAACAGAGCGTACTATGATTGTGGATGGAAGTGCTAAGCTCAGAGTTGGGGCTCAGCTTAGGAGAGCTTTCTCAGAGGAAGCAACGCAACCTGAGGGATGACAGATCAGACCAAAGGAGAAGAAAGAACACGCAAGGCTGAGAAAAGTGCATGAATAATGACAGCACAAGTAATAGTCTGGAGAGAGGGAGAGGAGGGAGAGAAGATAGACAGGTAGATAGACAGACAGATAGATAAATGATACCTCTCCATTTACATCTGTAACAGCATCCCATAGGCAGGAGTCCCACAATGAACAGAAAGAAGAGCATGAGCTGAGCATCACTGCTCATCTCTCTGCTTCTTGACTGTGGCCATGGCATGGCTGTTGTGCCTTTCCTCCATGATGGACTTTACCTTTAGACCACGAGCCCAACAAACCCTTCCTTTAAGTTCTTTTTGTTGGGCACTTTGCTGCAACAATGCAAAGAGTACCTGATACAGTCGCAATGCTCATTGACAGTCACATTTATACAATTATGAGGTGGTTTTTCTTTAAAAATTATTTTTACATTTCTAGCTGAAAACTAGAAACAATGCTTTTTCAGTTGTTTTTTTTTTGTATCTGGAAATACTGATGAAATTTACCTTTTAATTCTAACAGTTTAAATATATCCTTTTGTATATTCACTTAACGTAATTTTGTTAAATCTACAATCTAATGTCAATTTGCTTCCACGTGTAAGCGCCTCACATGCATTTATTTGCCTTCTGCCCGTGGGAGGATCGCAGCTCACTTGATGAAGGGCGCTGCTTGGTGGCCCTGATCAATGAGAAGGGTCTGTTTCCAGTTTCTGAAAGGTTTTGTTTTGAAAGATGCATACACTTTGTCAAACAGCTTTTCTGCATTCTAGTGGGGAAACCATTTTCTTCTTTGTGCCATTTTTCAAAGACATTCATCTATTTATTTTGAATTATAAAACAAATCAGTCTAGATGTACTGAGTTAACGTTTTATGTATGATATTGGATTCAATATGCTGATATATGAAAGATTTCTACATTCAGAGAAACACTGACCCATAATCTTTTATTCTGTATAATGTCTTATCAAGTTTTGTTAACAAGTTCACTGTAAGCCCATAAAGTGAAACAAAAAAAATGTTTTTAGTGATCTGAGTTTGTAAGTTAATACAACACTAATGGTCTGGGAAGATGGCTCAGGAGTTAAGCTGCTCTTTCAAAGGACCTGATTTGATGGCTGAGAACTTTCTGTAACTCCAGTTCCAGGGGATCTAGTGCCCTCTTTTGGCCTCCGAGAACATTGAGCATATGTGATACACAGACATACATGCAGGCAAAACACCCGTATACATAAAATAAAATAAAGGCCAAAAAATTTTAAAATTCATACTAATTACTTTTTAATATATAAATATCCTAATGCTATAAAATGACATATATTATAAATGTATTTATTTATAAAATATATTTTATATAAAACATATAAAATATAATTATATGGTATGAATATAAAATTTAAATATATAAATATAGAAATATATATAAATTTTATAGAAATATATACTATATTTTTATATATTTTGTAATATATAAAATATTTTATAATACATAAAAATATATCTTATAATGTTATTTATATATTCTAAATATTCAGATATAAAATTTTATATATAAATTTTATGTATTTATTTATTATATATTTACAGACAACATTAATATTATATTTTCATATAAATATATAATTGTAAATTATAAAATATATGATTATATTATAAATATAAATATATAACATATGTATTATAAAATATATAAGATATATTTTATATAAATATAAAAATATAACGATATATAATATTATAAAATAATATAAAATATCCTAATGATATTCTGCTATATGCACACATATCAGTGCCTTATTCAGCGATCATCAGAGAGGTTTCCTTATGCAGCAGACAAATACAGAGATCTACAGGAAGACAGACAGAGAGAGAGAGAGAGAGAGAGAGACTGTGGAACACACAGTTCTAAATGAGATGTCTCCATCAAACCTTCCCCTCACAACTCAGGGAACCTGGCAGAGGTGGAGCAGGAGGAGCTGGAGGGACAGAACAGAAGACACGAGGAGAACAAGGCCCTCTAGATCAACTGAGCCAAGCTCATGTGGGCCCACAGAGCCTGGGGCAGCAGCACGGGTCTGCACAGGTCTGCACAGGTCAGCACGGGTCTGCACGGGTCTGCACGGGTCTGCACGGGTCTGCACGGGTCTGCACGGGTCTGCACAGGTCCTTGCACGCATTATGGCTTCTAGTTTAGTGTTTTCATGGGATTCCTGATGTGTGGGTGAGGGGTCTCTGGTTCTTGTGCTTTCTCTTCTCACTCTTTTATTTTCGTGTTGTCTTGTTTTGTCCAACTTCAACATGATGCCTTTGCTTTACCTTACCTAGGTTTTGTTTGTAAGAAAAATTTGGTTCCTTTAAATATGAATGACCTTGTATTCTACAGATTAAATTTCCATTAAAATATTTTTAAATTTCTGGGTTTCTTTTGAGTTTTGAGGCATTTTCTGTTTTGTCTAAGTTGTCAGAATCATCTCATTGATGTTAAATTCATCCTGTATTGTGTTTTCCATTTCTGATTATTGTTATTTTCTCTCAAGCTTTCTAATAATGCCCAGTAACTCTGGAGAATCAACACTGGGCTTCATTGCACTGTGCAAGTCCGCTGTCTCCATTTGCAGCCACTTTATCATTTCCCGACAGTCTTTAGCTGTAATTTGATGTTCTTTTTCCTACTTTATGAAGAAGATGCTTAATCATCAATTTCCATACTTTTTCAAGTATGAATTTAAGTCTATGCTTTCACTAAGTAATATTTTATCTATGCCAACATATTTCACAATATTATGAATTCATTATAACTCAGTCCAAGATATTAATTATTTTCACATTTCTTCCTTGACACATGGATTATTTAGAAGTACATTGCCTGCCAAACATTTGGGGTTTTTCTATTTATCTCACTATTAAAATTTATAATCATATTTCATGGTTGCCTATGAATATGCTCTGTATTTTAATGAGTTACAGTACATTGTAGCTGTTTGATGTGTAGCTTATACTTCAGCATATGGTTTTATTTGATAACTATTCCATGTTCAGTTGAGTAGGATTGTGTTTTTTAAATTTGTTGGTTATAAACTTCCGTGCTGATTCATTTGGTTAACTAGTTACTGATCCTTTTTTACTATTTTAAAATTAATTTATTTTTTATTAATTACAGTTTATTCACTTTGTATCCTAGCTATAGCCCCCTACTTCATCCCCTCTCAGTCCCACCCTCCCTCTCTCATCTCTTCCTATGCCCCTCCTCAAGTCCACTGATAGGGGGGTCCTCCTCTTCCCTCTGACCCTAGCCTATCAGGTCTTATCAGGAATGGCTGCATTGTCTTCCTCTGTGGCCTGGTAAGGTTGCCCCTTCTAAGGCAGAGGTGATCAAAGAGCCAGCCACTGAGTTCATGTCAGAGAGAGTCCCTGCTCCCATTACTAAGGAACTCACTTGGAGAATGAGCTGTCATGGGCTACATCTGTGCAGGGGTAGCAGACAAATGGTGGGAACTAGAAAAGATCATCCTGAATGAGGTATCCCAGAAGCAGAAAGACACGCATGGTATATATTCACCTATAAGTGGATCGTAGAAATATAATATATGGTAAGCATACTAAAACATGTACACCTAAAGAAGCTAATCAAGAAGGAGAACCCTAAGTAAGATGATCAATCCTCATTCAGAAAGGCAAACGGGATGGACATCGGAAGAGGGAGAAAACAGGGAACAGGACAGGAGCCTACCACAGAAGGCCTCTGAAAGACTCTATCCAGCAAGGTATCAAAGCAGATGCTGAGACTCATAACCAAACTTTGGGCAGAGTGCAGGGAATATTAGCAAAGAAGGGGAAGATAGATAGACCTGGAGGGGACAGGAGCTCCACAAGGAGAGCAACAGAACCAAAAAAATCTGGGCAAAGAGGTCTTTTCTGAGAGTGATACTCCAAACGAGGACCATGCATAAAGATAATCTATTTTTATTTTTCTTTTTGTATAAATTCATATTATGACAGGGCAAGACAGTGTAGAGGTTCCTTCATCTTGCATTCTTGCTGAGGCCATTTCATATTTAACTAGAATTTGGTCTCTTTGATGGAGAAACCCATGGAAAATTATCCAATTCTATTCTAGGAACCCAAGGTCAAGATGCCCCAGCTAACTTAGCTTCTGTTAAATTCTTTGCTTCTATGAAACTCCCCCTTTGGCTAACTGCTCATCTTAGCTTTTGTTAAAGAGCTTGCTTGTTTAGATCTGTTCCTCATTTTAAATTGGCTTATTTGTTTTCTTGATATCCAGTTTTCTTGAGTTCTTTATACATTTTGGATATTAGTCCTTAATTGTACATGTAATTGATAAAAATCTTTTCCCATTGTGCAGGCTGCAGCTTTGTTTGAATGTACTTTGCTGTGCAGATGCTTTTTGCTTTCATTAGGTCCATTTTTAATATTAGAGCCTGTGCTTAGAAAATCTTTTGCTGTGCTAATGAGTTCAAGGTTATTCCCCACTTTTTCTTCTATTAGAGTGTTTGGTTTTATGTTGAAGTCTTTGATCCACCTGGAGATGTGCAGGTTGATATGTACAGATCCATTTGTATTCTTCTACATGCAGTTACCCAGTATGACCAGCTCCATTTGTCATAGAAGCTTTCTTTTTTTCCCCCAGTGTGCATTTATGGCTTCTTTATAAAAAATCAAGTATTCAAAAATCAAGGATTTATGTCTGGACCTTCAATTTGATTCCATTGATCAATGTGTCTGTTTCTGTGCTAATAGCATGCTGCTTTTATTACTATAGTAGAAATGCCCCTTAGTGATTCCTACTGCAGTTCTTTCATTAATTAATCAGGATTGTTTTAGCTACTGTGTGTGTGTATTTCCATATGAAGCTGAGAATTATCCTTCCTTTTAACTCTGTGAAAAACTGTGTTGGAATTTTGATGGAGATTGCATTAAATCTGTAGATTGCTTTTTGTAGGTTGGCCATTTTTACTTTATTAATTTTTACCAATCCAAGATCATGGGAAATCTTTCTATCTTCTGATATCTTCTTCAACTTCTTTCTTCAATATCTTGAAGTTTTTATCATACAAGTCTTTCCCTTGCTTGGTTAGGGTTACCCCAAGATACTTTATATTATTTGAGGCTATTGTGAAAGATGTTGTTTCCCTGATATTTTTCCAGTTTATTTGTCATACAAACACACACACACACACACACACATGTACCGATACATATGAGGGATACTATTTTTTTGTGAGTTAATTTTGTTTCCAGCTACTTTGCTGAAAGTGTTCATCAGCTATAGGAGTTCCCTAGTGGAATATTTGGAGACACTTATGAATAGTATCATATTATTTGCAAATAAAGATACCTTGACTTCTCCCTTTTCAATTTGTATCCTTTTGCAGATGTCTTTTTGCTCTAGCTAAAACTTCAAGTACTATACTGAATAAATATGGAGAGAGTAGACGTCCTGTCTTCTTCCTGATTGTAGTGGAATTGCCTTGGCTTTCTTTTTATTTAAGTTGATGTTGGCTATGGGCTTGATAAAAGTTGATTTTATTATGATGAGAAACGACCCTTGTATTTCTAATCTCTGCAAGACTTTTATCATGAAAGGGTATCAGATTTGCCTTTTCTGTATCCTATGAGATGATATATAGTTTTTGTCTTTGGTATATTACATTTATTGATTTGTGTAGGTTGAGCCATCCTTGCATCTCTGAGATGAAGCCTAGTTGATCATGGTGAATGATCTTTTTTTAAATGTGTTTTTGGAATTGATTTGCAAGCATCTTACTGAAAATTTTTGCATGTTCATAAGGGGAATTGGTTTACAGTTCTCTTATTTTTTGGCTCTTTTTGTGGTTTAGGAGTAACCATGGCCTTATAAAATGAATAAGACAGTGTCCCTTCTGTTTGTATTTTGTGGAATGATTTGAGGAGTATTGGCATTTTCCTTGAATGTCTGATAGAATGCTATGCTAAAATCATCTGGCCCTGGGAATTCTTTTTGATTGGGAGATTTTAATGACTGCTTCTATTTCTCTAGAGGTTATAGGTTTAAATTGCCTCTCTGATCTTGATTTAACTTTGCTTAGTAGTATGTATGGAGAAAATTATCTGTTTCTTTTAGGTTCTCCAAGTTGGTGGAGTACAGGCTTTTGTTTGCTTGTCTTTAAAATTTATTTATTTATTTCAATTTCTATCCTGGCAGTAGCCCCATCCCTAGTCTTCTCCAAGTCCCACTTACCATCCCTCTTCTTCCCATATATCCCTTCCTTAGTCCACTAATAGAGGAGGAACTCCTTCTCTTCTATCTTACCTAGTGTATCAGGTCTCATCAAGGCTGGCTATTTCACCTTCCTCTATGGTCTGGTAAGGCTGCACCCCCTAAGGGGAGGTGATCAGAGAGCCAGCCACTGAATTCATGTCAGAGACAGCCTTTGCTCCCCTTACTAGGGAACCTACTTGGAAACTGAGCAGCCTATGGGCTTCCTCTGAGCAGGGGTCTAGGTCCTTTCCATGCTTGGTCTTTGGTTGGACTATCAGTCTCTGCAGAACCACCCTGTGCCCAAACAAGGACAACCCTAGGGAAGAGGCTGAAACCTCTCTCAGAAGGGCAAACAGGATAGACATAGGAAGTAGGAGACAAGAAACAAGACAGGAGCCTTCCACAGTGGCAAGATTCTGAAAGACTCTACCCATGAGGGTATTGAAGGAGATACTGAGACTCATAGCCAAACTTTGGGCAGAGTGCAGGAAAGCTTATGGAAGAAGAGGGAGATAGGAAGACCTGGAGGGGACAGGAGCTCCACAAGGAGTACAGGCTTTTAAAGTAGGTCCTTATGACTCTCTGGATTTCCTTGTTTTCTATTGTTATGTACCCCTTTCATTTTTAATTTTGTTTGGGTAGTCTTTCTCTGACTTTAGTCAATTTAAATAAGATTTTCCTCAAAAACAAACTCTTTGTTTCATTGATTCTTTGCATTGCTTTTTTTGTTTGATTTCTATTTTATTTATTTCAGCTCAAGGTTTGATTATTTGTGCTTTCCACTCCTTTCAAGCATTTCTTCTTCTTGTTCTAGAGCTTTCAGGTGTGTTGTTAAGTTACTGGTGTGAGGTCTCTTCAATCTTATGTAGGCACTTAATACTATGAATGTCTCTCTTAGAAATGCTTTCATTGTGTCACATAAATTTGGGTATGCTGTGCATTCATTTTTATTCACTTCTAGAAAGTATTTTTTTCCCTTAAACTTTTTCTTGTCCTATTTTTTATTCAGTAGTAAAATTTTCAGTTTCCATTTGTAGGTAAGCTTTCTGTTGTAGATATCCAAATTTAATTCTTGCTGGTCTGATAGAATGAAGGTTGTTATTCTAATTTTTTTGCATCTGTTGAGACTTTCTTTGTGTTCAAATGTGTCATTAGTTTTGGAGAAAATTTCATGAGCTACTAAGAAAATGTATATTCTTTTGTGTTTGGTTGAAATGTTCTATAAATATGTTAGATCAATTTGGTTTCTAAAGTCAGCCTAGCATTTCTGTTTAGTTTTCATATGGATGACATGTCTATTAGTGAGAGTGGGCTATTGAAGTCTTGCACTATCACTATATGAAGTCAATATGTGAGTTAAGCTGCAGTCATGTTTCTTTAACAAACTTTGGCGCAAACCCTTGTGTTTGCTGCATAGACATTAAGATTTGCAATGTCTTCTTGGTGGATTTTTTTTCTTTTTATGAGTATAATATCCGCTATCTCTTCTGATTTGTTTGAGTTTGAAGTTTATTTTGTTGATATTAATGTAGGCTTTGATTTTTTTAAACCCACTTTATTTGAGCTTCCTAAATGTCTCTGCCTCCCTTCAAACCCCCAACCCTAGGTAGGAGAAAAAGATTAGTAGAGACAGGGGATGTAGGGCTCTTTAGACTTAATTCCTTGGGATGATTCCACTTTGTCATCATGATTGCAGCCAAACAGCAAACAGCAGCCGTGGAAAGAATCAGCAGCGGCTCCTCAAAGCGTTCTCTAGACCATTTCTGTCTAGGAGTGTTTTAAAGCATCCCTCCCCCCCAATTTGTCTCTGTGTGTCTGTGTCTGTCTCTCTATACCCCTATTTATACCCTCTCAGAGTCCAGACAAGTATGTTTTCCAGCTGGCAAAACCCATACCCTGTGCACAAGGCAGTTTCCAGCTGACAAAGATCACACATCCTCTCAGAAGGCTGGTATCAGCTGTGGATAAACCAAAAGCATTCCCACATCCTATCTTTGGGACTACAGCAAGAACATACTTACACACCATAACTGAGTTTTTAAGGAAACCAAAACTTCCACTACATATTAAAATGGCCAAACTTACTTGTTTCTTAGGCCTTTTTGCTTAAATATCTTTTCTACCTTTTTATGCTGTAGTGTCAGTTCTTGATGTTAAAGTGTATTTGTTGGATGCAGCAGAAGGATGGATCCTGGTTTTGAATCCTGGATTTGTAGGGAGATATTGTTTACATTTTGTTTTATCATGAATGTACCATTTTCTCCATCTATGGTGATTGAACATTTTGCTAGATCTAATAGTCTGGCCTGGCATCTGTGGCATATATCTTCAGGTTATTCTAGCTTTTAGAGTCTCCTTTGAGAATTCAGGTGTACAGGAAAGGTTTTCAGTGGTGGGACTGGGACAACAACCCAGCCACAAAAGCTTTGACCTACAACTTCTCCTTCCTGCAAGACGTACTGGGGCAATGGTGGCTGGGGCAGCTAAAGTGGTCTAACGTGAAGCCTATGCTACAAGAGGAAGCACATGCCTAACACTGCATGGGTGTTCAGGAACCAGAAGCTGGATGGCCTAGACATCTGTGGTAGAACCAAACAAGACTAGGGGAAAAAGTCAATGAAATGATTCTTAGTGGTATTATGCTATACTCATAGATTGGTGCCTAGTCCAATTGTCATTAGAGAAGCTTCCTCTGGCAGCTGACGGAAGCAGAGGCAAAGACCAAACACTGGCACCTGGGGAACCCTGCAGAAGAGGAGGAAGAATGTTTTTAGTAGCCAATGGGGTCAAAGGACACCACAAGAAAACTTGCAGAATCAAGTAAACTGGGCTCAAAGGGGCTCACAGAGCCTGAAACAGCAATCATGGGGCTTGCATGGGTCTGAGCAAGGTCCTGTGCAAATATGGTGTAGTTGTTTAGCTTGGGGCTTTTGTGGGAGTAGGGATGTCTCTGACTCTGTTGCTTGATCTTGAGACCCCTTTCCTCCTACTGGGTTGCCTCATCCTTCTTTGATATGAGGGCTTGTGCCTGGTCTTATTTCGTGTTGTTACACCGAGTTTGGTGGATATCCTTGGGAGGCCGGCTCTTTCCTGAAGGGAAATGAAATAACAGTGGATCTTGGGGAGAAGAGAAGTGGAAGGGGACTGGGAGGAGTGGAGGGAAGAAAAATGCAGTCAGCATGTGTTGTATGAGAATAGAATAAATAAAAGAAAAGGGAAGAAAAAAGTGAAGTCAGATGTTATTCTAATATTCTAATTCTGCCTTTAAATTACTTGTTCTTTTCCTTTGCAGCTTTTAATATTCTTTCTTCATTCTGTATGATTAGTGTTTTGATTATTATATGATGAGAGGATTTCTTTTTCTGGTCAAATCTATTTGGTGTTCTGTAAGCTTCTTGTACCTTAATAGGTATCTCCTCCTTTAGGTTAGGGAAATTTTCTTCTAGATTTTGTTGAAAATATTTTCTATGCCTTTGACCTGGATTTCTTTCTGAATCCCTATTATTCTTAGATATGGTCTTTTCATAGTATCCAGGATTTCCTGGATGTTTTGTGCCAGGAGATTTTTAGATTTGCATTTTTTATTTTGACCAGTGTATCCATTTCTTCTACTGTGTTTCAGTGCCTTAGATTTTTCTTCCATCTCTTGCATTCTGTTGGTGAAACTTGCCTATGTGGTTCCTATCAACGTTCTTAAAATTTTCATTTCCAGATTCACCTCAGTTTGGGTTTTCTTTATTGATTCTATTTCTATTTTTTCCAATTGTTTTATCATTTTTTCCAATTGTTTATTTGTGTTTTCATTCTCATCAAGACTGTTTTAAGGTTTATTTTTTTCATGCTTCCGCTATGCTGAGATATTAGGGCCTGCTGTGGTAGGGTTTCTGAAGACATATTGTCTTGGCGTTTAGTGATTGTGTTTTTATGCTAGTGTTTAGGCATCTAGGCTTGGGAAGATTATAATTCTAGGTGCTGATATCTACACTTGTCTTTGTTGGGTAGATGTTTCGTTCCTTGCTTCCTGTTGGCATTTCTGCTTTTTAGTAGAGTTTGGTGCCAGTGTGTTCTGGTAGAAATTCTCCTGGGATCGTAGTAGGTTTTGTCATTGGGGATTCTAGGTAAAATGTTTTTCTAGATATTGGGATCTGATGTGTAGGCACAGGGATTGGCTAGGAGTGGGGCTGTCTGAGGGAGTCCACAGGAGGTAGAAGAGCAGGGTATTACACTAGGATATGCTTAGTCCCCTAAAAATGAGGGCAGAGAGTGAGGAGTGGCTGCAGTAGAAAGTCTGAAGCAGAGCTGGGTATAAAAATGGGGGATTAGACTTGGAAGAATGGAGGGAGAGGTCAAGATCTACAGTTATCCTACATGCTTTCCTGGCTTAAGTGGCCTATAGGGTCCCAGGAAATGCTTGCTGGGGTTAGCGGCTGGGGTACTGCAATGAGTAGGGGGAGGGAAGTTTGGAGGGGAAGATCTCCACTGTGATTCATTGGAGATGGGGGTAGGAGGAATGGGAGGCACAGCAGGTGGATCTCTGTAGAGTTAGGGGTGAGACTGGGGGATTGGATTTCAGGAAGAGGTTGGATAGATGAAAGTCTGCAGTTAGTCTACTTGCTTCCCTGGTCAGAGTAGCTACTGGTTGCCTGCTGGAGCTGGGGGTTGGGATATCATAATGAGTGGGATGAAGGGAATTGGAAGGAAGATCTGTGTAATCCATTAGAAAAGGGGGCAGAGATGAAAGGCCTTAGATGGTGGTCTCCTGCAAAAATTTGAATGAGACTGGGCAATTGGATTTGGGAGAATGAAGGGTGAGGTGAGGATCTGCAGTTAGCCTACCTCCTTCTTTGGCCACAGCCCCATCATCAAATTTCATTATATCTTTTAAAATATTTTATGAAAATATTCTGATGAAGAATTTATTCAGTTTCTGAATTTAAGTGCTTTTCATTTTTCTTTAGTTTTTGATGAACACTCTAACTTTGTACAGATTTATTATTATTTTTTGTTTTGTTCAAGACAGGGTTTCTCTGTGTAACAGCCCTAGCTGTCCTGGAACTCCCTTTGTAGACCAGGCTGGCCTTGAACTCACAGAGCTCTGCCTCCTTTGCTTCCCGAGTGCATGTAACAAGAACAAAGGTGTGCGCCACCACACCCAGGCCTCTTTGTACAGATTTCTAAGAGCCTATGTTTTTCTTTTGTTACTTTAAAAGCTTATTCTTATCATCTTACCCAGGGTCCTCCTTCTTGATTAGCTTCTCTAGGTGTACAGATTTTAGTATGATTATCCTATATTATATGTCTAATTCTCATTCAGAAAGGCAGATGGGAGGGAGTAGACAGGAAACAGGATAGGAGCCTACCACAGAGGGCCTCTGAAAGACTACCCTGCAGGGTATCAAAGCAGATGCTGAGACTCATGCCAAACTTTGGGCAGAGTGCAGGGAATCTTAGGAAAGAAGGGGAAGATAGAAAGACCTGGAGGGGACAGGAGCTCCACAAGGAGAGCAACAGAACCAAAAAATCTGGGCCCAGGGATCTTTTCCGAGACTGATACTTCAACCAAGGACCATGCATGGAGATAACCTAGAACCCCTGCTCAGATATAGCCCATGGCAGCTCAGTCTCCAAGTGGGTTTCCTAGTAATGGGAACAGGGGCTGTCTCTGACATGAATTCAGTGGCTGGCTCTTTGAAAACCTTCCCCTGAGGGGGCAGGGCAGCCTTACCAGGCCACAGAGGAAGACAATGCAGCCAGTCCTGTTGAGACCTGATAGTCTAGGGTCAGATGGAAGTGGAGGAGTGTCTTGGGCCGCGTCATAGCTGTTTTGGTGGCTGTTTGAAATGCTAGTCTCAGCACAGGAAATCAGGTTTTTTCCAGGCCTTCCCTTGGAGACAGGGAAGGATTTGTAAGTCCATTTGCCCTTTGTTTAGTGACAGCAGGTGGGAGAGCTTGTTTGAAATCTCAACTCTGCCTCACTTCCTTGTAAAAATTAACCCCTTGTGTAAACTCTTTGTATAAATAAAGAAGGCTGTCTGGTCTCGTGGCTTTTTCGGATGCGGAGCGTATTGACGCTCTAGGGCTCATTGGAGCCACTAGCAAGCGGCCAGAAGCCTCTCGGAACATAATATGTGTAGTGTACATTATTAATTTCAATCCTCACTCCCGACTCAGAACCCCGTTCTGCTCTGCTGGCGGGCTCTGACAGAGGAGGACCTCCCCTATCAGTGGACTGGGGGAGGGGCATGGATGGAGAAGAGGAAGGGAAGATGAGATTGGGAGGATGAGGGAGGGGGGCTACAGTTGGGATACAAAGTGAATAAACTGTAATAAATAAAAAATAAATAAAATTTTGAAAAAATTTATTCTTTAGTAACATTGGAGCCAAATATGAGTGGCCAAAGCCTGGGAACACATATTTTAGTTACCTCTAAATTCCATGTTCCAATGTAGAAACAATTTCATGAAGTTTCTTTAGTAACAAACATAAATCCTGGTATTTATAAAATGCATTGTTGGAAACAGGAGGTAGGCGGGTTTTAGCTAAGTTGGGAATCTCTACTGTAGTCCTCAGTTGTATTTGATTCTAAACCTTTGGGTCAGAGGAAGCTGAGTGCTTCCTTGTACATTCCCAAAGGGTGTATGCAATAGTCACAAGGATATCAGGTCACACATAGAGGTGAACAATGGTCTGGTATTTTGGGGGCAAGGACAGTTTGGGTTAATTTTGGCCCCCAGTCTGTAACATTCCAGCTGTCCAAGCTTAATCAGCTCTGTAGAATGCTTAACACATTGACTTCTTTTCTAGGAAACTTCAGCTCATACCTTATTTTGTGGCTTCTAGAATTTCTGCTAAAAAGTTGCTCTTCAGTGTCACTGTTCCTCCACCAGAGCTACTGCATGCTTTTATTTCACTTTGTTGTTTATTTTATGTGCATATCTGTGGGTCAGCTTGGCCCAATGTATGGTCATCTGGGAAGCAGGAACCTCAATTGAGAATTCACTTCCGTCTCGCTTCCGTCATACCAACCTGTAGTTAAATTTGTGGGGGCATTCCTTTAATTAGTGATCAATGTGGGAGAGCCCATCCCACTTTAGGTGGTACCACCTCTGGGGAGGTGGTCTTAGGCTGTGTGAAAGCTGAGTGAACATGGAGAGCAAGGCAGTCAGCAGATTTCCTCCATAGTTCTTGTCTCTATGCCTGAGTTCATGCGCTGACTTCTCTCTGTGTTTGGGATGTGTAAGCTAAATAAATCCCTTTCTCCGAGTTGTCTTAAGTCATAGAGTTTATGACAGCAATAGGAAGCAAAGTATGACAGGGCCTGAATATAGATTAGGTGTCCTTGGAGGTCACAAGGCATAGGAGTTTCTGGAGCTAAAGTAACAGGGGCTGTGAACCACCTGATATGGGTGCTGCAAACCAAACAAGTGAGAAAGTTCTCTGCAAGTGAAAAAGAAGTTCTCTTAACCACCGAGCAGTCCCTCCACTCCCTAAACTATGTAGCTTTGGTGTTTGTTTTTAAGATTTTCATTTTGCTTTAGATTGTGAAGTGTCTGCAGGCCATTTCCTTCAAGGTTTGTTAGTTTTGTGAATATGTATGCTGATACTTTTAGCCACTTTTTTTTCAAATTGACTTTGCAAATATTCAAGTGTTGCCTTCCTCCATTTTGGCACGTCAGTTATGAACAGGAGACTTTTAACTGTGCTAAGGTGTTTTCCCCCATGCTTTTTTTTCTTTATTATATTTCACTGGCTAATGACCACTCTTAACTATATTTACTGTCAAGACTGATAGAAACCTATGTCATTTGATTCTAATATTTGATATTTCAACTGGATTCTTTTGGCTCTACAGTGTCTACATCAAAGCTGGAATTCTGCTCATTATTGTTTGTTTTATGTATCTTTTCTGCTTATTATTGTTTTTTCATGTATTTTTATTCTTAATTCTTGTGCTTACTAAATAGATATTTAGTCTTTATTGACTCCATTATTTAGATACCTGAAGTTCACCTTATATTTTACTTATTAATTTTCATTATGCAAAAAAGTATGCATAACATACTATTTGGATTCTTAAATGTATCCTTAAGTGTAGAGTTCAATGGCATTAAGCCAGCTGGCCATGTTGTATGTTTGACTTTCAAAATTTTGGCCATTTGCTATATTCTTCCATCTCTTTGCATGACCTGTACATTTTTGCCTCACCTGCAGACATCAGGATCTATAGCAAGGATGAAACCCATTGGGTCTTATCCCAGTCCTCTTCTCATTAGTGAGATTTCCATTTGCTTTCCTTCACGCAGCCTCATCTGCCTCCTTCAGTGTGTGGCCTGTGGTGAGAACCGGTCTGAGACAGGGCCTCTCGCTCCCAGTCTGATATGCTAAGTCTGGTAACTCACCAACAGACAGTTTCCCTCCCATCCTTGTGACCCCACTGCTGAAGCATTCCCCTGTTCACAGTCTTTTTTTATGTCACATGAAAAGGATAATCAATCAATAAATAAATGAAAAGGCTTCTCTGAGTAGAGAAAAATGTGTCTGTGTGAGTGACTATCTCCTTGTTGATGTACACACACACACACACACACACACACATCTCATGGCTATGGTACCAACGAGAGAACTTGCAGAAGCTATTCCTGCCCTCCGTTTACATGCCAACATCACAGGAGTAATCAAAATAGTCAGTGGCAAATAGCTGATAGTCATTCTGAATGACAAGTTTTTCTTAAAAAAAAAAGTCATCCCATAGGGATCAGACACATTTCATTAAATGCTCAAGCTCTAGATCCCAGTGCTTTCTTATTTACCTTTCTTGACTCTGGTTTGGAGGGAGGCAGCTGGCTGACTGTAACCACAACTGAAAGCACATTCTCAGGTCCTGAGATCCAGATGAGCCCAGGATGGTGGGTTTACTGTCTGATTACAACAGCAGGGGTATTACTTATTATCTTGTTTTCTGTTGACGCTATCATTCGTGCTTCTGACAAGTGCATTAATGAAAAGACACTGATTCCCAGCCACGTTTACTTATTCCTGTGGGTAATATTCATGAGCACATGTGCTGCTCCACAGCATACGGCGGAGCTGAGATCTGAACCCAGGCAGTCAGGTGGGCCCATTACTGCACATAAACAAAAAGACCTTTTAATATTCTCTGTAACTTCAGGAAAAGGACAGAATGCTGAGAATAGGACCTTGTTCCACGGAAACACAGGAGAAAGGGCTTTGTATAGGTGCCCCTCTTGGAGCCCAAGGCAATTGTGTGTTATTCAGAGGAGTGAAAGTGACTTGCCATGCTTGGGGCAGAGGGAGAAGCAAGCAGTGATAAGAGATATGGCTAAAGGCTGCAATCCTTGCTACTTTACATCATGTGGGGATTCAGGTTCCATCTCACATAAATTGGTAAGCCACTAAGACTGCGAGGTAGGTTCCAGCCACACAAGATGGAGAAGACATATGATTAGAGGTGACACTTGAATAGGGAAGTGTAATAAGATTTTAGTGGAAATTGGAGGGAGAGCAGAGTTCAGTGTTTCAATCAAAGGAGCCACTGCAGAGATGACTGAGCAGATTAAACAACTTTAGATTTAAGGTTGGCTGCCCTGGTATTTAGTTGGATAAGGGTAAGGGCAGAGTGGCTAATGATTAGGTTTAAACTTTCCAGTTTTCATGAGTGGTCCTGACTATAGAGCTATGAATTCACAAAGCAATGACACTTGTAGAGAAAGACCATGAATTTGAGTTTAATTCAGATGTGTCAATTTTGAAGTTTCTCTGAAGCACATTTGTGAAGGGTGAGGATGGAAAATGGATTATTGGATTTGGTATTTAGAAGACTAATCCAGACTGGGCTAGACATGTGATCATCACCCCTCACCAGCACATGGCATGAACAAGGGTGCCTGAAACTCTCATGAACAAGAGTTATTTTCTCACTGATGAACAAGCTTTAGCAGGTCTGTAAACCTTACCATAGGAACTGAAGACATGAGACGGCCTTGGTAAAAGCAACAAAGAATTCCCAGTTCCTTGGTTTCTATAGCTTCTAGTTGAGGCCTTCTACAAGATGTCCTGTGCCCAGCATCTATCTCTTATTTGGGAGTACTCTCCTAAGCTTTAGTGATGGCTCCCCAGGAGTTATTAACTTTACTGTGTGATCAATACTTCTGGGTTTGGCTGTTCAGGACATACTCAGGCATTCCATGCAATCCAAGCTTGTCTGTTTTCTTCTGGAGAAACAGAGAAGAGTGGAAATCAGAAGCCATACTGTAATGGTGATGATGTTCTTAGATACATGGCAAAATAACTTCCAGCCATAATCCTGCAGCTTCTTCTGCCCTTCTTGCTGTCTGGGATCTGGGAGTAATCTGGCATCCTTCCAGTCTTTTCTTTTCCGAGAAACTGCTGTGAAGTAGGTTTAGGGTGCTTGAAATCAAACCAAAAGTATCTTCATTAGGAGAAGCTTGATATGTCTAATTAGAGAACCACTAACACAATGAGGCTGGGCTCAACTGCCAAGAAAGCTGGCATTGTTGGACTCTAGGCTATAACCGAGGCCTGTAGACATGACACTGGCTGGAGCCACAGAAGATAATTTCGCTTCAGGTGTCAAGAGGAGCCTTTTGTTTGTGCCTGTCATATGGAGATGTTGAGCAAAATCCTACATGCATTCTTCAGGCTTGACACACACTTCTCTAAGAGAGCTGCCAGGCTGTCGTACCTCTGTCTGGTACACTCTACTCCTGTGTTTATTTGCTTTGTTTTTCTCTTGTTGTTGAGTATAGAGAGACTCAATTAACTACTTATCATTCTTTAAAACATACCAAGGGGAGGCTTGTTCTTCTGTGTCTTGGCGCAGGTTCATTACAGAAATGTGTGGCTCAGCTGGGGCACCAGGGCTGTTGGACTTTTCTGCTCATAGAATGTGGCATTACAGAAGACCGATGGCCTGGATATAGTGATAAAAGGGAAGAGATTATAAGAGTAATTTTATGTCTTTCTTTAGAAGACAAAGATCACAGAATGAGAAAAACTGAAAGAAGTCATTTTCAAATAACCAATTTCTTTGTTACTAATCTCATATCTCATTAGATGATATAATTTAATAAACGGAGTCCTATAACAATCGTAAGGAGTGCTGTAGCCTTGAGGTTAGCCTGGGCTACAAACAGAGGTCCGACTCAAAAATTAAATTGCACAAATAAAGTTTCTACTGTAGTTTTTCTAATATAAATCACAACCAGTGTAAAGTTAAAAGAATAAATAAGAAAACACTACTATACAAAAGAGAGTCTCAGTAATGAGACAGCCAGCATCAGATTTATCTGTTTATAATTTGTTTATTTTTTCAATGATTCTGCAAAATGCCCTGCCTCATAAAAAAAATGCAACACACTGAAGTTCAGGAAAAAACCATAAAAGTTATGCCCTAAAAGCAGGCACAAGTAGTTGACTTAGCATTGAGGGGCAACAAAACTCCTGTTTCCTGCTGGCATAATGTATCAATAAATAAAACCCACCTTGGCATAATCTCCCCTGAGTAATCAGGGTTGAAAGAGAAATCTGTGGGTAGTCCACAAGGCGTTTGGAGTACAGGGAATCAATCACAGGACGTGGTTTGAGCTGGTTCTTTCTAACCCTTACTTGGCTCCTCCAAGCTCCTCTTGCTGCTCCCTCCCTTAGCCAACACTGATTTATTAGACTTGTTACCATATAGTACTAACCAAATCTCTAATAAGCATCTTGGAGGCAAGGCATGCCTGAGCGTGATGGTACATGTAGCCCAGAGTTTGGCCAGGAAAAGATGTCTCTCTGGCGTCTGGATCATCTTCAGGCTGTGGGGAGGAGACAGAAGAGACGGTTTAAATAGTTCCTCTCTCTCTGTGTGTTGGTCTGGTTCCTGCTATTGCAATTTCATCTTGGGAAAACATCCCAGAAGTGACTATTTGTAGCTTTTGGGAGGCCAGGAGTACCTTGAGTGTGCAGTTTGGTGGAAAGGGCAGGTTGGCCTGACCCACAAACTTCCTTTTCATCAAATGGCTTTGTACTGAAGATATGCCACACGTGGAAGGCTCCAAGGTGTTACCTCTCAAGCTTCTCAGCCCTTTCCACTCACCCTCTCCACCTGTGCACTGTTTAAGCCAGCCCAGAAAGCCTGATGGATTTTGTTTACTTTCTGTAGCTGACATTAAAGGAACAAAGCATATGCAAATATGTTTCTTACAAACCACCCAATTCCTGTGATATATTGAGATAAGCTCCTGGAAATACATGGTTCAGAATGTTCTTGAATACAAAGCAATACAACAAAGAATCTAGCTGACCACTTCAGAGTGTGTTTACCTTACTGTGGTAAACGCAGGCCTTCTTCCTGCCATCCCCTACTCGTCGCCTCTGCTTCGCCAGCTTTACCTGGGTATTACATCTCTTACAATGCAAGAAAAGGACAACTATTTATCCTACGGACAGAATGGAACACTAAGCCTTTAGTGAATACCCTCATTATGCAACATTTAGCTGATAGCTACGGGGTGGGGACTTAGCGTGAGGCCAGAGGGCGTAGCTGGACACCTAATCAGGGCACCTAAAAGGGAGGGGAAGGAGGGTGGCAAGGCCATAGTCAGTCTGGCCACACAGTGAAACCGTATCTTCTAAAACAAAGCAACCAATATGTCTTTTTTCTTTCTTTCTGATGTAGAAACTGTATTTCATATGTAAAAATTGCCTTGGCATCTGATAACTTTGTGATGATCTCACTCCCACCAAGTGGCATAAGCTTGAACTAACAGACAGGGGCTACTGCAGCTTACCTATTTCCACATTTAAAAATATATTTATGGGTATGAGAACATGATGCGGATGTCCTCAGAGGTTAGAACACTGTCTCAAATCGCCTGTAGCTGACATCACAGGCGATTGTGAGCCTTTCCGCTCTCAGCTGTCCATGGGTGCTGCAAAGTCAAGTCTAGTGCTCTGCAAGAACAGCAAGAAAGCTTAGTTGCTGAGCCAGGTCTCTAGCCATTTTTATTTACTTTCTTACTTACATTTTTAGTGTGTGTGTGTGTGTGTGTGTGTGTGTGTGTGTTTGAACATGTGCCACAAAGCATGCTTATTTGTAGGGCAGAGGACAACTTGAAGAACTCAGTTCTTGCCTTCTCCCATGTGGAGCTTGAGGATCAAACTTCTATTATTAGACTTGGCAATATGGAGCCTCTATTTCAGTACAATGATTATCATCATCATCATCAATGATTTGTTATTTGATTTGTTCTTTGTTATTTGAACTCAGATGCCTACATATGGCAGGCAAGCACCACATGTTAGGAGCTCTAGTCCTAGCCCTAGTTATGGCTATATTTGCTTCCTTTGGCTACCGACAAGGAGTGCTGGGTTGTAGCCGGGCGCTGTTATGGCATGCAGGATCCTGCAGAGGACCACACATCCCCTTGGTAAGGACACTGTAATCACATCCAAGCAAGCATTTCTCTCTCAGCTATTTGGCAATTTGAGAATATGTACTGAAAACATTTGTATTTTCCATGGACATACTTTTTTAAACTCTTATTTATTTTTTTGAGACAGGGTCTCTCTGTTGGCCTTAAACTTGTGATCCTCCTGCCTTAGGCTTCCAGACTTCTGGAATTACAAGTGTGTATTATTCCATGCATCTCACATTTTTTAAATATTTTAACAAGAATTTTTATTCTTTAATTTGTTTTTTCAGTTAGAGAGATTGCTCTCATTTTTTATTATCTGAGGCAGATTAATGTAGCAGATATGTGTTCTTAGGTTTTGGTTTCCTTTTTGCTTATAAAGTTAATTTTAAATGGATTTATAAAGTAACAAGAGTGGTATGTGCCATATTTTGATACATGCATACACTATGTAGAATTTCATTTCTAAGTTAGCACCTCAGAGCCACAATGCTGGAACAGCACAAAGATTTAGCTCCCAAAATAATGGAAATAATTTAAACCTAAATATCTGATAGCAGTGAATAACTTGTGATGAAATATTAAGCAACTAGCATGAACAATGTACTAGAAGGCTAGACAGTGACTTAGAATGGTACCGAAAACCCACCAAAAAAGTAGTGTAATTTGAAAACTAGCATGCCATGAGCAGAGAATTCCTTACTGTTGTGGGCTGTTGCAAGCCTGGATGTGAATACACAGAAAGGAGTGAAGGCTTGGATGGGAGGGCTGTGTGCTCCTTTTGTTAGTGATTTTATTGCTGGGGGGGGGGGGGGGATGGAGAGCGCAGCTTGCGTCAGCTGGAGGAGATGAGTCCTAACCCCAGC
The DNA here is from genome assembly GCA_028658305.1 of Pachyuromys duprasi. Lineage (NCBI taxonomy): Eukaryota > Metazoa > Chordata > Mammalia > Rodentia > Muridae > Pachyuromys > Pachyuromys duprasi. The sequence goes on along the minus strand of CM053744.1, from coordinate 106,722,538 downwards.
ACCAGCTGAACAAGCCAGGTGTGGTTCAGTGCACATGAGGGAGAAGGTAGGGAAACAGAGACAAGAGGGTCATGGGGACTGGCTGGCAGCCATGGTCACACGAGGTTCAGGGAGAGATTCTATCTCAAGTGAGGAAGGTGAAGAGCAATAGAGCTGGCCCTCTCGTGTTTGCACATGCAGAATGTGTCCTTTCACACACATAAGTATACAGAAAACACACACACACACACACACACATACACATGAAAGACTAAGGGGCAGAGTTACAAAATAAGAGTAAAATCTCTGATTGGAGAGAGCTCTCTGCTTTGAGAAAGTGCATGCCAGTGAGTTTGTTCTCAGAGGATCGCTAGAGGTCACTAAAGTCACAGGGATTATAAACTCTTTTCTTCCTGTTTTTTGAGTCCAGGGCTGTTTCTGGACTTCTGTGTTCTTGTTTCAAGCATTTACTGGAATATCTCTTTCTGCTTAGATTTAAAGAAGAGGAAACTGTTTGGCTTAGTCCACCCCCCCAATATTAATATTCCCTGAAACAGACAGCCATCTATCTATGGGACTATTCAAAACAGATGGGTGTTTCTGGAGAAGTGATTTATTCCCTCCTCTGATACCAAAGGGCTTGTTGGCTGATACCAGCTCAATGTGAGTTCTGAGTAATGTTGTTGAGACAGAACCACAGTTCACCCAGCAGCAGCACACACCATTTCAAATGAAACAGCATGGGCCATTTCAAGGAAAAAAGTCTTGCCTTTACTGGTAACATGTGTGGGGTGGGGGTGGGGGGCTTCAATGAAGCAGAACGTTTGAGAACACCCAATGCATCTTTTGAGTAACAGACTGCCCTCCCTTTTCATGTGTTAATGATTCTTTTTCCTCTTCCTCCTCCTCCTCTTAAACTCTATATTAACCCAAAGTTATGAAGAGGCAGAAACTATCACAAAACTAGATTGGGTTCTGAAAACATTCCTGGAGACTGCCTTCCTTCACAGGGCAGCTCAAGCAGAGCTAGAAAAAAACATAGTTGTTAATGTCAATGTTCTTGACATACTGACATCCCAGAGAAAGATAATTTATGCCCCAGACTGAAGTTATCATGCTTGGCTAAGATGCACCATTTAGAATATGTGTATTCATCAGGAGTTGAAATGGCAAAGATGTGATAGGCAATGAGCCTCTCCCACAGTCATTGCATCAGTTAGACTGCTTACCTGGTTGTGAGAGTAAGCCTTTGTTTGCACAGTTTCCTAAAGTCCTCTATGTAGGAATCTCATGCTCACATAGCTGGCAGGTCCAAGGCTGGGCCTGTCTGACAAGCCATAAACTAAGAGCCTTCAAGCCAATGTCAATGTTTTGTAGTAGAGCTCCCTCTGTATGCAACGAACATGATTTGACTTTGATCTCCGTTAACTTTGAAGTAGTCAAGGTCCCTACTTTCCATAAGGTTTTCTCCACCTCTCCCTGAAGTTAAATCAGACAAGCAGGCAAAGAAAACTCTAAACCTTGAAAGAAGTGAAAACAACTAGACACAGTCAGGTATGTATTTCCACTATTTTGCTTAATGTAGCACATTGCTGTTATTAAAGAACTTCATGTCAGTGAGTTATTCATTAAATTGAAAATGATAGTAGCATTTTCCATTGCATTACAGGAGATAGATTGTTGAGAACCTGTTGTATGATTCATCTGAAAAGTTCATTTAATTGCAAGACTAAAGATTGTGTAGTAAAAACTATTACTACAAACTAGCTTGGAGAAATGCTTGCGTGAGTATTCTGATATTTGAGAACATATATGTGAAAGCTGGGTGTTTTATGCAAGTTTATAGATTTTGACATGAGAGAATTTTTTAATGTCATAAAAACAGTTGCACTGAATGATAGAGTCCATATACAAATGTACACACATGTATGTATATTTGAAATTTGCATCTGAAAAAGTAATTGCAAAACCTGGCCCACCAAAGCACTATTTGTCTCTTCCATGACACCTCACCAACCTCATTCTCTCCTAAGTATGAGGAAGAGACTAGGAAAGGTAAGTAAAGATTTCTGTCATGTGAGGTCACCTGTACACTGTCCTACGGTCTGTGCTTGTAGTCATTTATGCCTTAAGCAGAAAAAAGCTGAAGTGTGTTAGCTTTCATGTCACCAAGAAGGACTCTGTTATCTTTTGGGTATGTCAGAGTCTGTCCACTTTCAAAGCCAGTAGATTTATTGGGGGTTTTGTCTGACTAGTAATGCAGTGAAGATGCTGGCACACCCGTTAACTGTGTTATTAAAAGCACTCTGGTGTAGGAAGCAAACGTCATCTCCCTGAGCACCAAAGCACTCATTCTTGCACCAGCTTTCTGATTTCCTTGGATATCTGAAAAACAAAACCAGGAGATGCATTTACTGTGTATACTGGAACAATGCAGGGAGAATCTTTAAAGATGAGGCTTCAGAGATAAAGGAGTGATGGAAAAAGCCCACAGTGCCTCTATGCTTATGCTCATCGGTGAAAACTGTGCCTAGTAAAATGAGACAGCATTTAGGTGATGGATGCGTGGCTTTAACTGTGTGCTGTGTGATAACAATGAGAGCATGATAGCAGGCAACCTTATCATTGTCCAGCCTTGAACTTTTGAGTCTCAGTATTCTTGGCTGGAATCTTAAAGCCATGTGCTACTAGGCAAGCTACTTAATTTCTTTGAATCCCAGTTTTATCATTTCTAAAGTGGAACTGGGGCCCATGTGGAAGAGCTGTTGTGAGAATCAAGAAAGAATCTTACTGTGAGCCACTCATGTTTTTCTTTCTATGGAAGTTGGTTGTACAATTCAGCGGGGATTCCTGGTAAACTACAAAGTGTTAGTCAAGTATTGAGTCACTGTTAGTGTTATTCATAACCTATATTTTGGATGTGCTTATTTCTATTATTAAAAAGATTTCAGTGAACAAAATAGATGATCTAACATTGATATAGGAATTCTACTCATTAATGCAAAGCCAGATTTAAGGGAGTAGCCATTTATCCCCAAGCACGTCACTTGGACATTTGGAAAGTTTCAACTTTTCTTTCTTTGGACACTAAGGTGTCCTTGAGGCATTACAAGACAGAGAGTTAGGAGGTGGGGTAGAAGAGAAATAATGACTGAACACAGACTGTGATCTTAATTAATTTAAGAATGAGCATTTTATTCTTTTGCCTGCTCTTGGGACTCTTTCTTTTCCTCTTTGCGGGTTATCTTGTCCAACTTCAATATAAAGGCCTTTGCCTTGTCTTCTTGTATCTCATTTTGGAGTGTTTGGCTGTCACTTCTTGGAGGCCTGTTCTTTTCTGAAGAGGAAATGGAGAGGAGTGGCTATGGGAGAGAAGGGAGGAGGTGACCTGTAAGGAGTGGAAGGAGTAGAAACTGAGGTTGAGATGTATCTCATGAGAGAGGAATCTACTTAAAAAAATAGATAACCCTCTTAACGTGTGATTTCATTTAAAGGACAAATAACTATAATTAGACACATACACACACTGTCATGTAGACCTAGAACGAGTTGATGTTTTGGGGCTCAAAGTTCACCGGCAAGGAATGTTAGACTATTCTTGAAGTTCCTTGTATGTGCTGAAAACTTTCAAACCATGCAGGCATATCACAGATCCATCCTGGAGAAAGCTAACACTACAGGATGGGACCCAGATAATTAAATGTCTTGGGAGAAATACTTCTGTGCATCCTTGAGGGGCACTAAAAATAGAAGCCAAACTTAGAAATCCAGAACACATGTAACCAAAACTCACTAAACCTGATTGATATCCTATGGGGGTGTTTTTTTTTTTCATAAACTAGGCTCCTAATGGACAATGACTTTGTTCAAAGTATCAGAAGACACTTTAAAGAATCAAGTTCCACAAGGTACCCCGGATGGACTGAGTTTCACCCAGATACCGTGGGCTGCACTGCGCGGGCGCACAACACTCTGTGCCAGTGGCTGCCACTTTGGGCTGGGGCACAAGGTACCCCAGATGGACTGAGTTTCACCCAGATACTGCAGGCTACACCGGTCAGACCCACACCCCTAGGCACACCCAGCCACCACCCCGGATTGGGACCCATAGTATCAGGTCCAGATCGAGGTGCCCCAAGTACCATCTCAGACCGTGGTACACAGCCCCTGACCCAGAAGGAGGCGCCAAGGCTCCAGTCCAGAAGAGAGCCTTTAGCAGCAAGCTCAGGGCAGAGCTCAGAGCCTCCTGACCAGAGCAGCACGCGCAGTGGTCATATCAAAGGGGGACACAAAGCCTCTGGCAAAGAGGGAAGAGCCAAACCTCCAGACCAGAGGGAAGACCAGCCTGTGGTGCTCACAGCCTCTAGCACAGAGCATGAAGCCAGGCACACAGATCCCACAACAGAGTTCAACTGAGGCGACAACACACACTATCAAACCACTAGAACTCCCTGATTTTGAAGAATACTCCTGACACAAGAGATTGACAGTTCCAGTCTGAAGTTCAGCCTTGAAGCACAAACAGCTCCTTGATTATATATAAACAAATGCCCAGAAATCGGCGTAAGAACTCATCCAACAAAAATCAGAACACCATGGCCCCACCAGAAACACCCAAAAGC
>CM053744.1:106699734-106717437 GCA_028658305.1 Pachyuromys duprasi | reverse complement strand
AGGGAGTGGGCTATGCCTGGGATGCAAAGTACCTAACCTGTGATTGATATAAAAATAAATAAATTACATTAAAAAAAAAGCCTGTATTCCCAAGTTAACTGTCAGCATTTTGGCCCCTGCCTAAATGAATTCTCCCATAGATGCACCTGATGACCTGGAGTAAGACCCTGGATTGTAAATTTAAAAGGCTTGATGAGGTGGTGTGCATCTGCAATCCCAGAACTCCTATGGTGAGATAAGAGGTGAAAATAAGAATCCTGCCTAGAAGCTTGCAGTCCATCTAGCATAGTGTGAAGACGTAGACAAAACATTTTAGCTTCGAACATTGTATCTGATCATGGTATTTATAAAATAAAAATTAAAAAGCAAAAAAAAAGAATCAAGTTCATCTATCAATTTGATATCAAATGAGTAGACAAAGAGCCACAGGAAGAAACAACACTGAAACTTGAGAACTTTCTAGAAAGCCGGCCCATTTCTGCTTCTCACTTTGGGGTTGGTCAAATTGTCAAAAATGTGTTTTCTGAACTCCATTATCTGTATGTGAAATGAGGCAGCATTGTGTGCAAACACATATGTAAGGATGTGACAAAACAAGCAGCTAGGATAATGGATCACAGTTTTTAAATTTTTTAAAATGTAATTTATTTATTTTTATATCAATCACAGGTTAGGTTCTTTGCATCCCAGGCATAGCGCCCTCCTTCAGTTTTTAAAATTTAAATTTAAAAATTTTAATATTAATTACAGTTTATTCACTTTGCATCCCAGCTGTAGCCCCCTCTGTCATCACCTCCCAATCCCACTGTCTCTCCCTCATCTCCTCCCATGCCCCTCTCCAAGTCCACTGGTAGGGGAAGTCCTCGTCTCTTCCATCTGACTCTAGTCTATCAGGTCTCATCAGGACTGGCTGCATTGTCCTCCTCTGTGGCCTGGTAAGGTGGTTCACTACTCAGGGAGAGGTGATCAAAGAGCCAGCCACTGAGTTCATGTCAGAGAGAGTCCCTGCTCCCCTTACTAGGGAATCCACTTGGATACTGAGTTGCCATGGGCTACTCTGCTTGTTATGTGGTCAGGGGCTTCAATCAAAGGCCCAATATGGAAATATGTCAGGAATGTTGGAGCTGTCCTGAAGAATGTTCTTTGCTAACTTGGAGGGTGAAAAATGAAGGCTTAGACAGCAAGAGCCAAGCAAAACGGGGATCTTATTCTAACATGTTCTTTGAACGTCTGCTCAAGTAAAGGTCACTTTGGGCTAATAGAAACTGCCTTCAGACTTAAAGGTTCACTTTTTCAACTCTGGCAATTGTCTCTGTGCCCAGAGACTGTGCCCACACTATTTGCTTTTAGTTTTAGAGAAATTATTTTTGTTTATTTATTTTGATTTTTGAGACAGGGTCTTACAGAGTTCAGGTTGGCCCAAAATCATGAGGTAGTCAAGGATGAATGACCTTGGACTTCTGGTCCTTTTGACTCCATCTCTCAAGTCTGTACCACACAAGCTGAAAGCATTGTTTTAAACTATACTTAATTGTACTAGCTGTCTAAGGCTCATACATTAAGTATGTTAAATTCCAATAAATACCTATAAAGTATACATGTGTGTACTTATCTGCATCTAGTTATTTCTGGGGGAATATTAGCCAACAAAATTGATGACCCAGAATTGACATGAAAATTTTATCAGATGCCAAAAAGCTAATTTTAAGTCAGTATACATTTTCTCTCTATGAAAAATATATATAGTAGTTAAGAAAACAATTAACAATGCTGTTTATTCAGTGATAGCCACCTTTCTTCTCTGAGTAGCTGAAGGTCCAGTGCATACAACAACTGAAAGAAGAAGGAACATGAGTCCTCATCTTTAATGGATTATTTGTTGGCTCAGGCTGGTGCAGTTACTGCCAATTCTGTAGTCTGTCCACATCTTCTGTGAAATATATCAGAGAAGGGGGTAGATTTCCACTCCACAACTGGACTAGGTGTCCGAGAAAAGTCAAAGAAGAGATGGACTGAGCTTTCCCCTGGGCGGCTTTGTTCTGACACTGCCTCGGCTCTCATTTTGGATGATTCATTGACATTGTCCACTGACATTGTTCATTGAAGGCCAGGCTGCACTGTCATCACTGATAATTTATAGTCATTTATCACAAAAGATTGTGTTCTTTTGTTCATAAAGCATTCAGTGAAGTGTTCAGTAAAGCAATCACAGAAGTATATGATATCAGTAAGTGGTTATAATGGGACAAAATTAAGTTATTGCAAGGTCACTCAAGGACAGATCCATTATGGCAAAACAGAGCCATGGACAAGACATGGAAAAGGCAGAGAGGGCAATAAGAAGAGGCACTAAGAACGAGCCTGAAAAGGATGGGGTGAACAGAGAAAAGGCAGAGGATGGCAGAGGAGAAATGGCCTAGCACATGGTTAGACGACTCCCAGGTTCAAAGATTGGCAGCCTGGGAGTGTGTATTAGATTTATCCCCTGAGTTGAAAAAAATAAATTGGGAAGTAAGCACACAGAGAAGAACAGATAGTGAATGAACAACAGGCAGGCTCAAATATCAGATAATATAAAAAAAGGAAATACATATTCTCTAGACTTAAAATAACAGGGTCAGAATCAAAGGAATCAAGGGCTTTGGTTACCGCACAAACATATTTCAGTCAAGGCAGAATAAAGTTTTAACTCTATATGACTACTCATTATGATAAAATTGAGAAAATATAGTAATAAATATCAAGAGGATTTGAGAGCTTAGTGTTTTATTTAATAATTTTACTATTGGGAAGCCAGGAGACAAACCACCAAGGTGTACAATGCACCAAAAATGTACAATGCACAGAAAAATCAAAGCCTGAAGTCAAACTGGAAATCCAAGAAGAAGAATGGAAAATAGCTGCTCATATACACCAATACACAGATAGCCAGCCTTTAAAACTAGTTTTTTAAAAGTAATTTATTTATTTTTATATTAATCATAGGTTATATACTTTGTATCCCAGCCGTAGCCCCCTCCCTCATTCCCTCCCACTCTCCCCATCCCTCCCTCATCTTCTCCCTGCCTCCTTCCAAGTCCACAGATAGGGAAGGACCTCCTCCCCTTCCATCTGACCCTAGCTTATCTTGTCTCTTCAGGGCTGGCTGCAATGTCCTCTTCTGGGATCTAGTTAGGCTGCTCCTCCCTCGGGGAGGGGGGGCAGTCGACAAGCCAGCCATTGAGTTCATGACTGAAATAGTCCCTGTTCCCCTTACTAGGGTACCCAGTTGGGTACTGAGCTACCATGGGCCACATTCGAGCAGGGGTTCTAGTTTTCTTGATGACTGTTTAAGAAAGTGAGTTTCTTTTCTTGCTCAATCAACCATCAGAGAAAAGTATAGTCATGAAATAAAAAGTGCAGACCGTCTCCCTGGGTTCCTCAGCTCTGGGGTCCGGGAGCAGCTTCTCAAGGCTTCGTGTGTGCCTGGGAGACTGTTTTCTCTCTGGACGCTGGCTGGAAGCATGTATGGTGCCATCTGGACCTTATCACAGGGATCCTCACAGCACAACAGTGTGGTGCTCCCAAATGGGCGACGATGAAGAACCCAGCACGGAAGCCACAGCTGTTTTTATGTCACTCTTGGGAGAGGCACCTCTCATTTTTGTCACAAGCCATTGTCAGTGACCAATCTTGAGGCAGTATGGGGGGATTCTGCATAAGAACAGAACGTCTCGAGGCCCAGATCATTAAAAGAAATCATGGAATTGGAGCCTAGCTATTTCACGCACGAAAACAATAGTGAGAACATATTATCAGAGTGGAGGGATGGCTCAGCGGTTAAGAGAACATAAGGTTTTGTCGTGGACCAGAGATCCATTCACAGCATGCACATCAGGTAGCACACAGCCACCTGTAAGTCCAACTGCAGGTGGGCCTCTGCGCCTTTCCAGCTGCCACGGGCACCCAGGCTAACATATATTTACAATTCCCCATAATTTACAGAGAAAAGGCTAACTGAGGAAATAAAGAACATAAAAAGACCTAAATTATTATAGAGAAAGGACACTATAAAAATAACAGATAGTTTGTCTACATTATAAGCAGTGGTTTGTTTCATTTATTTTCTGTGTCAATTTTGACACTTTGTAAGAATTCAATAGTGGGCTGGAGAGACAGCTTAGCAATTATGAGTATTTGCTGCTCTTGCAGAGGACCAGTTTCCAGCACCGGTGTGGACTTACAGCTGTCTGTAAACCCATTTTCAAAGGACCTGATGTCTTCTTCTGATGCCATGCCCTCTCATGACACATGCCCACACAGATACATACACATACATAAAAGTAATAACAAAATACATTTTTAATGAATTTTATAATTACCACAAATTTGTTCATTTTATTCTTTATAAATGCTAAAGAAACCCAGAACAATTATTGATCAGTCAGTCACTGATTATTCTTATGTTCAGTATGAACATGCACAATACAAACCAAATTCCCGAGTTATAAGAGTGAATCTCCTAGTAACTCCTCATGATTAGTTAAATTCAGGGTGCTGAGACTTGGAAGGCCCCATGTGCCTCTGAGCACAGGTATCGTGTAGGAATTCAAAGACAATAACTAGGCCTCTGGCTGTTAAGTGTGAGGCTAATTTTTATTTTCACCTTCTAAAAAGATTCCTTATGCTTAGGCTAGATGGCCTCTTGGGTAAGTGTCTAACTTCAGATTTCATTGATTTTCATCAGATAGTTATTACATGCTTAATATTTATTTAAAGCATAATGTGTTCTTAGCTAACTGTACCACAGTCTAAGATTCATAAGGAATTTCAAGGTGTTTTTGGAAAGAAAAGTTGCTGCAAAGGTTTATACTTGTACCATGAAAACCATACCCTGCCCCAGCACACCAGAGGTTAGCATTTGGAGACATGAAAAACTATACAGATGTTTTCTGCAGCATTTACAACTTCAGTTGCTTGCTCCATGGATGGGCCATATCTATGATTCTGCGCAGTGTCTGCTGACACCCACCAGAGGTCGATCCTGGTATTTCATTATTTACTCGTATTTCCTTCTGCAGGATGTCCGCTCTGCTTGTCTTCCCGCATGAGAGAGTGCAGATGTTCCTGAAAGCTTCTTTGCGTGGATTGACTTGAAGCAAGATGCTGAGAGAGAAGGAGTAGAGCTTGAGCGGAGCTGTTGGGGCCAGCCTGAGGGGCGGGGCGGCTACTGAGCTGTTCTCCAGGAAACAGATTCACTTTTGTTTCCGCTGAATAGAAGGGTGAAATGGTTTGCTGCTCTTTTAAAATATCAAGATCCAAATGTTACCATGACTAGGATGTTCTTGGATAATCTGTTTCCATCAAGTGTCACTAACATGTTTCTTGGAGTCTGTGGAGTACAGACCTGCTCCTGTAGGAAAGGTGGGTCCAAAGAACGTGGAAAATGTCATGTGACTGCAAGTTGGGAGGAATGAGCTATTATGAAGTCCAAAGAGCTGTACACATGTCTATCAGGACGACCATTAAAAGAGAAGACCACTGTGTCCTGTGAAGGGATTTACAAGGCTGTTTGTAATCTAGCTGCTAATAAAATGTTTACTAATCTATGGCATATTGCATGCTTGAGTAGTTTCCTAGCAGATGGAAAGCACCAAGGTCTACCCCAAGAAAGGAAAGAGCCTTGAGGGTGTTCTTCTTAAGAGAAGTGAGAAGATACATCTAGTTCATTCATGTGCTATGATTATAAATGCATTTGGTACTCTCAATCATATATAAAGAAATATACAGGAGGAAGTCAGACACTAGGGGTATGGGCTAAGCCAAGATCCAGAAGCATAGTCTGGCATTTAGATATGTATTTGCACCAAAGGAGGCCAAATATACGCACTGTAGAATGCAGAAACTTCTTTTTTCCATTATTTATTTATTATTTATTACAATTTATTAATTTTGTATCCTAGCTGTAGCCCTCTCTCCCATCCCCTCCCAATCCTGCCCTTCCTCCCTCTTTTCCTCCCATGCCCCTCCCCTAGTCCACTGATAGGGGAGGTCCTCCTCCCCTTCCATCTGACCCTAGCCTATCAAGTCTCATCATGACTGGCTGCATTGTCTTCCTCTGTGGACAAGTAAGAGTGCCCCTCCTCAGGGGGAAGTGATCAAAGAGCCAGCCACTGAGTTCATGTTAGAGATAGTCCCTGTTCCCATTACTAGGGAACCCACTTGGACACTGAACTGCCATGGGCTACATCTGAGCAGGGGTTCTAGGTTATCTCCATGAATGATCCTTGGTTGGAGTATCAGTTTCAGATTTTTTGGTTCTGTTGCTCTCCTTGTGGAGCTCCTGTCCTCTCCAGGTCTTACTATCTCCTCCTTATTTCATAAGATTCTCTGTATTCTGCTTAAAGTTTGGCTATGAGTCTCAGCATCTGCTTTAATACCCTCCTGGGTAGAATATTTCAGAGGCCTTCTGTGGTAGGCGCCTGTCCTGTTCCCTGTTTTCTCCCTCTTCTGATGTCTATCCCATTTGCCTTTCTGAATGAAGATTGATCTTACCCAGGGTCCTTCTTCTTGCTTAGCTTCTTTAGGTGTATAGATTTTAGTATGATTATATTATATGTCTAATATCCACTTATAAGTAAGTATATACCATGTGTGTCTTTCTGCTCCTGGGATACCTCACTCAGGATGATCTTTTCTAGTTCCCACCATTTGCCTGCAAATTTCATGATTTCCTTGTTTTTAAATTACTGAGTAGATTTCTATTATATAAATGTACCACAATTTCTGAATCCATTCCTCAACTGAGGGACATCTGGGTTGTTTCCAGGTTCTGGCTATTACGAATAAAGCTGCTATGCACATAGTTGAGCAAATGTCTTTGTTGTATACTTGAGCATCTTTTGGATATATGCCTAGGAGTGGTATAGCTGGATATTGAGGTATTGCTATTCCTAATTTTGCAGAAACATCTTGATAAGTAAGTGGAAAGTTTATACAGATTAGCCTGAGAAGGAAAATAAAAACCTACCCTGACTTCATTTTCCCCAATACTTCCACAGATGGTGAAGACAATCAGAGCTCAAACAAAATGAATGAACGATGGGCACAGACAGAATAAGGCAGAGGGATGCTAAGTTGCAAGTTCAACTTTCAAACTGTTCATAGCCAAGAACCTCTCCTTTGCCAATTACATCCTTAAATGCTTGAACACAGCATATAGAATAGGCTGAGTCGCATGAGCAATGGCTCTGTCAACGTCCTTGACTTGCTACAGTTTTCTTTAAAAAAAACCTGACTGGTTTTATTGCCTTGTCATATTCATCACTGGGAAGCAGGGCTGGCTCTCTGAGATGAAAAGGTAAGTTTAAGATTAACAAAGCATGAAATTTGCCCATCTTGAAAAAGAATGGAAAGAGAGAAAAATGCATTTCTTCCATTTACAAACCTAGGACTGTGTGTGACAGGAGTAATGCTAATATTTATTGAATATTTACAACGCAGGTACTATTAGTAACTTGTGTGCATCATCTTGTAGAAACTTCATAGTAACCCAACGAGGTCGATATTGTTATTTTGTTAATGAAAAGTTAGAGGCCAAATGACCTCATGATTTACCCAAAAGAGTTAGTGAAAGTTTCTTTGAAACATACCCTTATATTAAGAGATCATTCTTTTCCCACTGTCCAATGTTTTTTTCCTTAACAATCTTGCATAAAGTGACTCACAGAGCACTTTGTGCATTTCTTGGGAAGACTCAGCATGCTCTGAGGCCTTCCTTCTCTCCTGTCCTAGCCATCATAACAAGCCATCTTAGCATGCCCCTGACTTTCCCATTAAATATGTGCCATTCAGTTTCCTTGATGTCTTTGATTTTCTTCATTGTGCTCATTTCTATATGATATTTTAGAGCTATTTTGTATTAGCTATTTTTTTGATGCTCATTTTAGCATGCATGCTTCATGATACTGTGAGCTTGGTCTGCCTCTTCCTCTTCCTCCTGTTCTTCTTTCTTCATAAAACTTAGATCAGTTTAGTGCTTATTGACTCAAAAGTGAGAGGAGTTTGTGACTCTAGACTTTTGAAAGGTGTTAGGAAAGTTCTGACTAGGACAAGGAAGCTTATGTCTTCATGTTAATACATGGTGTGCTACCAAGCAATTCGGGTAGATTTCTCTGAAACACAGCTGAGCTTCCTAGACTTTCTGTGGCCCTTCTAGTCAGGCCACAGGCTAGAACAGATTTTGAAGCTACTAGAGTCATGCCTTAGCTTATTTATTACTTACCTTTGATGGAGCAGGACCTTTCAGAAAGACCAAACTAAGCTGGAAGAGCCCCTGTGCTGAGGTGCTAAAGGCTTTTTCAAAGAACAAGATTTGGTCCATTCAGAGAGGAAGGTGTGGCTGGCTGCACGAGTGTCTTCACACAGGGGGGCCTGCTTCATGGCAGTGACAATATGGGACTGCTGCTCCTCATACCCGGGCTGACCAGGAAGTGCAATGCTTATGCTACAACCAGAAACGGACATAACATTCAGTCTGCCACCAGGGACCCAGTTCTGGTCTGTAGGCCACACTGCCCAGAGGGCCCACAGTCTCCCAGAACAGTATCACCAGCTGGAGACCAAGTGTTGAAACACACACACCTATGGGGGAACATTCTCCATAGCAGTCGGCAATTAACTTCATCTTCCATGATTATTGCTTGGGAGCCTAGGAGATATACAATAGCTGTCTCCCTAAACAACACAAGCTGAAGGGGTCTTTTAAAAACTGCTCATATGAAATACATATTGATGTATGTAAACATCGATGGAATTTTCACAAGCTAAACAGACCTATTGTAGTCATACAAAGTAGCCACCCCACCACGCATCCTTGAAGCCCTCCCACACTCCTTGTTAATGAGATTAATCTCTAACAAGACTTCTAACACATTAATCTGGTTATCTTCTTTTTATAATGTGTATGCATGTGGTCACATGGGTATTAATTTGTATCCGATTACTTACACTGAATATGTAGTTGGCAAGATCTACCCTGTCCATCTACATACTTACACAGTGTCCATTCTTACTGCTGTTATTAAGTAAGCACGCCCACACTTTGTTTAAACAATCATCCCTGATAGACATTAGGATTGTAGCCAATGGGGCTTGAGGTTATTGCAAATGGTTCTTTCTGCTGAGTACTTTCTAGTTGACTTTCAGTAAAGTCAAATCTGTCTTTTTATAGAATACATGTGCTAGTATCTAGATCAGAAGAATAGTAGATACTGCTAATATTCTTTCCATGGTGGCTGAGCCAATTAACCTCACCAGTGTGTAAATATTTGAGTTGCTTATTGTTTTAACCATTCGAGAGGACAGTGATAATATAGTGATTAAATTTTCATTTCTTCATGACTTGTGAATTTGATGATATGGAAATGTACTGTTACTCATTTGGATATTGTGGTGTTTGAATGAGAAATGTATCCCATAGGCTCAGCACTTGGTCCCCAGCTGGTGCCATTGCTCAGGGAAGCTTGGGAGCCTTTAGGAGGTGGACCCTTGCGGGAGGAAGGTGTTGAAAACCTATAGTCTTGCTTCACTTCTAGTTCATGCTGTCTCTTTCCTTTGTGTGGTTAAGATGTGACCTCTAGTTCCTTCTCCCATGTCTCCCCTGTCATTGTAGCTCCCTCTCTGTAACCATAGATCAAAATTAACTCTTTCATCCATAAGTCATTTTTGGTCATAGTGTTTTATCACAGAAACAAGAAGTGACTCAGGTCTCTTTGTGATGACTCTTTTTAGCCCCCTTTAACCATTTATATATTTAGTGGTCTGTATTATTTTTTCTTGTTGATTTATAGTTCGTTATGTTCTTTAATAATCTTTTGGATGAATGTTTATGTATGAATATATGTATATACAGACATATATAATATCTTTCCACTTAGTGGGTTATTTTTTATTCACTTAACCTATTTTCATGAACATATGCTCTCTTTCACTTAGACAAAGCTACAAAGCAAGAATGATACAGTGCTAATGACACAGTGCTCCCAGAGTAGAAGTACTTAAAGAACTCTTTTACATTTATCATGAGTGTGAATGTGTGGGTGGGTGGTGTGTACATGGACATCAGAAGACAACTTGCAAGAGTGGGTGTTATCCTTTCACCATGTGGGTACCAACCAAAACAAGTTGTCATGTGTGGTAGCCAACATCTTTGTCAGTTGAGCCATCTCTTCAGCCCTAGTAGGATTCATTAATAAAACCCCACCAAGATGTTCCCATGTGAATATTTAAATCATCCAAATTTCTCAGCAAAGACGGTTAAAACAGCAAAGGCCCCTCAGAGCTTTCAATGCCAAGTCAAGCCTAGCCACGGGCTTCTTCAGAAGCCACCGGCATTCTGAAAATATTAAACCAGGAAATCAATGTCCAGTTTCCAAAAACAGGAAGCAGCAAACACAATGCTTTAAGATTTAAATTTACCTCGGAATCTTCGTAGGCCTTATAATGTAATTAGTGATGTTTTTATTTAAAAGAGATGTTACTGACACAACTAGAATTTGATGTTAAGACTCAATCCAACGTAAGATCTATGTTGGAGGGAAAAAAAGACAAAGTAAGTTAGAACCCTTTGCATGGTAACATAACTGAATGAATATGTTCTCCAGAGAATTAGAATTTACTATATGAAGTCCTATAAATAAGGGGTATTTGAATCTTGGCTCTGAACTGATTTGTTGAAATGATTAGACAAAATATATTCTTGTCATATAATTAAGTATTTTATAACCTCAAAATGTTGTTTTACAGTAGACTAACTCTGAGTTGGGATTAGGCTGACTTTGCTGTGGTCTGGCGAGAGTTGAGGCAATGGACATGGTTTCTAGAAGTGATTTCTTCAGCCTGAAAGTCAAAGATCAGTCGACTAATGCATCCTTTCTCCATGCAGATCTGCTGCTTCCTCTGTTTCCTGGAGAAAGGTACAATTACTTACAGACTACCTGAACCCCTTTTATGTTCCCATCACAAGGGATTAACAATTAATACGACGTCCTATTAGCGTCAAACAAAACTAGCATGGGGATAACTGTAGGAATCATACGGGACTGTTATGCTACCAGACACTGGCCTCACTGAGGTGCTTCAGTGTCTCTGTATTTGGAAATCATCTAAGAAGTAAGGTGGCTCCATCCCTCCCCTTCTTGCCTTCATTGTCCTCAGTATTCTGTTCACATGTAGTCGGATGTAAATGGCTTCTGGGTGTGAGAACATCCGCTGTCCTTTTGGAAAATTTAAGATATGAATTTAACGGCTACTGCTTATTATAACAGTAAAGTTCCAAATATTCAGAACTTGGAGACTGAATCGTTTAGTAGCAAATTCTTCTAACGAGGTATGCTTCTTTTCCTATGGAAAATGTGATCAATTCACTATGAGCTTTGGTGTCTCTTTTGTTTGCTTTGAGACAAGATCTCACATAGACCAGTCTGGCCTCAAACTTCCTATGTAGCAGAGTCTCGTCTTGAACTTATTCTCCTGCCTCTACCTTGAAAGTGTTGGGACTACAAGCATGTCCATCACACTCAACTCCTGGCAAAGCTGTAAAATATGAATCTCCATCAAGGAATGTAGGAAGAGATAACCCCACGATGGCCCAATGTAAATTTTTTTTTATGGTTTAAGTTCTCTAAACATGATCTGCTTTATTTTGAGATATAAATATTTTTAAAAGCATAAGTTGTAAGCAACTGGAAAATTGGTTTTAAGTACATGCAATATATGATTTCAAAAATGTTTAGAATCATGGTGTTATTTCCATGACTGAGATTTCATAAACACATCCTACAGTAACTCTTTGTGGTTTAGTCTGTTTCTGTAAAACTGAGGCATTCATTAAACACAAACACATTTTCTACCCATCATTGTAGATGCTATGCTTTATTGTATTGTTAGAGCATTGTACATGTATAAATCTTTTCAAAAAATTCTTCTCTGGTTATAACTGTATCCAGATCTAAGCACGGAGGCTGGTAACTAATTTTTAGTGGCAGCTGTCATTTATACAGGCATATGAAGGTAAACTGACATTATATGCAAAACCAGTTCTTTCCTGCCATCCTGAGAACTCGTGCAGACTCTTGTGCTGATAGAATTGTCACTGTTCTTTCTGCTCGGTGCAACATCACTTCTGTGTACTTAGTCTCAACATACAGTAGAATTAAAACTATAGAGGAAAATCCCTCTTCTTATTAGACTGCTTCAGGAAAAGGAGAAAAAACCCTTCCTTTGGTGATATCTGTTTCTAATTTGCCTTTTGGGGAGAAGAAATGCCAAATAGTTGCCTTTATTTCCCCTTCAGACACTCAGAACCTCACCAAACTGCAGTGCAACCAAGATGTGTGCCACAGCATGGGTTTCCCCTCAGGATCAGAGTCAAGAAATTTGATTAGTTTGTAAAGCATTCCAAGCCAGCAGCCCACAAAGCAGGTTGAGCCAATACCTTCACTTATTCCCTGATCCTTCTAGACCACCAGGGCTCTCGTTTGTATTTTTAAACCTGGGTTAAATTGTGGCATAACCACAAACCATTGTATGCCATTAACAGCAGGGTTCCAACGAATGACTGACAAACAAAATCTTAGCACACAAAGCCCATTCCTCTCAACGGTAAACACATGTTATTAATGAAATGTTTCTAACTGGCCCAGGCAGTTTGAAGTCTGTCTTGACTGACGAGACTGTATTTTGCTGTATGGGCTAAACAAACAAAATATTTAAAAATAGATTATTAAAAGAATATGTCTCAGTGAATTACAAAGATATAATTTGCAGATCTGGACTTGGAACTGAGTGTCCTCTCTTCCTGGATGACAGTCCTATTCCTCCAGAGGTCAAAGAAACACATAATTCTTTCCTTCGTAAGAAGATCTGGATGGTGTTAAATTTAACTGCAAGTCCAGCTTCAAAGGGAAATATATCGATGCCGAAAGATCTGGACACAGGTACTCGGTGGAACTCTGTGGGTGAGTATCTGTTTCCTGTGCAACTCAGATTCCAAATCCAGCTCCTTGGAGAATTTGTTCTCAGTAGGATGCTAAATAAGGATCAGATGCGATTCAGCCTTAGCTCCCTCTGAGTTCACGAGGTAGATGACTGAAGACCGTGTTCATGCCTGTGTGGTGTTTTCATTCATCAGTAACCCTGGCTGCTTAGCATGTAGGCATCCGTGAACACAGACAGTGAGTCTTTTGTGCAAGTTTTCCAAACTCCTGTTTAACATAAAGGGATAGTAAACCCCAAACCAAATAAAACAGCATTGGCGTTGCACGTTAGATGTCTGTGAAACATTCCAATGTTTTGGACCACCAAACTCGAACCCACGATGGTTGCATTTAGTTTTGATCAAATTGGGCAGTGCTGCCTCAAGCTGGTTTGTATTTCTTCTTTTCCAATTTACCCAGGCCGTTAGAGGAACCAGAGAGCAGAGAACTGACAGAAGCATAATGTGTTGCTAATCTG
Source organism: Pachyuromys duprasi (assembly GCA_028658305.1). NCBI lineage: Eukaryota > Metazoa > Chordata > Mammalia > Rodentia > Muridae > Pachyuromys > Pachyuromys duprasi. The sequence goes on along the minus strand of CM053744.1, from coordinate 106,703,943 downwards.
CCTGTAGTTCTTTTGAAAAGCTTATTGAGTTGAGAGGAAGCAAGGGAGCAATACGATCAGCCTTCATACAGCTCTGAATAGCAAATGTGTGGAAGAGCAGATCTTCAAGGTGGCCAGATAAAGGCAAAGACGTCACAGAAGCCAAAGAACAACATGCAGATTGGCCTCCTGTGACAGATGAAGTGAATGTCATAGGTACAGTATAACATTAAGCTGTGGAAGTATTGTCCAAGACATCTCAGGAGCCATGCTGGAGTGAAGAAAGTGCAAGATCAATGCCAGAGATCAAGCGTGTGGGTAGGAAAGTCTAATTAGCCCCACTTCAACTTTGCCGCACTCTGTTTCTGTCTTGTTTCTTCTCTGCATATGCCATCTTCCCAGTCAACAGTCTCACCTTCCTTCTGCCACGTACTCGTCGATACATTTATTATGGGTGCACTGTGTCCTCCTGGGTCCTCTATCTTTTAGTTTCTGTAGAAATGACACATTGAGAAACCTGTGGATCCTGTTGACTTTTCTCTGGTGCACGGATTCCTCCTCCTGCTCACTGTGGCACTTTGTGCCCATGATATGACACGAACCGTCTGTGACATACTTTATCTTTCTCACCAAAACATTTTCCTAGTTAGTCCTTTCTCTAAAGTCCTAAACAATCACACCAATAACCTAAAAATAAAATTGCATGGGCTGGGGAGATGGCTCAGTGGTCAAAGCACTGGCCATGTAAGCATGACCCAGAGAAACCCACATAACTTCTGAGTGAGTATGTCAGTGTGCCTGTAATTCCCACCTTGGAACCCAGAGACAGGCTCTGCAGAGCATGCTGGTTAGTCAGGCCAGCTGTCCTAGTGAACTCAGGGTTTCACTGACAGACCCTGCCTCCATCAATAAGGTAGAAGAACAATGGATCATGAGTCTTAACATCCATTTTGTCAATCTTGGGCCTTCGCATGTACAAACACACACACACACACACACATACACACACACACACACACACACACACGGATACTTAAACATGTGCATTTGGATACATATAAGAACATACACAAAAGCACATGTATACTGCACACAGAGAAAAATAAGAGAATTAACAATAAAACTTTATCTGCCAAGGGCTAATCATGAACTCAGGTTTTCTTGTGTGCATTTAACAATTATGCTAACGAAATAGGATTAACAGTTAATGAAGATGGTGTCAAGGAGCAGAAGAAAGCTTCCAGATGTCAGGTGCCTCCTCATGTTCCAGCCTGTACCTATTGTTCATTAACTGCTGTCTGTCAGTGCCCCTTGACCCAGAAGATGTTTATCCAGAGAGAAAACCTGAATCCTGCTTCTTTACATTTCCCTTTTGCATGTAAGGAAACCATTACAGGAACAACTGTCTGAAGTTTGGTTTAAAAATCTTATCTAAAGCCGGGTGTGGTGGCGCTCACATTTAATCCCAGCACTCAGGGAGGCAGGGGCAGGTGGATCGCTGTGAATTCCAGGCCACCTGGATTACAATGACAGTCCAGGACAGCCAAGGATACAGAGAAACCCTGTCTTGAAAAAAAATCTTCTCTATATTTATTCCATTTGACAAACAAGTAGGGGAAAATGAAGAATTTCTATGCTATACACATTATTATGAGGAATTCAGGATTCTAGAATTTTGTAGCTGATAGAAAAGCCAAATAAATACAGACGATAAATAACAGAACAAAGGCTAGAAACTAAGTCTTTTTGACTTTTCAATTCACTGAACTTATATGTCACACATAGGGAGACAGATTATATTGTTTACATATTTTAATTGTAGTACTTGTAACTTATTTAATATAAAAGGGGTCTGAATTACTGATAGCCTGATGTTAAGTACAAGCACATACCACATATTCTTTCTCTGTCTCTGTCTCTTTCTCTCCCCCCTCGACTATTTGAAAGAATTAGACATTTAATAGTAAATACATTTCTAATTTGTCCCTTTGAATTTGACATTCTTATAAATGCCAAGCTAATGAAAGTTATTAATTTACCCTTGGTATTAGGGAAACCAGAGCAACAAGGCAGAGTTATTTGTTACCTTGGTTTTTAATTTATCAATGCTGTCTTGTAAAATCAGTGCTTCAAAGACTCAGGGATGAGCTCAAGGACTGAATGTCCTTAAAGCATCTTCAGATGTTTATGATGGCACCACCTTGTAATGCTAGCCCTGAGGAGGATGAGGCAGGGGGATCAGAGCGCAAGTTATCTTTAACTGCACTGTGCTATACCTTGTCACACACAGACAAACAGACAGACAGATAAACAGCCCAAATCTTATCTTATACAGTGCAACAGCTTCACCAGCTGTTTCTTTCACCTGAGATTTGAAATTTGTTGAAGATTTCCCATAAATCAGGCATCAAGTCTGACACTGGGTATACATACAATAAAATAAGACATTTCTGCCCAGGCCCAGCGACCTACTAGTCTCAATCAATATGAGTTTTTCCCCACACTTCTCTTTTGGGGCACACAGATGGAATGCTTTTTCCCATCTCCTTTACCATATTCCTGCAGAAGAATGAAAATACAAGCTTCATAAACCATTCAGACTTACTCTACAAATGTGTTCTGTTCATGACGCAGATTTCCATCTAGTCTATTACATAAATGAACAGGTCTGTACTAACATAGAAAAGAGAGGAACTCCCCAAGAAAGGAGGTTTGTGAGAGGCTGTGTGGAACAGAGAGTCTCCTCAACTCCTATCAGCTTGCAACAGATCAGGGAGGGAAAATGAATTTCACCATGCTAAGTCATCAACATCCCTAATGGTTTATTAGAATGCCCATTTTTGCTCCTCAAGATGTTGCTGGCTCGGCTCTCTTGGCTTTGTTTTGGTTTGCAAATCAGGTGGAACTTGGCCAATCTCAGAAGTCTGGGAATTGATGCTGGGTGTTTATTGAGTGTGTGTCTTCAGGGTGCTAGTCTAAGCTCCCTTTGTTGGAAGAATATCTCTACTGAATGTTATGCATTCTTTAAAGCTGTTTGTTATGTCCTATTGCTTCAAAGAGATCATATCTCTAGGCTTTGTGTCAATATGGGCAGAGACCACATGAGGACATCCATGCAGAGCCCCAGGATGCTCTGGAGCTGGTATCTTGACAGTCACCCTGCCAGCTTCACTGAGTGCACTCTCCTGAGGCGCTCAGCGTTCTTAGACAGGTAAGCACACAAATAACCAGTTATGATACTTTATGAGAAAATTTTGAAATGAACTTTGAAAAGTACACAGAAGAGGCAGTCAAAAGGAAATAGCTAACTCTGCTTTGCTTGGTAGTGGGTCTTGGTAGATGGATAAGCGTCTGCCAGGGGCTCCCGGAATGCACAGGACAGTTGTGAGACAAGACGAAGGATGGAGGTTCTTCTAAGAGGCTGTAGCATGGGAAAATATGCTGTGGACAGCTTGGGTGACAGGTGAGATTTTAGCTGAAAATTTTAGAAGATGGACTGCACATATCGGTAGAGCCAAGTTGTGAGCAGAGTCCATGCCAAGGAGATGGAAATTTGGTAGATCACTGAAGGCATTTTAACAGGAGCTGATGTTGAAGCATTAACTGGCACTAGGCTTTTAGTAGAACTTGCTGGGAAATGAGTGAAAATGAATCTCAGGACTCACACCTGGATGTGCCAGCAAGGTTGTTTTCTTAGTTTTATTACAATCCAATGGTATTTTCATAGGTGGAGGAGAAAATTAATATTTTGTTTGAAGGCTATGTTTCTGCTTCTGGGAAAAAACACCCTTGCCACTTTCTGGTGCAGTCGCACAGGTTCTTTTTTTTTTATAATAAATTTATTTGTTTTTATATCAATCACAGGTTAGGTTTTTTTGCATCCCATGCGTAGCCCTGTCCCTCACTCCCTCCCACCCTCCCTCATCTCCTCCCCGTCCCCTCCAAGTCCACCAACGGGGGAGGATCTCCTCCCCTTCCATCTGACCCCAGATCATCTTGTCTCCTCAGGGCTGGTTGCAATGTCCTCCCCCGGATCTAGCCAGGCTGTTACTCCCTGGCATGTATGGGGGAGGGTCGAAGAGTCAGCCATCAAGCTCAAGACTGAAACAGGCCCTATTTCCCTTACTAGGGTCTTCAGTTCACCAATGAGTTATCATGGGCAACATCTGAGCAGGGGTTCTAGGCCATATCCATACATGGTCCCTGGTTGGAGAAACTGTCCCATATAAG
>CM053744.1:106674608-106699234 GCA_028658305.1 Pachyuromys duprasi | reverse complement strand
GGGAGGGTCGAAGAGTCAGCCATCAAGCTCAAGACTGAAACAGGCCCTATTTCCCTTACTAGGGTCTTCAGTTCACCAATGAGTTATCATGGGCAACATCTGAGCAGGGGTTCTAGGCCATATCCATACATGGTCCCTGGTTGGAGAAACTGTCCCATATAAGACCCTTGTGCCCTGCTCAGTTTGATCTTTGTGGAGCACTTGTTCTCCCCAAGTCTTACTAACTTCCCCTATATTTATTATTGCACAGGTTCTAAAAGCCATATTGTCCATCTTTATTTGATACTGACTGTGGTCTTAGGCATCTGCCAAAGAAATCATAGCTATCAGAGCAATACTAAGTTACCTCTGGCCCTAGCAACCTTGGCAGTGTCCATGACCATTTGAAATGTAGACGGAAGTTCCCAGGAAGAAGGGATGCTTTCGATGAAACTTTTGCAAGAATGACTCATTGATTAGAACTTAAACAATTGTGGCAAGTTCAGAATACTTCAAGGCTAGAGAGAGATAAATTCTTTGAGGGGCACACTCAGTCCTCTGGGTTTCTACTTATCACCTACTTCTACACCTGACATAACATCTTTGCAGCTATTTCGTGATTCCTTTGAAATGTACAAACATGACACTAGTTTCCAACCAACCAGAAAGCTAAATTACTGTCAGACAATGTCTGAGACCTATGGTTGAGATTTCCCCACTCTGCTTTACCCTGCCTCCCTACTGTTTTCATAAATGTACTGTGTCTTGCTTGGTGACTTTCTTTGTTTGCTTACTGTAGAAATCTCATTAAACTTGCTTCTACTTTGGACCATGGAATTTGGCCTAACCTAAATCTATGTTTCCAGGCCATGGCCAAGCATGCAAGGTTAAACCCCCTCCCTCTACTGTCTCTCTTTTGAAGTGAGACTTGTGTTTTTGAATCAACAGAAATCTCAGAATTTGTTGAGCCAAGAATTTGGCAGGGGGAGACTTGTACCTGTCCCGTGGTGTTGGGTAATGTAGTTGGGGGGACTCAAACACTGGACTGCTAGAGGAGTGTGGGTTAGACTCATGTGAGGACTCCTTCACTGTCCTGTCTGGAGCCTGGGCTGGGCATGGCTTGAAGAGGAAGCTTACTGGCCAGACACACGTTATGACCTTTCTGTGAGTCTTGCCTTCCTCAGATCATGGAAGCCACTGCTTCATCAGAATTCCTCCAAAGTCATTTCTGGCCGGAGAGCCTATGTTCTAGATGAAGTAGAACTTTGCCACTCCTATGGCCAGCCTTGTAGGCTACACAAACTAATTTCTGCCATTGTTTGAAAACAGTTCCAAAGCAGGTGCAGAGCCAGGCTGAGTAGATACAGGTGCTGCCTCCTTCCATGGGAGAGGGCAAAGAATTTTCAGCCCTATTCCAGAGGACCAAACTTTCCCACTCACGGCTTCTCTGTGATGTTTGTTTTCTCTTTCAACCTGGGGATTTTGTTTGTCCTTCGTCTTTGCCTTAGAGTGGGTGAGGAAGTAGGGGTGAAGATTATTTGCTCCTACTCATCCTGCCTTCTCCAAGATATTTTATCCATGTCATAGTCCTTTCTGTTTACCGAGAGCTAAAGTATTTGAAAACTCGGAAGCCAGAAAGTGCTAGAACACCATGCTTTTACTGCTGCCTGGCTTCTCCCAGGCTACAAGGTCTACATGTCCCTGACAGGGTGGAGGGCCAGTGGGCAAAGGAAGTACTGTGTGTGTGTGTGGTGGGGCACAGTTCATATTATTAAAAGAAACTTTGTATATATTTTGCATATATTTAACATTCAAACATTATTCTATCAAACATGCAACAAACCAAAAGCTAAAAACCATTTTTCTGATTTGACAATTCCAGAGTACAATCTACTTGTAATGACTTTCTCTACCTCTTTTCCCTCCCTTTCTTCTTATTTACCATTTTCTTCTTTGTTGCATCCTTGGAAGATTCCAATAATTTCTATGCTCAGAAACCTGGAAATAGAGTGGTAACTTCACAAGACTATATTTGAATTTACAGTGCAGCTTCTCATGCTTTTCTCAGGCTTATCAAATAGTTCAAAGTTTCATCCTTGGCACTATACAAAGGAAAAGCAGCACCCTACCAAAGGCAAACTAAGTTATGTAGATATACAAGTCTTTGGAATTCCCCATAAACCCTTATTTATGGAGAGGGTAAATATATATATATATATATATATATATATATATATATATATATATATATATGGAGAGAGAGAGAGAAAGGACTCTTCTTGCTATCTTTCCAATAAGCAACAAATGCCTCTCAGATTAGTATTGGCCTTAATAGATACTCGTATAAGTTAATAGATGTTTATTTAGTCTCTATGTGTCTGTGTGTGCGTGCGTGTGTGTGTGTGCATTCACACAAGTCAGAGGACAACTTTCAGAAGTCAGAAGTCAGTTCTCATCTTAGCAGTCAATTGAGGCAATGTCTCTGTCCTGTTTCTGCCACTGTGCTGCACACTGCTGGCTACCTGGTCTTCAACCTTCTGGGTGATTTTTTTTTCTGCTTCTACTTCTTGATGCATCATTGGTGTGCTGGGACTACAGGTGTGTGCCTCTGCATCTAGATGTCTCCGCGTTTCCTCTCTCTGCTTGTCACTGTAGGAGTGTTGGGATTACTGCCTGCGCTGCCTCATCTGGCTTTTTATGTGGCTCCAGGGGTCAAACTTGCATTATTAGGCTTGCTTCAAGAGGGCTTTAACTTGCAGAGCCACCTGTCCCCCAGTGTGTAATTATGGATTTGTGAGCTATCGTGTGACCTATTAGAGAATTGCTTTGTTTCTTCACACTTGTTTTGGGTTTTATTTACATGTCTGTTTTTGAGTCCACAGTGAAGATGGCATAGCTTGACCCATTCTTAGAATCAGGTGTCAGAGGTGAAGGGAAGTATTAGCTCCCTGGGAGGTGATGTGTGGCATGACAGCAGACACAGGATGCTGCAGTGGAGGAAGAAGAGGGGAAAGACAGTCAGGGGGAACCTGCTACTACAGAGAGGAACAAGAAACTCAGAAGCTTCAGACACATCAGCAGAGCAAACGGTTAGCACCTGATATTGTCAATAAGTGACCAAGATTGGCTGGAGGACAGAGGAAACAGTGCAGAGAGGGACCTGCTGGCTGGGTCGCATACAGAACACAGGCAGGGGCCTGCCAAACAGTACTGATGCCCAAGGGACCAAGGAGTTGTTCAACATGCTTATGGGAATGACTAAGGGAATGAATCAAGTGCCCTGATTGTCAGGCCCTGAAAAATATGATGCCTGTTCGATCCTATAACAACAACGCAAAGTATAGTTGGTTTTAAGATAAATTTAGATTCCCATCTGGTAGAAATATACTGATATTACATGTTTAAACTTTTTAGACAATTTAGACTTACAAAACACTGATCAACTAATGGAAAAGTGGTCTTTGCACACGTAATACGAGCTTTTGTGGATTAGGAGTCGTGTTGTTTGCCTCAGAGCCAAATAGATTTTTGCCATTGTAGTACCTAGTGAAGCCCTAGTATAGACAGATGTCTGCTTGGGATCCATTTTTCTTTTAAACCGCAACAGAAATCTGAATAAAATCCAGTCCAAGTCAGCTTCTAGGCACGAATGAAATTCAAGTTCACAAAGATTTCTTGCAAACCCAAACACAGCTCATTTATACATTTTAAAATGCCTTTGAAAGAAACACTGGCCTATAATTTCATCAAACACTGACTTCAATACTCAGCAGAGGCAAATGACTGCTTCAAATTCCCTTTTCCAATATTTCTGGCAGCTGACCTAGCCAGTGCAGCAAGTGGAGTTCTGGGTGTCAGGACAAGACCCCAGGCACCTTTTCCTCAGGCAGCAATAGACGGGGACACTCCGATATGGTAATTGCTTATCTCATTAGACTGCGGGATTGAAGCGATCAGTACAGTTAGGCCATTTGACCCCAGCCAAATACTGTCAGTGGGCGGAGACTGCCTTTCATCCTCCTTGTTTCCCTCTCTCTGCTGTGGGGCCTTCTCCAGCACAGCGATAAACCTGAATCACTGTACTGAAAAGGCTCGCGCCTGCGCTGCCCTTAACTAAGCAGCTGTGACCCTGGAGCCGTCGCATTCGGGTAAGCTTAGTCCACAAACCCCACCTGCCTTGGCATCTCTGAAGTACTGTCTGCAAGTATCCAGAGTGGAAGCAGTCCCCGAACCTGATCAGAGGCGCTTGGCTTGAATACGCGGCTAACACGCATTTCTCCATCTGATCTTAGTTTTTCTCCATACAGAAAGCCAAAGCTTTAGCAGCACGACATGCTTTTTGAAAAGACGGCAATGGTTTTTCAAAGGAAACTGTCAAAATAGCATTGGGTCCTTTGGCTTCAAGGATGCTCCTAAGGAGATGTGAAACACATGCTACACATCAACCATGACATGGAAAGAAGAAACTGGCTCCTGGCTTTGGGTTTCCAGGGTGAGTTGCTCCAGGGAGTTGAGTAAGGATGGTTTGTTCTCTTGGGTTGGCAGAGGTTCATCTCACTCTCAGAACCTGCGGTCCCACTACGAGCACATCCACAGGTAGAAAGCATTCATGGCATTCCGTTACCTAGAATGTGTTTTGTGACTGCTGCATTTTTTTTGAGAGGGAAATAGTCATGGTCTCAAATGGTCACCATCTTGGATGCCAGCAGTCCTTCTGTCCTTTCACTATGTGGACACTTAGTCATCACAGTGACTGATGGATGTGGCCTATTTGCCACTACAGCCCTGAGACCCTGAGAGGGAGCTCAATGTGGACCCGGAGCCCTCTACCTGCTCCTGCCCATGCGCTCTCTCTCTCTTTGTCTCCATCTCTGTCTCTCTGTCTTTCTATCTCTGTCTGTCTCTCTCTTCCTCACATTTCCATAATTTGTGGTCAGCTGGCCCCTCTACCTCAAGATTAACTCTTATTGATTCAGAACTCACAGCAGGTCAGTTCACCCATGTCTGATCTGGCCTTTTCACCACAGCCATAGACTGGGTTTTAGTCTGGAGTTCTAGCCATGTCATTTTGCTAAGTTGTGGTTGCTTAGGCCTCCAGTGTCTTTTATTTATTTACTTTTCCTACAAAGCTTTGTGGCCAACTGGCTGAGGGCATAGGTTGGACAGGGCTAACGAGACCCGTGTTTTGGTCTTAATTCATATTTATCATGGCATTAGGTATATGTATTTCTACATGATATTTTTATCTATAAAGTGGGAATAATAAAACAGATGAGATGATTGTTATGAGGATTGAATATGACATATGGACACTAGCTTTCCGTCACTTAACAAACACCCAAGGTATTGCACAAAGACAAAAGGTGTACTGAGACTCAGGGTTCTGAAGGTACTACTCTGTATCTGGATAGATTTGTTGCTTTTAGGCCTCTCTGTGGGGTTGGGAGGCTAGTACACTTACACACAAACACATAAAACAAAATAACAGTGAATATTAGAAATAATTCAGAAGGCAGGCTAAAGTCCCAGGAGTAGATTCTTTTTCTTTTTCTTTTCTTCAGGAATAGATTCTTTAACAATGTTTTCTTTTTTCTTTCTTTTTTCTTTTCTTTTTTTTCTGATTTGGAAACTTATACTGACATTTTCCCTTGCTTGCATTTAGGTGCCTAAATGTGTGTTTCTTTCAGTCTTGAAATGACCTTATTCTTCACTTGCCCTTGTCTGCTTCCTCTGATTTGAATATGACATTGATAGTTAACAGTGTTGAGGAGCAAATCCAGAGCTTCATTCATACAACACAACTGAGCTACCCTTCCCTTTCTTTTCTCTCCAAATAAGCCAGTGCAGCCATGATAGGCAGTGACTTGTGTTATGACAAGGCCAAGATCTGCCATGGTAGATGTGCTTCAGGGTGAAAACCTCTTTGGTTGCCTTTACCCAGATCTGATTCAGCTTATGTATAACCCTAACTTTTCAAGTGATCAGAACACAGGCAGGGAAAGGGGTCATTCATTGGCAGTTTCACATCCCAACAGTCATTTTTTTATAACCGCAGTGTCCAAGGTGTCTCATTGAGTTGGCCTAAAAGGGATGCTTTAAGACTGTGATGAAGTAAGTCCCAAAGTGACATGGTCTTAGCCTTACAACTTTCAGTAAACGTTCAGTACTTCCCTGGACATTTCTGTAGTTTTTGTCAGGTGTCTTTTAATAACTAGAAAATAGTCTTAGTTTATAACATCTTGTGATTGCTTAGTCAGAATAAAATCCCTTAAAGATATTTCTTACTCTTACCTAAAACATTTTCCAAGCAACTTCTGAAATTTAAACCACTTGTGCTGGGGGCTGGAGAGATGGCTCAGTGGTTAAGGGCATTTGCTGCTCTCTCAGAGCAGCTGCGTTCAGTTGACAATTCCTACATGGCAGCTTATAACTGTCTGTAACTCTAGTCCTAGTAAGCTGGCACAGGAGACACAGATAGGTTTTATCAATGCAAAATAATGGTTATTTGAATAGATAGATATGCTTAATTGGACATAGAAATTATTGACTGTGTACACGAATGGAAGCATTCTGATATACTAATCATATGAACAATTTTTATTCTTTTAATTCTTGGTTACAAATTAATTTAATTTGAGACTGGTTCTGTAATACCCTTGGGTCATTTGCCAGTGTCCCCAAAATTATTTTATATCAATTTAAAACATCCTAATTCTTGACAGTTGCCTACAAATTCATTCTTCCCATAGTTTTCATGTTGATGACTGGGTCCTCAACCATTGAAGCAAACTCATTGCTCATCTGTTGCAATATAGCACATTACTGCAAAGCTTAGTTACTTGAAAGAACAGTTTCTGGTCACACTGTTGGGTGCATAAAGAGCCAGAGGAGCTGAGCTCTTCTCCTGTGAGGTTGTAGTCAAGCTGCTGGGCCACCATCATCTAAAGGTTTGGAAGAGTGGGAAGATGTGGCCAGTCCTGTGGGATTTGCAAGAACAGTTCCTGGATGGAGTTGTTGGTGGAAGTCCACAGTGACCTAGTATGTGAGCTTCTTCCTGGGAATGCTTTTCTATAGGAAGTGATCCAGGAAGGAGGCAGTAAGGCGTAAGCCTTCTTCAGCCTTGCCTCAGGAGTCAAATGTTATCTCTTTTGCCATATTCCATTGATTGCACAGAGCATGTTTGTCACAATAGGGGAGAGATTACAAAAGCACTGAACACCAGAAAGTGGAGATAATGAGAGGTTGCCATAAAAACCCCTCCTCATTGTAACAAATCTAGAAGTAAACTTGTGGGTTCAGTGGCTCCCCAAATCCTGTTGATTATTTCTAAAATATAGTCTCAACTGTGTCCATTTTCCTCTGTGTTCACCGGCATGGTCCTACTCAACCCTCCACCATATAGTCACATATACCACATAGTCACATAGTCACACACACACACACCATACTGTATACATCACATGGACACACATAACACGCACTACACCATACACATCATGAAGACACACACGCACTCATTCTACTTATCAGCTACCATCCCAACCACTCTTTTTCATTCAACTTTGACTACCTTTCAACTATCACATGAAATTTCTGAGAAATTTTTCCTAGATCTCCAACCTGTGCTTTCTTTGGTACTCTGGCTGTTGATACTTTCTTATACTCTGTGAGTCTACCCCATCTAGTCACGGCTGTTGATACAACACACACATGCACACACACACACACACACACTCACTCGTATATCCACTGAGACACACACACACAATGCTTGTCTCAACAAATCTATTATACAGTGAAAAAATGAAGGGTACACCATTATCACAGTTTTAAAGAAAAAAATAATACTATTTCCATATCAAAATTTCCTTAAAGCTATGAATGTCTGTTTAGCAAAGAATAAAGAAGAATTATACGAAAGGAAATGAAATATGGGTCACTTTTCACATTGCTATAAACTTAGTGGAATGAGAAAAAAGTAACCAGAAAGATGACAAACAGAGCAACAAACAAAAAATTATTCTAAATGAGGCCAACAGAGCACAAAAAGTATGTTGTTACACGTAAAGACAACAGCATGGAGTTGCAATACAGTTCAGGAGTTCAAGTCAAACTGAAGAATAAACGACTTTCCATGTAACGCTTTGCTTTCTAGGTCATTAATCTACTGACAGTGACAACGACATAAAGATAGAGTTAACATCTTTGAAAAGCACATTGCTCATCTGCTCTGAACGTGATTAATCAAATGTGATTGTTTTATACAAAACAAGGTTTCTTCATTCCTAATGGCATCAAGCTGAAACTTGCTAGACACAGGAATAAAGGAAGCGTTTGCACATGCTCATTATGGAATAGCTCATGTGTTTCGATGAGTGTGTAAGAATTCTTAGCCAAGTTTTAGGTTGAATATGCATGTGCATGAGAATGTGTGTATGTGTGTTGGTGCACACATGTGAGCATGTGCTGAAGGTCAAAGGGCAACAGTGGATGTCCTTTCTTAGGAACATTTCTCTCTTTCTCTTTCTTTCTCTCTCTTTTTTCTTCCTTCCTTTCTTTTTTAAACAAGTAAAGAATGTTCTTTTATTTCAGTTTCTATTTTTTACAGTTTAAACAATGAATCTTCACTGTTTAGTCTTTTAAGTATATCACGTGAGTCCAAGGGAATAATTTTAAATTTTACTTTAATTAGATAATTAGATAATATTAATACTGAGAATTTTAATCACATGCTGCACTAAAGCATATTAAAGTAAATTTACAAAATAAGTCATGATGGATTGTTGATTCAAATACTTGGTTTGATGCTAATTAACGCTAACCTGTGAAATATTAATGCAGATGCTCAAATAGTGATTGGCTGCCATGTGACATGAAAGCCCCCGTGTCAGAACCAGCAGAATCTCTTTGAAAATGCAGGTTCTCACCTTCACATTTCCTGGAGTCTGAGCCCAGGACTATGGATATTTCAAACAGAGCCTCAGGTAAGTTTGGAACGCATGATGATTTGAGGAATGACAGCTGCCATTTTGCATCTCCACGCTCTGTTTCCTAAGCCGTGACAGAGTCGTCTGTGAATCAAAGTGGAGACATTTTTGTACAAGAGGTCTCATCAGAGCATGCACTTCAACGTGAGAAAGTGAGTTAGCTGGACTAATATCTGAGAGTGTCAGTCATTCGGTTCACTGACCATGGGTTGCACAACTGTAATAGTAACTGCTACTGAGAATTGCTTAAGCTCAGGGGGTTGGGGTGATCCTTGGCAACACAGCCAAAATGTGTCTCAGAGATATGTGTTGCTGATACATTGCTTGTCTGGGAGGCCCAAGGCTCAGGTTCTTTCCCCAGCGTCAGCATCATACAATAAAACAAACAAAAAGGCTCAGCTTTGCACCTGGCTGCATGGAGCACATCATTTAGTGATTAAGTGAGAATTGGTTCAGATCAGCATCTTCTTAAGTCATGGTTGTTTTCTCATCTAGAGTTTTACTAAATTTACACTAGACATAATCTCGAACACATATAACTTTTCCAATAGTGGTATAATACACAGAAGAGCTATTCAAATAATACTCTGCAAAATAGAGATTGGACAAGAAAAAAAGAAACTAATGACATAACTAGTATGGGAAACACAATTTGCTAAATACAAAGTGTCTTTTAGGGCTTTGAACAATATGGAATACAAAAGCAGACACTCACTAGACAGGAGCCTGAAACTTGGAAGAATATGGCAAGCTCACCTTGATTCTTAAAACAGTGTCTCTCACTGGCTTGGATCTTACCATGTAGGCTAAGCTGGCTGGCCAGAGAGCCCTAGAATCCTGTTTCCAGTCTCAGGCTGGAATTACAAGCCTTCATCACCATGCCTAGCTTTTTCTATGTAAATTCTATGGATGGAACACAGACCTTGTATTCCCAAAGCCAGTACTTCACTGATGGAGACCCAAAGTTGCAGGCTTAAAAATTATTTATCATCTTTCGTTATCGCCCTTTACCCTCTGCATATGTGGACTTGTCTCTTTTTCCAGGAAAACAAACAAATGCTTTTTTTTTCCTTCAAAACTCAGTTGTCCATTATACAATGTCAAGAACCAGCAACAGTGAAATATTGATGTCTCCTTCCATTTTTCTCTCTTCCCTTTTGCCATCTAACCATCCACGCACCAACCTGGAATGTTTTATTAAAATTAATTACCATTTTAAAATTCATTCCTGTGCAGACTGCTACTTGTATGAACATTTAGCAAATGCAGCTGATGAAGGGAGGAAATGAATTGCTTTAAACCTTGAAGAGCCAGCTCTGCCCTTCAAATGCACAATCAAAAGCTATTTCTGCCTCAATTGCAGCAATAAGAGCTGAAGCCTCTTTGAGAGTATGGATTCATGGCAGCTTCCTTCATTCTTAGCTGGAAAAAAAAGCTTTGAAAAATTACCTCTCCATGCTCAGTTGAGACCTAATTCCCTGGAATGAACTTACATGTTCTTAGAAGGTGATGGAAGTCATTGTTTTAGAAAATGAATTTCAGTACTTGGTCTTACAAAACATCTCTTGCAGCTTTCCCTGCATCTGTGAAGCTGATCTGGCTTCATGAGCAAGGGACTATTTCCTTGAGTAAATGGAAATATTAAAAAAGAAAAACCCAACCACATGTGCCATTTGAATCGGGTTACAAATGCCTTGTAGCAGCGGCTCTCAACCCCTTGGGTCATCACCCCATTGGCAAACCTTTATCTCCAAAAATATTTACATCATGATTCATAACAGTAGCAAAATTACAGTTATGATGTAACAACAAAATAATTTTATGGTTAGGAGTCACAACGTGAGGAACTGCATTAAAGGGTCTCAGCATCAGGAGGGCTGAGAACCACTGACTTATAGCAACAAGCTGGTGCTCCTAACTGATTTTTTTCATCCATTTCAGAACCATTGATAGAACAAGAAGTTAAAAAATATGAAAAGAGAGTTGTTGATAGAACACACATGTTACTATGGTGATATTTTTGGAGCATAGGTCTTGCCAGGAACATGGTGTAATTCTGGCTAATTTCAACTCAAATTAAATGCTGTTGTGACAAAACAGAAATGTCTGTAGGTCACATCAGTGTGATTTTTCTCTGGGAAATTAAATTATTCTTCATTGAAAACATCAGTTACAAGGAATGACCACACAGCTTCATAAATCTTTCTGATGCAAGACATGGGAAATGAGCCCTTGTAATGCAATCATTATTAACAAGTGTTCTACATTCTCAAGATACCACTTTGCAGAGATTCGCTGTCCGGACTGCTACATTGACAAGGCCCTATCAGAGCTCCAATTATGAGCTGATGAGGTGTGCCTGCCTCACAGGGAACAAGCCTGGTGGATTTTGGACCATAGTTCTCCAAAAACAAGTGGTACTTCAGGGAAGTGTTGAAGGGGAAAAACAACCCCTCAATTCTTTCCACAGATTAGCCCCTCAGTGGTTTCTATTTCATATGGCATCATAGGCTAATTTTTTAAAAAGTTTTGCTTAATTTGATGTTTGTGTGGATTTCCCAAAAGCATTTGGGATTTGGGTTCATTGTCTCTATCATGTAGAGGGAAGAAAACAGAGGTTTCTCCTGTATGGCATTTGGTGTTTCTAGGTACCTAGAATTAACCTCAAAGCACATTTACTTGATGACAATAAATATTTAGAGCTTCCAGGAGTTGAGAAAGAAATGGGACAAATGTCCATTTAATTGATAGTTTATAGTTTATAGTTATCTTTTTAGGTGCTTCTTGCGCTTTTCAGCTGTGGCTTAACCTGGTGCTCCCAACATTCTTTGAAGTGATAATGTGATGATCACAGAGCAAGGTGCTTTGGTGTTGGTGCAGAAAGTTTCTTGAGGTAGGGATAGGCCCCCCGGGGCATCTGGGCACATCCAGCTACCATGTGGATGGACAGCCAGTGTTTCAGAATATTCAAATTATATTGAGCTCTGAGGTTGGATACCTAATCACTGGCTTACCGTATTACAATAGACAGCTTTCTGCTCCCCACATTCAGATACGTGGGGACACATCTAAGTGTGCAGACTGGCATGAACCACTCACTGGGTCAACGCTGTCTGCTCTTGAGTCTCCCCAAAATGCCTACAGCTCTTTCTTTGGAATTTGGTTTAACCACTCATGTCAGCTTAACCAAGACAGCTCAAAAATAGCATCCAGCTTCGTGAGAGCAAGGTGGTATATTTGTTTGATATTTCCTTTCAGTTCCTATAAACTGTAACTCTGGGTTAAGCACTTAGTGTCACGTTTCTTTTAACAGCATCCACAGGAAAGTACCAAACGACAACAGAGGAAAACCTTTTAATCCATCCTGGTCTCAATAATAATTTCATAATTGTAGGTTATAGTAAAAACCTTCTAATAATTTTCCAGGATCAACCCCCCCCCAAAAAAACCCAACTAACCACAACCACCACCAACAAAATCACCCCAAACCATTAGATATGCTCCCAAGAATCTAAATGTTGGGAATAAATAAAACTAGTAATCATCAATTAAGTACCTGCCTCTAAAATATATGATAACTTTAATATGCAGACAATCACATTTTCTGAACAGAACAAAACCTATTGTGACCACATTCACTCTCTTTTCTGAAGCATTTTTTATTATTTTGAATGTGTGTGTGCATGTAAGCATGGACACATGCATGTGTGGCCTGAGGCCTCCAATCCTTTGGAGCTGGAGTGGCCTGTGGTTGTGAGCCTCCTGATGCAGGTGCTGGGAAATAAAGGGTTCTCTGCAAGAGCAGTAAGTGCTTGTAAGGGCCGACCGCCTCTCCAGACCCTCTGTTTGGCAGTTCTGCCTGTTTGTGAGCTCTGAGAATGATGCTAATTCTTTCTGTGTCTCTCTGTCTATGTCTTTCTTACAAACACAGAACTTGTTCAGGGTCTGCACATCTGTAGCTATGTAACTCACATTTCATGTATTTCCTTGATGGGAAAGTACATTCTGAGCAGAATTCCAAGGACTCTGGTCATGCATGTTCCACAGGATCGGGAACTTGCAAGCTGTGCTGCATCTCAGTATCATTCTTTGTCAGCTCTTGATGCTATAAATTCAAATGGATTTCACATGCGCTGATTCAGAATGGTCAGTTCCACAGGTCTTCACTTTCCTGACTATTTGAAGCCAGTTCTTGAAAAGCAGTCTTATATAAAAGTGAAAAATCAAAACCCATTTCCAAGAATCCTATAAACATTAATTTTCCTCAGAAAGACATTTATCGACTACTGTCTAGACCATAGAGTTCACAGCCATGCTACTGAGCTTAGAAGTGTCAGTTGGAGAACAGTAAAGCTGGAAATAGCTCTATATTCTCCTGTTTAACCCTTCAGTGTAAGAAAAAATTGTAGAAAGTTGTTTCACATCCCTATTTTTAAAACAAGAAAAGTAACAGGGGAAGACTCGTGGCCTTTCAGAGCACAGGCAGACCTAGGACAGGGACTTGGAGCTTTTTATTCCAGCCTTTAGCTTTTGCTGGTTTGTCTGCTAAGTCTCCTCAACTGAAAGAAATAACCATTGCTCAGTCTTTCCTTTGTTCACTGTTTCCTAAATAATAATTTAGTGGGAAAGATAATAAATACTTTATAATTTTATCAGAGTAAATAAATTGTATTTTAGAAAATACACTTATTCAAAAACACATCAAAGAATTCCAATACCAACAGCTTGTTAGTTTAGTCTATAGGTGAGGACGAGAGGTTTTTAACTTAAAAATTTTAGTATAATAATTTATTTTGTGGATGCAGGTGTGTCCTCCTGTCCATGTGGCCAGAGGACAACTTGCTGACCTTGGTCTCTCCTTCTGCAGTGGACCCTGCAGGATCTCACTCAGGTCACCAGGCTTTGAGGCAATAGCCTTTATCTGCTGAACCATCTCACCAGCCTTAGAAGTGGAGTTTGTTTCTAAAAAACATGGGGCTTCTCCTGACCTTTAAAAAGGTTCCTGAGTAATTTTAAGCACATTCTAAGCTCTTTTTGAAATCCTCCTCTCTGCATTCTTGGATTCCACTCCTGTACATGGTTTCTGGGTACATGTCTCATTGTATTACCTAAAAATGAAACCTGAACAAGATGTCCACAGGTTCCCAACTCAAGCATCTATATTAGGAGCCCCACATCCCATACAGCAGCCTACATGGTACACCCCCTGCCGCCAGCATTTGTTCCCTTCTCCTCCAGCATGAGAATTGTCCTAACTCCCTGTTTTTCAAGGTAAGTCTAAATGTTTGAGGCTGGACTGAAGCCTCTATTTCTTTTTAAATTTTAATGTTTCTGAGGTTGAGCTTGTCTTTATCCTCCACTGAAGGTTGTCTTATTTCTAGCCTTTGTCTTCACGGTCGAGTTTATGCTCAGTGGAAGGCTGTGCCTCTATTGAGGGCTGTAAAAGCCCCCGAACGTTCCTAGGCTGCATAGCTTCCTTGAGGTCTTTGATGTTGAAATTAAACCAAAAACGTTTTCTTAAAAATTCCAACATCACTCACACTGCTAGTGGAGATGACTGTGTCCTAGAAGCATCATCTAAGCTGGTACCTGCTGCAACACTCATCCTTCTTGTCTAAACACACACACACACACACACACACACACACACATGCACCCCCTCCCCCCACTTCTGGCTGATTGACTACAGCACACATTCTCACATTCTTCCCCCTGCCTGCAGTAAAAACACTTCACCTTGCCTACAGCACACAACATTCTCCTTTCCTACAGCACCCTACTCTACTCTACTTTCCACAGGCTGTACTCTTCTGCTGTCTGCAACACACAGCTTTCTCCTTGTTCACAATATACCCTGTACATTTTACCTAGATCATATACACTTCTCCTAGCTTGTAATAAGAACCCTTCTACTTGAACAAATCTTCTTGTTCACCATTCTCCTTGTCTATAGTACAAAACCTTCTTAACAGAGTACACACCCTTCTTCTTGCCTACATCACATACCCTTCTTTTCACCTATAGCATATACTGTTCTCTTTGTCTACAAATACCTATATATACATTATACCTATACATACATCACATGTTTCATCTTGTTACAAAATAAATTCTTCTCTTTGCTTACAGCAACCCTCTTCCTTGCTTATAGCCCACAGCCCACACCTGTCTCTGTGGCTGCAACACACACCCATTTCTTTCCTATAGCACTCACCTTTTCTTGCCTACTGAGCACAAGTGTACACAGCTCCTTGGTTCTCAATGCCAATCAGCAAGTGTACATTAACTTAAATATTTGTATGCATTTATACTGATAACACATCACTATTTTATTTGACTCATATCTGTGAGGTTAATTATGAAATTATTATCATATTTATCTATGGATAAGAAAGCTGAAGGCAAAGAAAGTGAGGTTAGTATATTTTCTCATCAACTAATATTAAAGCCTACAATAACTAATTTTCCTGTTTTCTAAATGAAATATTGCATTGTTACCTAAGAATAAGATATTTGGGAAAAGGGGTACCTGAGCCCTCTCAGAGTCTCATGACGTTTATCCACTTGGCTTCACCATAATGAACCTTAAAGGATATTTTCTTGCAGTGAATGTGTTTAGGACATTGGCACTCACCAGCCTGCATTCTATCCAGTTAAAGAGACATACGGTTTAAGTATTCTTTTTTCACACTTTTAACTTTATTTAGTTGTTCACTTTACATCCCAATCATAGGCCCCATCCTCTTCTCTTCTTTGCCCTCCCTCCCTTTTCCCCTTTCCTCCTCCCCTAACCCTCAGGAAAGGGGGACCCCCCACTAACACACCACAGCACTTCAAGTCACCTCAGGACTGAGCACTCTCTCCACAATGTAAGTATTCTTAACTTTCTTCTCTGGTATAGGTGCATACATACTCATTTACCAAAGAAAAGGCTGTCTCCATCAACTGGTGTAGAATTTATCTTATAGGGAGAAGTGAAGAGGAGGAGAGGATGCGGAGAGGAAGAGGAAAAAGGGAAGAAGAGAGGAAAGAGGATGGGAGAGATGGTAGATGATAGATAGAAAGATAGATGATAGTTGGTAAGAGAGAGAGAACAAAGGAGACCTGAACTTTCTCTGTCACAAGAAGCCTGATGCTGGGATAACCAATTCGGTTCTGTTTTGATGGCATCATTTCACTCAGGAGAGCAGAACATTCATGTCTGCTCATCTGTCATTATTAGTTCTGATGATCCAACATAAACCAGAGATGAGGTTTTCTCTGTAGCCCTCTTAGGAGACCCGTCTAAACCACAGCAGACATGTTCTCATGATAAGTTTGAGATCTGCAATGTTTCAAGGGTGAACTGTTATTTTTAATTTGTCCTTGTTACAAACTGCCTGTCTCTATCACAGTGTTAACTCAAGAATATTTCGCAAACTCTTAATTAATAAATTAGTTTTTGAAACAGAATCTCATGTAGCCCAGGCTGGTATTGAACTCCCGATCTTCATGCTTTAGCCTTTGAATGGATGGAATTACAGGCATGGGGTACCATGCTGGACACAGGTTATTTTTGAAAGAAACATTTCTTTAAATTTTTTTATTATTATCATTTATTACAATTTGTTCAATTTGTATCCCTACTGTGGGCCCCTCCCTCTTCTCCTCCCAATCCCACCCTCCTTCCCTCTTCTCCCCCTTTGCCTTTCTCCTAGTCCACTGATAGGGGAGGTCCTCCTCCCCTTCTGTTTGACCCTAGCCTATCAGGTCTCATCAGGACTGGCTGCATTGTATTCCTCTGTGGCCTGGCAAGGCTGCCCTCTCCAGAGAGAGAGAGAGAGAGAGAGAGAGAGAGAGAGAGAGAGAGAGAGAGAGAGAGAGAGAGAGAGAGAGAGAGAGAGAGACTGACTCTATGGGCTACATCTGAGCCAGGGATTTAGGTCCTCTCCATGCATTGTCCTTGGTTGGCTTATCAGCTGAAAGAAACATTTCTAATGAGATAATTACTGTGATGCTCGGCATTCACTCTTCTCTTTCTAAAGATTATTTTATTTTATGTTTGTGTTTTGCCTGCATACTTTACACGTTCAGTGTGCTCACTTCCCACAGAAGTCAGAAGATGTCATTCAGTTCCTTAGAACTGGAGTTACAGATAATTGTAAGTCACTGTGTGGGTGCTGGGAACTGAACCCAGGTCCACTGTGAGAGCAACAAGTGCTCTTAACCCCCGAGTCACCTCTCTAGCCCCTTCTTTTCTTTTTGAAGCTATAGTTTCCTAAAGTTAGGAAAATCAGGCACAGCAAACATGTAATGGAAGGAGACAGAAATAAGTAGATAGGATGTTTAGGGCTTTGGATACACCATTTACCCGCAAGGTTGGGGGCAGAGCCACTGACACTGAGTCTGCACTGGCCGGCTCTTAGCCAGGCTGCTGTTAGAGTAAAGTCAAATGCAGTGGCTCGCGAAGCATGATGGGGTTTGGCAGAAGGAGCCTTGAGCTGAGGACTGCTATATTCACTTTCTGGACTTGGGTACCTCTCTTCTCTGACTTCTAACTTTGAGTGAAAAGTCCAGTGCCAAGATGGTGAAAGAGGACCTGGAGATGGTCAGCTGTAAGGTGCCTGCCCTGCGAGCGTGATTGCTGGAGTCCTGTCTCAGGGCCTGTGCAAAAAGGAGACAGAGACAGGTAAAACTCAGAGCTTCCCTGGGCCGGCCAGTTGAAGGAATCGGCAACCCTCTGTCCTAGTGAGAAATTGTCTCAATAAAAAAAGATGGGCAGTACCTGGGGAAGGATGACACCAAAAGTTCTCATCTGGCTTCCACCTGGATATACACACATGTACACACATTAATATATACATGAACAAGTACACACACATATGCACATGTGCACACTCACACACAGACATGTATATAACCTCCCTCCAAGACTAGTTAAATGTCATTCTCTTTAGTTCTAACACCATTTGGGTTTTTATAATTTTGCCAGAACCGCAGGGACCATGATCCCCATATTCAGTTTTAACTTGTTTGCTCCTTCCTTCTGGACCCTCAGCCTCAGTAGCAGTTTAAGGCATTCTTGGGCATGCTGTGTATCAGTATGACTCTGGTGTGAGGGCTTTGATGCATTAAGTGATATCAGCTCTCCTGTGTCTCTGTTTACCTCTGTGTGGTTCAAACTAGTGGTGGAGGGTTAGGTTGTATGGCTTTGCATTTCCCAACTGGAACTGTGGCAGCTGGTCTTAGCCTTTAACTTCAGCAGGGGAACTTGATATGTGGGCACTGGTGTCAGTCATCTTTCTACTGTCCTGTGATTAGCTGAAATGGAGTGTGATTTGCTGTTTGGTGCTTTGCTTGAGTAGTGGTCTCTGGTAAATAAAGTTTTGCCTTCTGGCTTTGGCAGTCAGTCTGCTTCTAAAAGCTTTGCATTAGGGAGCTCTGTTCCTGGGAACTAGATAGACGAGCTCTGCACAACCCTGGGAGTCAGATAGTGGGTTCCGTGCAACCTTGAGTGAATCCTCAGAAGAGCTGCCAGCTGACGCAGATGGATGTTACAGTGAAGAAAGTTCCTTGTTCTCTCCTGCTTTTATATAGCTGGCTCTCCCTTCAATAAATGGGCACCTTGATCAATGACTTGGTGTCCTTCTTCATGTTGCCTTGTTCTCTCTCTCTCTCCTAGCCCTCCCTCAGGTGGTATCTACAAGTGCAGCTGTGGACAGCCACACTGTCCACCCCCTTTCATTTCTTCAACTCTATTTCCTTCAAATACTGAGCTGATCTCTCTGCTATCTTAATGAAGATGCTTGTTGGTACCATTCATTGGAGTAAACTGGTTTGGCAAGGTTGGAATCTCATTCTCTCCTTCTTCCTCTTTGGGACTAATGCACATCTATATGCATGTGTCTCTTCTCTGTAGAATCTAGTTTTTCCAGAGTAGCTTCAGAAGGCAGCTGTTTATCTTTCTGGTGTTCTTTGTCATAGCAACTCAACTATGTTTGTTTCAAGCCTGTAAAATGAGTATAATTATAAGACACATTGAGATTATCGTTTAGATTTTGAATGTTTCCTCAAGTGCCTGTGTGTTGGAGGTCTGGCCCCAACATGGTTCTCTAGTGAAGTGGCTGGAACTGGAAGAGGTAGGCCTGGTGAGAAATCTTAGATCACAGGGGGACATGCCCTGCAAGGACCTGCTTTTCCTTTTGAGATCAATGGTTTTCTCTGCCACATGCTCTTGCCACAATGTACCACCAATGAATCAAAGCAGTGAAAGCTCTGAAACTGGGAGCCAAGGTAAACCCCTCTTTCTATAAGTTCATTACCTCAAGTATTTGTTATAGGAATAACCTAACACATGTGCCCTCACATTTCACTACATGCTGATGAGCTGATGGACTGAGGAATGTTTAAATAAGTGCTCCCAGTAAGTGATCTTAGTTTTAACATCCCATAGAAATATCTTCTATTACTCAAAGACAGTCTCTCTTTCTGTCTGTCTCTGTCTTTGCTAAAAGCAAGCCAAGAACCTCATTGAAAGTAATTCCATATAGTTTGAAACTATGACCATTCCACCCTCTGGTGTTTTTAAACAAAGCTCTCTTCCACATTCCAGAACATCTGTGGTTGTATTTAAGTTCATAAGGATCTGGGACATTTTGCACCAATTTGAAACCTTCAACCTATGTGCTATTTGGACCAGTTGTATCTCCATGAATTTATCTTCAGAGAAGGGCCCACCCAAGTAGGCAAATGGCTGTTAAAAAAAAAAAAACAGCTCTTTATGAAGAATCCTAGAACCTGTTGGCTAGTTCCCCACCATTTCTGTGAATCTCTGACAGTTTCCTGCCTGTATTTGAACAGCAGTGAAAAGTTTTGGTTTTTCTACCAGTGAGGGACTGAGAGTGTTTGGTGGTCTTCTCTACTTAAGTCTGAGCTCTCTGTACAACAGATGTTTCCAGTTGTGTTAATGGCATTGAGTTTTGTGTGGGGTAAGATGATGCAGAAAACCAGAGCATAGTTTGAGATCTGGCCAAACATTGTTGCTTGTTTCCAATGAGCCAAATTTGAACTCATGCTTCTAAGCACAAACAGCATGTTAGAGTCTAGAAAATATAGTAGGTAGGAGGTCATGCTCACCTAAAAACACAATTACTTTTTTTGCATAAAACTATGAATTCATGAGAACCCCCTTCCTTCTAAAAGTCAAAGGGGTCTAGTGTATCAGTTCTTCAAAACTCGGAGAGTAAGCTCCTTCTGCAGTCAGGTGAAGCATTTTCTAATGAGACGACATCCTGAAAACACTGAGTGTAGAACACACGATCAGGAGCTGGGTAACTCATGTGGTGTCTGCAGAGAAGATCAGCGTGGAGCCAAGTGCTATCACATTTCTCTGGGTTTTCCTCTCTCTTGGTGGGGATAGGAACTTGAGGTTTTATCATAAAGGGATAAAATGGCAAGGAATCATGTCTTGGCTTTCAGTCACAGAGCAAAGGCATCCACATCTGTTTCTACTATTTTGTTGAAGAATCTCTCCAGTTGATAATTTGGATTGGATGCAAATTGGTTTGTTTTCCTTGGTCCTTTCTTCCAAGCTCAGATAAAACAAACCTATCCTGTGGGTCCAACAGTTTGCATTCTGAATTCTTGGTTTACATGGTGCAGATTCCCTCTGTTACATTGCTAACACATTATCCATCTTGAAAAGAACAAACATGGCAGGATTTATATTATATAAACTCCCACAACTACACAGTGGTGTGTGTGTGTGTGTTTGTGAAATTAGAATTCTTATGGATTTCTAATGCAATTTTGTCTTACCATGTTATATTTGCTTCAACTGACTTGCCCATATGTGACTTCTTGTTTAGAAGGCTCTATACTAACATTTATCTAATGAGATTAGAATAAGGATGCAATCCAACGATTAAAGGTAATAAAGTGTGAGTAGGGTAGCTTTTTCCTTGACTGATTACTGTGGTGTTTTTTTTTTTGGAAGAAAAAGTTGCATTTTTAATATAATCCAGAATGGATAAAAAGAATATTATATATTTATATATTATAATAGTATATAAAGTTTTAAGCTCAAGTTTTTAAGGTGAAGAAAAGAGAAAAAGAACAACTGCAAAAGTAAACAGAGAAAATGATTTTTTTGAGAAAATGATTTTTAAAAAGATGTAAATGCACAAACACACAGAACCATGCCAAATGTGGTTGTTTATTCATTTTGGTGATAGACAAAAATGAGAAGTGACTCAAGGAGATAACAGGAAATAGTTCCTCAGGGAGTATTTAAAAATGAGACTTCCATGTTATAGAAGCTGAGCGCAACATCTTGGCTGAAAAATGCTTTAATGAATAGCTAATTAATTAAAAAATGTCATGTTCTTTTCTTTTCTTCTACTGGAATTCTGCTGTGGTTTTCCTCCTGAATAAAATGTAGAGTGGACTGATGTTACAAAAACATCCTCAAATTAAATGAGACTTTACAATGTGACTTTGTGTCTTCCAATTGCACTTTTATAAATAAGAGATTCAAATTGGCTAAGTGGCCACCCCTTTGAAGTGACAGAACTTTTAAAAATCTTTGTAAAGATAAATTTTTGGCAGTCATAATGAGAGACTGAAAAATATGAAATTATTTGAGGAAAAAATGTTGTCTCTTTGTCTTTTCTCAAGGCAAAGCAATATAAACAAGGGTTGGATTTCCTGGATGGCCTAATGAGACATCACACAGATAGTAAAAGAAAAATGTGTAATTGTGTAAACATACATACACACAGACACACACACACTAAAAACCAAGCCATGAAACTGGTGACATTCATGAAGCTCATTGAGACATGTTGTTTGGGATTATTACCCAGCATACAGGAAATATTAAATGGCTAACTCCAGGAGCTGGCTAGATGATCACCGTTTTGAATTTTTTATGCTTGATCTTCTCTTAGACCTTTGTCTTTCTGAGCTAGCTCATCTATTCTTTCAAGGCAGGCCTTTCTAATATTGCTTATCTCTGTAGGGCACATTATTTTCCATTAAGGAACTGATATTCCCATATGGAAAGAAGTAAAATTACTAGAAAGAAATTTTTTTAACCTCCTAAATCATTGAATCTAAAGAACTGAGGAGGAATAAAACCAATTCAAAAGTAAAGGGGTTAGAGAAATGGCTCAGTAGATAAAGGCTGCCAAGGCCAACAATGATAAGTTTGATCCCCAGGACCCACATGATGGAGGAGAAAAAACAACTCCTACAAGTCGTTCTCTGACCTACAGATGCCCTTTTGTACAATACTCCTCACCCCACATATATGCAGAGGGGAGGGGGCTAAGACAGAGAGGAAAAAAGAATAATGCAATGCAATAAAAATTAAAAATTTTAGGTAAAAAAATTCTTTTCACATTTCAAAAACATCATTGTCATAAAAATAACAAAAATGAGGGAAAGTTCATTTATGCTTTCATATTCTTTGTGTTTAAACAATAATATCAAAATTTTCCATTATTCATTCAACAACGAGAGTCTGTGAAGATTTAAAGTTATTTAAGATATTGAAATTTCTTTTTAAATGAACCATCCAAGCAACAGCAGTGGAACAGGCTTGTTTGTATCAGCATTATTCTCTTTGCAGTTGAGGAGCCAAGAGCATCCTGGGAATTCTGAAGGCTCTGGCGTCATGACTTCTATCCTTGTTACTTGCTAGTTTATATGGGTTTGTGTAAGCTGTTAATTAATATTTTTATACGTGAAATGATGGTAAATAGGATATTAGATTGTTGTTATAAAGGGTCAATTTATGTACTATTCCTGGCACTTAAAATGCATCCATCTTAAATTTTTTAAAAAATACCTTTTATTGATTTTCTTATGGAATACATAAAAGAAAATACGCATCCATCATTTATAATCATAAGAATGCAAACGTTAAAGTACAATGTATACTACCAACATAATCAAAATTGTGTCTATGTTGCAGGGTGCACGAGTGTGAATAAGATTCTCCATGGAGTCCAGATGTATCAGATCCCCAGGAGCCGGAGCAGCAGGTGGCTGTGAACTGACTTGAGTGCTGGGAATTGAACCCAGGTCCTCTGCCATTGCATCAGGTGCTCTTAACCACTGAGCCAGGTTTCCAGGCTAAGTAAAGCTAATGTTTTAAAGTAAAAAAAAACTCCAAAGAGATATGGATAGGCTTTATCTACTGAATTGGATTTCTGAGGCAGCTGAACACAGTGATGATGGCACATTTTTAATAGTTGGATCACAGAATGATGGCAAATTTAAACCTGACCTTAGAAAGTTTAACAGTGAGAAGAATAACATTACCCTCCTTCTTTTCTGAGTTCAACTGCTGATCATTTTTATTGCTTTTCTCATGTCATGACTGAGGAAGATTTTAATCATTAAAAAGTATGAAACATAAAATTAAAATTGTAGCAAAACTATCATGAATATTGTCAAAGTTTATAAACTGAATCTCTCAGAACAGAACATTTTTACAATGTTTTCTAAAGAAAAACATGTGTCATCGCCATTTCCACGCAGTCCAAAATATTAGGGAGAAGTTTCAGATTAAGAGACATGTACACATGAAAAAAAATGCTCCCAGGGAATGAACTTAAGTTATGAAATGACTATACATCAGAACTCATGGAAATAGAATCATTTCTGCTCTTCTTGTTAACAGACAGACACATTTACCAGGTTCTTGTGATGAATGTGGACTGTCCTCTCTGGGGGAGAAGTTCGCTCTGGGCCTTTGTGTATAAACAGCTCTTCCGTGGTGGCAATGCTGGAGGTAGCATCCCCAGTTATAGAGGGCGTTCTCTTTGGGGGCATGCAAGCCTGTAATTTTTCATCCCTAATTAGAAGAGAGGGAGGGCATGGCCAATATCACATTTCATAGTTCTTTTTTAAAATCTTTGACTCATAACTAAATTAGCCAGTTATAAAAACTCCATCTCTTTCATTTCTTTGGCAGAGATAATGTTGGTAATAATAATGATAATAATGAGGAGGAGGTGAAACAGAAGAAAAAGAAAAAGGAAAGAATGAAGGAGAAGAGAAAAAGAAGGTGAAGGAGAAAAGGAGAAGGAAAATGGGCGAGTAGGGAGAAAGAAGGGGAGGAGGAGAAGGAAGGAATAAGAGAAGAAGGAATGAAGAGGAGTAGAAGGAGAAAGAGGAAGAGGAGATGGTGGAGGATGTCCAATGGTTTGTAAACAAACTCTAAAGAGCCACCTTGACAGACACCCGGTCAATGTAGCGATGTATCAGAGCGGATATCAAGACTCGAGATCAAGCCTCTGACAGAGGGCGAGAAGTAATGATAGATCTGGGGGAGATTGTTGAGACTTGGGGAGAACAAGAGCTCCACAAAGACCAAATTGAGCAGGGCACAGGGGTCTTGTTATGAGACGGTTTCTACAATCAAGGACCATGTGTGGATGTGGACTGGAACCCCCGCACGGATGGGGCCCATGATAACTCGGTGTAGGACTGAAGACCCTATTCAGGGAAACGGACTGTTTCAGTCATGATCTTGATGGCTGACTCTTTGACCCTCCCTCATACATGCCAAGGAGTGACAGACTGGCTAGATCCCAGGGGAGGACATTGCAGCCAGCCCTGAGGAGACATGATAAGCTGGGGTTGGATGGAAGGGAAGGAGGTCCTCCCCTGTTG
>CM053744.1:106639457-106664362 GCA_028658305.1 Pachyuromys duprasi | reverse complement strand
TGGGCATTTGATTATATATAATCAAGGAGCTGTTTGTGCTTTAAGGCTGAACTTCAGACTGGAACTGTCAATATCTTGTGTCAGGAGCAGTCTTCAAGAAGATCAGGGAGTTTCAGTGGTTGGATAGTGTGTGTTGTTGCCTCAGTTGAACTCTGTTGTGGGATCTGTGTGTCTGGCTTTATGCTCTGTGCTAGATGCTGTGAGTACTGCAGGCTGGTCACCTCTCTGGTCTGGAGACTTGGCTCCTCACTCTGTACCAGAGGCTGAGTGTTCTGGTTTGAGATGTCAGCTGGGACTCTGCTCTGTTCTGGAGGCTCCAAGCTCCAACCTGGGCTTGCTGCTAAGGGCTTTCCTCTGGACTGGAGACTTGGCTCCCCCTTCTGGGGTAGGGGCTGTACACCACGGTCTGAGATGGTATTTTGGGGCACCTCAGTCTGGACCTGATGCTGTGTGTCCCAGTCCAGGGTGGTGGCTAGTGCCTCCACAGGGAGTGTGCCCACCCAATGCAGCCCTGTCTGGGGAATGGTTTCTGGGGCCTTCTCAGACTGGCCTGTGGACACACACATGGTCTGGAGTGGTTGCAGGCGTTGCCAAGCAGTGTGCGCCCTCAGTATGCAGGCTGGTCTGAAATGGCACCCGGGGCCTTCTCAGTCTGGCCCATGGACACACACGCATGGACTGAGGTGGTTGCAGGCAGAGCCAAGCGGTGTGTGCCTGCTGGATGCAGGCCAGTCGAAACGGTACCCGGGGCCTTTTCAGTCTGGCCCGGAGACTGTGTGACCCAGTCTGGTATGGCAACTGTTGGCACCCAGTGCAGCTGCTCATTCAGATCAGGGCTGTGCACCGCTGGTCACCTGGAGCTTTTTCCAGGGAATAACTGGGTGTCCCTAGGATTTTCCCACTTGATTTCTCACCGTAGGACTTCTGCTCACCTGGCAATCACAAATGCTGGTGTTTTAGGTCCCAGAGTTCAGTCTCCTGGTCACTGCATTGTCACTGTTGTCCTACTCCTCAGACACAGTGTCCTCTCATGGCAGCCATCTTGGATCTCCCCAAGGCTGACACGTTATACTTAACACCCTCATTATTACTAAGGTATGTAATGCTATGTATGTTCACTGACAACAAAACAGATAAATGGAATATGACAGCATCTACATAAAGAGAATGCTAAACAGATATTAGAACAACAAGCTGAACGATCAGAAAAGAATACATTAGTAATCAAATGGTAGAAACTTGTTGAGTAAAATTCATAAGATAAACTACTAGAAGGGCTGGAGAGATGGCCAAGGATGGAGGGCACTTGCAGCTCCTGCAGAAGAAGACCTGTTTTGGTTCCCAGCACTCACAAATGCTGACAAACATCTGTGACTGTAGCTCCAGGAGATCCAACACCCTCTTCTGCCCTCCCAAGGCACCAGTCATGCATGTGGCACACAGGCATCCATGCAGGAAACACACACTTGTGTACTCTAAAAAGAAAGAGAAAGGAAACTGCTAGAAAATTCAAGGTATATTGAGTGGCAGGAAACTTAGGTGGAACGAAACTTTCAGAAAGTTCTGGTACTAAAGCTTTGAAGGCGAAAAGTACCTGCCTAAAGTTGTGGAGGCTGAAAGCAGAGGTATACTTGAATCTTCTGCCTGTAGACCCTTGAACACAGCATATGTCCACCAGTAAATCTACAAGGTGAATGACAAGTTATACATAATTTTCTTTGTAATTTCCAGTACTATAGCTGAACCAGAAATGTTCTCCACAGACCTCTGTATTGATGGCTTAGACCCTCAACTGTGGTCCTAGCATAGTTGGTAGTGATATCTTTAAAAGCGTTATCTTTTTCTTTTAACATTATTTTCTATTCTTAAAGTGATTTTTAATATTCTTTTTTATTATAATTTATTCACTTTGTATCCTAGCTGTAGCCCCCTCCCTCAGCCCCTCCCAAGCCTGCCCTCCCTCCCTCTTCTTCTCCCATGCCCCACCCCTAGTCCACTGATAAGGGAGGTCCTCCTTCTCTTCCATTTGACCCTAACCTATCAGGTCTCATCAGGACTGGCTGCATTGTCTTCCTCTGTAGTCTGGTAAGGCTGCTCCCTGCTCAGGCAGAGGTGATCAAAGAGCCAGCCACTGAATTCATGTCAGAGACAGGCTCTGTTCCCCTTACTAGGGAACCTATTTGAACACTGAGCTGCCATGGGGTACATCTGTGTAGGTGTTCTAGGTCATCTCCATGCATGTTCCTTGGTGGGAGTATCAGTCTCAAAAAAGACCCTTGTGTACAGATTTTTTGGTTCTGTTGCTCTCCTTGTGGAACTCCTATCTTCTCCAGGTCTTTCATCTTCCCCTTCTTTCATAAGATTCCGTGTACCCTGTCCAAAGTCTGGCTATGAGTCTCAGCATCTGCTTCAATACCCTTCTGGGTAGAGACTTTCAGAGGCCCTCTGTGGTAGGCTCTGTCTTGTTCCCTGTTTTCTTCCTCTTCCAATGTCTGTCCCATTTGCGTTTCTGAATGAGGATGAAGCATCTTACCCAGGGTTCTCTTAAAGAGGTGGGGATTCTTGTGAGAGAATTCAGTTACTGTGGCTGGGTCCTTGAATTCTCTTCCTCTAGTTCTTTGCTTTCCAGATACCAGGGGTGACCAGCTTCCTCTACTATGCCCTCTTACCACAAGGTACCAGGGAACATAGCAATAGAGCCAAATGAGCCAGATGACTGAACGGTGAGCCGAAAGAAGCTTCTTTTAAAATAGATTATTGTCAGATGGTGGTGACACTTTACTTCAATCCCAGCACTCAGGAAGCAGAGGCAGGCAGGTCTCTGTGAATCTGAGACCAGCCTGGTTTACAGAGTGAGTTTCAGGACAGCCAGGCCTACACAGAAGAACCCTGTCTAAAAACAATAACAAAAACAACAAAATAGATTCTCTCAGGTATTTTTTTTATGGGAACTGTAAACTGACTGATTTTGCTACCATTGACATTCCATTTTTTTTCTCAATGTCTATAAAGTTAATTTAAGTTTTAACTGTTATTCAAACTAGGAAAACTTTATTGCCATAGTTTTTGTACCTTACAAGATCTCAAGTAGAGAATTTTTTAAAAAAAATCCTTGACTAATGGCAGTTAAACAATAATCTGTTCTTTACTAGCCAGACTCACTTTTCAGGGCTAAAATGAAACACAAGAAGCTTTTGGCTGCTTCTCCTAACATAGAGAGGCTTGGTTAAAAATACCATTTATGTTGTTTTCACTGCAGTTTTACTTCCACAATCTTTTCTTTTATGAAAAAAATATTAATCAGAGAAATGGAACAACATCCCCCATTCTAGGGAAAGGAATAGAGGTGATAGCCAAGATGGACTTCATGGTCTAGGGATGACTGTAGTTCAGGCTCATATTCTAGGTATGGTCAAACCCACACCCAGTGGACCGCCCACGACCAGGTTGGTCTATTGATTTTTTCATCTTGAAACAATTTTATTCATGTCTTAATTCATATCCATCCTCTTTTTGACAAAAAAATGAATAGTCTTAAGGCAGTATCCGTAATCCTCAACTGGATGATAAAATATGGAGCCCTTGAGTCAATATTCTCAACTTCTCTCAAGGTCAAAGTTCTTTTATAACTCTGTCCCCTCTCCTTTAGAGAATGTTGATGATTTTTGGGAGGAAACGGGAGGGAAGGGGTCTTTTCATACTATCTGGAAACAATAGGTAAAATTGCGTGAGAAGCACATGTTATCAGACAGTGCTGGAGGAGGTAGGAGCACGGTTGTCTCACAGAGGAGTTTCTGGTTCAGCGCTTTTTGCAAACTATTCCATAATGGAAAACAAATGTGTTCTGAATGTGAAACAAAGAGAAAAGTTACAAACTATTTCCCTAATTAAAGAAGAGTTATCAAACATGTGGTGTTGCTCATGGTAAATAAACCTAGGAGATAACTCACCATGCCATATTTATTTGTCCTTGCATATCTTGAGTGAATTGGTGTGTGACAAACAATGGAAAAACGTGTGTGTGGGGCTATGTGTGTGTGTTTGTGTGTGTGTGCACGCCTGCACGTGCATTTGACTGGAGCTTGACACCAACCTTCTATTTTTACATAGTGTTAATCATGATCTCATTTCATTAACGCTCTGACAAGCTTCAAACAAGCAGTGAGACCTTGTTCCACTTTGTCAGCATTTTTCTAAGCACAGAAAGGTCTTTGAAGTTAATTGGAGCCTTCCATATCGATGCAAAATGAGGTTAAAAGTAGAAGAGAACCTTGGAGTCTGATCACAGGATCAATGATACACTGTATGACAGGACCAGACACAAGCTCACCAGGAAGCTGAGAATCCTACACACAGGTAAAGGCTGACACACAGCCTATAAGACATAAAGCAGGGGCTACTGCAAGTGAGCAGTGGTGTAAATGGACCACAGTGATGTAAATGGGGGGTCTCATATGACATGCAGAGGACTGAATAGCTGACTAGGAAATATAAAGGTGGCAGAAAAAGCTTTAGTGACATTAAACCTCCCATGTGAGTGATGCTCATTAGAGCAATGGTTTAAAACTGTGAGGTATGGATCACCCCACTGTCCATTTCTATATACTTACCACTTGTGTGCATCAAATCCTTTGAGGAAATAATTTAGTCCTCAGTGACTAGACCAGCTTTCTTATGCTCTGTGATTTGATTTAGGGTCATTTGTGTGTTAGGTGATGCATTCAGCTTAGCTATAAAATTAGGAGGTTCTTTTCCCTCTTTCTGCCCCTTAGCCCTCCTCCTCTCCATCCCTATCTACTCCTCCTCCATTTTCCTTCAGAAAAGGGAAGAACTGCCAGGGATATCAACCAAATATGGCATTTCAAGTTACAGTAAGCCTGGACACCTCCCCTCATATTAAGAATGGACAAGGCAACCCAGTAGGAGGAAAAAAAGAAAAGGTTCCCAAAGCAGACAAAGGAGTCAGAGATAGTTCATGATCTAACTGTTAGGAGTCCCACAAGAAGACCACATGCAGAGGGCCTGGGTCAGAACCGTGCCGGCTCCCTGATTGTCAGTGAGCCCCTACAGGCCTAGGTTAGTTGATTCTGTGTGTCCTTGACCTCTCTTAGTTCCTATAATCCCTCTTTGTCAGGATTCCCCAAGCTCCACTATCATTTGGCTGTGGGTCTCTGCATCTGTTTCCATCAGTTGTTGGATGAAGTCTCTCTGATGATGTTTATGCAAGGCTCCTCTCTATGAGTAAAGCAGAATATCAGTAGGGATAATTTAATTGACTTTTGCCTGTCCTGTTTTGTTCTATCCTGGGTCTCTGGGCTATCCAGCCTTTGATTCCTGCTCCTTAAGGTAGCAACAGGGGTGGCATGGGTCTCAAGCTAGACCTTTGGTTGGCCACTCCCATATTTCTCTGCCACCTTTACGCCAGCACATCCTGTAGGCAGATAAGTTGCAGGTCTAGGGGTTTGTGGCTGGGTTGGTATCCCAATTCTTTCACTGGAAGTCTTGACTGGTTATAGATGGCTATTTCAGTCTCTATCCTCCATTACTAGGAGTCTTAGCTAGGGTCACCCTCATAGATTCCTGGGAGTTTCTGTTGTACTAGGTTTCTCTTGTCCCTGAGATGGTCCCCGATT
The DNA here is from genome assembly GCA_028658305.1 of Pachyuromys duprasi. Taxonomy (NCBI): domain Eukaryota; kingdom Metazoa; phylum Chordata; class Mammalia; order Rodentia; family Muridae; genus Pachyuromys; species Pachyuromys duprasi. The sequence goes on along the minus strand of CM053744.1, from coordinate 106,658,729 downwards.
CCTATTGTCATTTCCAGTACTCTCTCCCTATCCTCCCCACACCTGATCTCTCCTGTTCTCATGTCCCCTTGCCCCTAGAACACCCCCTACCCAGAGATACCTATATTATTTCCCCTTCACACAATCATCCTTAAGCCCTCCTTGTTACTAAACTTCTCTGGGTGTATGGATTGTAGCATGGTTATCCTTTACAGATACTATCCACTTATAAGTAAGTACATACAGTGGATGTCTTTCTGGGTCTGGGTTACCTCACTCAGTATGATTTTTTTTTCTAATTTCATCCATTTTGCCTGCAAATTTCATGATGTTGTTTCTTTAACAGTTGTGTAATACTCTGTTATGTAAATGTACCACATCTTCTTTATCCATTTTTTTTTTTGGATGAGGGACACATAGGTTGTTTTTAGTTTCTGGCTATTTTAAATAAAGTTGTTATGAACATAGATGAACAACTGTACTTGTGGCATAGCAATGGAATTAAATCGAAGACCAAGATGTAAATTCATCTGTGGACACCTGATTTTTGATAAAGAAACCAAAAGTATACAATAAAAAAGAAAGCATATTCAACAAATGGTGCCAGTTTAACAGGACATTGGCATGTAAAATAATGCAAAAAGATTCATGTCTATCAACTGCAAATAACTCAATTTCAGGTGGATCAAGCACCTCAACATAAGCTGGATACACTGAATCTGATAGAAGAGAATGTGGGGAATAGTCTTGAACTCATTGGCACAGGAAACAACTTCCTAAACAGAACGCTAATAGCACTACAATTAATAAGTGGGACCTCATGAAACTGAAAAGCTTTGGTAACACAAAGAACTGTGTGAAGAAACAAAATGGCAGCCTATGGACTGGGAAAATATCTTCACCAACCGCACATCTGACAGAGGGCTAATTTCCAACATATATAAAGAACTCAAGAAGTCAGACATCAACAAACCAAATAATCTAGTTAAAAATGGAGTACAGATCAAAACAGAAAATTCTCATCAGAGAAATCTCAAATAGCCAAGAAACACTTAAATAAATGTTCTATATCCTCAGCCATCAGGGGAATGCAAAAACAATTCTGAGATTCCATCTTATACCTGTCAGAATGGCTAAGATCAAAAACACAAATGACAGCCCATCCTGGCAAAGATGTAAAGAAAGGGGGAGCCCTAATCCATTGCTGTTGGGAGTGTAAACTTGAACAGATAGCTTGGAAATCAATATGAAGGTTTCTCAGAAAGCTGGGCATCAACAGGAAGCATGGCGGCATATAGGCAGATTTGATGCTGGAGAAGCCGAGAGTTCTACATCTTGATCCAAAGGCAGCAGAAGGAGACTGGGTACCACGCTGGGCATAGTTGAGTGTAAGAGACCTCAAAGGCCTTCCTCAAAGTGGCACACTCTCCCCAACAAAGTCACACTTACTCCAACAAATCCACACCTCCTAATAGCACCATTCCCTGTGGGCCAAGCATTCATACACATGAATCTATGGGGACTATTCCTATTCAAACCACTGCAGGCCCTAAACTCTGTGCTCTCTGGCCAAAAGATTGTTCTACCTCAGATCCTTTGTCATCATTACTTGCCCAAAAGAACTTCTCTCAGTCCTCACTATGCCTTGGGCAACAGTTCTACTCCATTCCCTGCTAAAGTTCTGCTCTTCACAAGGCACACGCTTTTCAGAAACACTGAAGTTAACATGGCTCTTCTACTTTTGCTTAGTTGCAGTTGTTGACTCTTTATTATGGAGGCTACTTTGGACTCATTTCTCATAATCAACATTTATAGGGTTTTTGCACATAATTACAAAAACCATGTGGGTCACTCCACAGGAAGCGAAATAACATCTCTCCTGCAATACAGACATTTCTTTGAAACGCCTTCCTTTTTAGGATAATTGTCATCTTGTAAAGGTCATTGAGAGAGATTGCATTGATCCTTGGTGATTTCATTGACTGAGTGCATGGTGTTACCCCACTTCTGCAAAAAAATTTAAAAGGCAGATTTTCAGGTAGCATTTTTATCTGTCAGGAACACTATACTATTCTGTGTCCTGTAGGTTTTGGCTCTTTATAAGTCCCTCAAGTCAATGATCTTTCATTATAATTTCCTGTGACATAGAAACTCATTTTTTTTTTTTTTGCTCAGTGTCTTCTAGAAATAAAAGTAGGGTGGTTAGTTTATCAAAGTTTCATACTTAAACTGCCTATATTATTTTATAGGGAAATATCTTTGATCTTATGATATATTTTACAAAAGGAAACCATTTAGAAAAAGAATGAAGCTGCATTAATCACAGATTTAAATGCTAATGCAAAAGCATAGTCAAGGCTTCTTGTCATTTCAAAGGACTCAGTGTTTTCTGAATTGGAAATGACACGGTTTTTGTGAGACATGACAAAAATACAAACGGCTTAATTTCATCATAAATCTATTAACACTACTTTTCCCTAGGGAAATCTGAGGATTTTCAAATTAAATTAATACCTTTTAACTCAAATAAATTTTCACAACCAATTAAAAATTATGCCTGTGTTCTTTAAACTATACTTTAAAAAAAAGAGACAGAAAGCTAAATATCCTGGTTGTTCCATTCCCATTAGGATGGGAAAATATATAAGAAGGATACAAAATAGGGAACGAAATAGCTGGAACAGACTGAGGTAGAAAAGCCAATGCATCTCTCTTGCCACTAAAAGTTCAGACACTTCTGTTCCTTGGCTCAGACCCAAGTTTGAACTAGTTCAGTTGAGGTCACTGGCTTCCCAATATCAGTACATCACTTGGGGACTTGTAAAACATGCAAACAAAAACATAGGTTCTATTTCAGACGACTCCATCAGAAACTCCAGAGAGGAGACTTCGAGCAACCTGTAACATGTCCAATAACAAGCCCCCTACATCATTCCGTTGCTCTCCAAGTTCAAGACCCATTGCTACAGAATAAGGGTTCCAAGCCAAGAAAGTGTTGGGAACAGATGAAGGGGCCTTGTTTTTTTGTTTGTTTGTTTGTTTGTTTTGTTTTTTAGAAATTTGCTTTATAGTCTTAACACACACACATAAAATAATAATGGGGAAGAAGAGACTACCAATATGACTGTGAAGAAGTGGCACTGAAGGACTTGGGAGGGAAATGAAGGAGAATAAGGAAGTAATTATATTGTGATTAAAATGTATTAAGATTTTTAAAAGTTAGAAAAAAAAACAAACCAGATACTGGCTCTTTTTATTCTAGTTGTGCTTTTGAAACCAAGGTTCTCAGAACTGCTGGTGTGCATTCTGCAGAACTGAAGCAACTATGTGTGTGTTGCGTGCTCATGTGGATGCAGATGTGTGTATATGGAAAAGGTGTGAGTACATCACACATGAGGAGGTCAGAGGGTAGCCCACCGTGTTGTTTCTCAGGAACTAGTCACCTTTTCACAATACAAAGTCTCTCTCTGGCTTGAAACCAAATAGCCTAGGTTGGACAGCTAGGTTTACCTCTCTCTGCCTACCCTGGGATTACAACCATGCCTAGTTATATTAAACATGGCCTGGGGATCGAACTCAGGTCCTCACGCTTGTGAAGTAAAGACTTGCTGATGAACTATCTCCAATCTTAGACTAAATGCAATGATCGTGGTTTTTAACAAGGGTTCATTTGATGTCTCTGCTCACTGATTTCAGAGACAGTTCTAGAGACTGGGAAGAGGCTAGAGCTGCTGCTACACACCCGCCAGGCTCTCTGGCATAGAGAAGAATTATCTGGTCTAGAATAGCAACAGTCTTGAGGATGAGCCACCCTGCTCTGCCATCTTCATTGATCATTTTCTACCAATGCCCTTCACAGAGTTCTGGGTTATTCTAAAGCCTCCTAACATGAGCAAGACGCTTAAAGCCAAGTTTATCAAAACATAGTAAAGACTCACAAACTATATCTTGACTGTTTGGGGTTACATCTAGCTTTGTGGAAACTTTCAAATAAGCTTTTCCCAACTTTGATGACCTAAGAGCCAGGACGCAAGCTGGTCCTCCTCATGGGCTGGCAGCCATGGTGGTGATGCTGTGTACAAGCAATGCCAGCCAGAAAATTTTACCCTTGTCAGGATTTGTATGAACATAACATTTTGTTTATTCTGTTGCCTTTTTGTTCTTCTGATTTGTAAACAATTACAGAGAGGGGGGATAAATATCCCCTTCTTGTCACAAACACAGATGTGTAAATGCAGAGAGCTTTCCATGGGGTCAACGACACTGAAACAATTCATGTGGTGCCTCATCTACTGCACCGCAGGGGTTCAGACAGAGGTAGGAGAGATGTGCACCCCACCATATTTACATCTCGAGGAGCGACCCCAGGGCATTCTGTACAGAATGCTGTTGCCACCAGAAAAGTGTTCTTCCGCCTTACACCCACAGCACACCTCTTTGGTGCAATGCCTGGGATACTATCCTGTCAAATGGTAAAATACAGGTTAAAGAGTTTGATCCCGCAGACCTCATTTTTATATTTATGTATTCTGTGCTTCAAAGCTAGAGAGAAGGAGAGCTTTGAACACAACCAGAGTAGACTGAAAATACTAACTGTAAAACCTCTATGCAGAGTGTTGGAGAGGTGGTTCAGTAGTTTAGAGCTTATGTTGTTCTGGCAGAAAATCTGGGTTCAACTCCCAGCATTCACACATTGGCTCATAACCACGTGCAACTCCAGTTCCAGGGGCCTCAACATACCACTATCCCTTCACCCTTAAAGAAGTTTCTTTCAATCCTTGGTGAAAATCTTGTATTATACAAGCCATTCACAGAATAAAAGCTGACTTTCACTCAGATTCACTTTTAAAGTTATGTATCAAAGAAGTAGTAGTAGGTCCTGGCTTCAGTTGGGCAAAACAAGGATGGGATCCCACTACTGTTCAAATCTTCCTCCCAACAAGAGGGCTGCATATCCTGGGCTAGTGTTGAAAACTGCTTAACAATCAAGCCTTTCAGATACAAGTTTTAAGTGTTAGTTTAGTCAAAAATATACTGAGAAAAGAAACATTCTCTTATTTACAGAACTCTATCTCTTAGTCTGCACATTAGCAGACTTTATGGTGTTTTATAATTGATCAGAATAGCTGGGTTGTTTCTTCCTCTCTCTGGAGATTGGAGGCATCAATCAAGAATCACACTGGCTTTTAATGTCTTTTTGTTTTGCTAAGAGCAAGCATGACATGAACTGTGATTAAATTCTTTTGCCATATTCTAGTAAATTTATACGGGAAGAATAAATTGCTATTTCCTTTTAGATCACTAACAGCGTTGGCCAGAAGAGAGCTCATTAGAATTTATTCTCTTCAAGTGATTGTTGCCCATTGGTCCTTCTATGCACATCAAATAGTATTTTTTTTGTAAGGGAATCATCAAGAGAAACGAATGCTTTAGCTGATGAGACCTGAGTCCCCATCTAACTTCTATTGGAAAAAATGTGTTAGTTGCTCTATATCCTTTTCTTAACCCTACTCATAGGAACCAGCTCATCTCAAGCTCTCATCAAAATAAGTTGTCTTTCTCTTCTGTTTAGTGTCTAAATCCAACACTGATCCAGCCTCCATTAGCCTCAGCTGGGAATGCGATCCTATTCCAGAACACAGAAACAATAAACAGGTGGTGCTTAGGGAAAGCAGACGTACTCAAGCTTTAACCTTTAACCAGAGAAGAGGAAATTTGGAAGAATGAACTTGCTATAGTTGAGGCAAAACAAGAGCAGTTCAGTCATAGTTCCTCTCAATGGTTAGCTCTACTTGGCAAAGAAGACAGTCTATCACTGAAAAAGAGTGAAACTACTCACCTTTCTGATGAGATTAAGAAGTAGGTTGAAGAGGGCTTAGCATATCCAAAAGAATAAAAAATTGTTGAGAATTTGAAAATCAACTGTGTTTATTAACCCCTGGAAATTAGTAGCTGTCACCCAGAAACACACATCTCTAGTTCATGTAGAAGTGGTTGAATGTATAGAAAAACAACCATCTTGGCAGGCTTTTACTAGGGACAAGTGCTTGAAACCTGACAAAGGAAACACCAGCCCACCCGCTGCAGTCTGAGGTACTCATGCTGCTCAGTTCAAGCAGCTATGGGAATGAGGTCTCCCAAGATTTAGGCTGTGGTCAAAGTGGGTAGATGCTCAAATAAATGTTGCTGCTAGGGATTATGAGAAACTTGGGAGCTTAGTACACCAGACCAAGAGGATCCTTGAAGCTCTCAACCTTCTTTTCGGTGTTGAGAAGGCTCACAGCTGAGGCTTTATGTGTACTCTAAATGCTTCAGCTGGTGATGGACAGTTCAGAGGTTCCGTTTTCCCTGGCTAACTTGCCAGGCTGTGTTTATTTGTAGGTTAAAGCTAACGGATTGTGCACCATCTCCATTCCATTGCGGTAGACCAGCACCTTTCACTTTGTTATTTTCCTGGAGGTACTTTGTAAAGGGCTTCCAGACTGCAGACAACTGGGTTACGCTGAGCTCTCTTGTTTTCTAAGCATTGGACACATCCCCTACTTCTGTGACTGGGGTTGAAACTCTGATCTGTTGGTTTAGGTGCCTAAAGAATTTAGATGGACCCTGGTAGGCGCAGAGGTAAACAGATGACAGGCACAGGGAGAGAGACTCTTGAAGCCATGTTCCATTTATGGAAATCTGAAGCGCTGACTTTTTAGTTGCACATTAGCAGAGAGAGGGGGGAATAAAAGGAGAAAGAGTGTAAAAGAACATAAAAGGGAGAGAGAAAGACACAGAGCAAGAAACAGAGTGAAAGTCAGTTCAAGTGGGTGACTCTAACCCCTGGCAAGAGATCAGACAAGCAACTTCAAGCCAAAGCCAACTTCACTTTATTGGACCACACTGTCTCAGGCAATTAGAAAAATATTTGTTAAACATCAGATGAGAAAAAGGAACATAGAGGCCAATAATGCACAACAATGTTTATAAGAGAGAAATCATGAAGTGGGAAGAATAAACACAATTATTCTATCAGCACCTCCTGTTCTAGAGATGACTTAACTCACACGTAGAGAACCACCCTGAGCACAGGGCCAAAATACTTTCTTGCTGGCATCCTCCTAACCACAACGTGGTTGTAAGATTCAAACAAGAAGAGCAACAACAACTTTAAGAATTAAACAAAGTATCTAATGAGATTATCAATCACTTTTTAGTTCAAATGATAGCAAACCAAACAGATAATGAGATTGCCTTTGTAGTGATTCCTATTCACTCTTTGCTTTTCCACTTTGAGTGAAAAAAAATGAATTGATAAAATATACTGGCAATAGCTATAGTGACTATAGTGTTCACAGAGGCTTATATAGAAAGAGGAATGTGTGTTAGCTCTTTATCCAACCCAGTAGACTGTCCAGTCTCCCAAGTTTTTTCATGCGGATGTAATCAGTGTGGCTGGGTCCTGTAGCCTGCTCTGACAATTTTTACAAATAACAATAGTTGAGAAAGTGGCAAAAATGTGACCCCACACCAGTTAGTCCCACCTTCCAGCACACACATACCACACATACACACACACAGTGACTCTCCAAGAAACACCAAGCTATTAAAAACTAAGATATGTACAAATTGTAACACTAACTCTCTTCTTTAATGTCTTAATTTTTCATCAAAATCCAATGACCCTCAGGAATCTTTTAAAATGATTTTAAGGGAGAGAAAAAATATTGTCTTAAACATTGACTGTGATTATGTACAATGATGATTAAGAGATCTTTAGGCAAATCTAACAGAAGGCATGGCTATCTTCACATTAAACAGATTTGTGTGGCATGTGAGTGAGTACAGTGTGTGTGTGTGTGTGTGTGTGTGTGTGTGTGTGTGGTGTGGTATGTTTACGGCATGTGTGGTGTTTGTGTGTGTGTGGTATGTATGTGTTTGGTGCATTTTCCTCTGTGTAAATGTACCTCTTTTTGTATCTAGATTCTGCTTGAAATAGCTTCAGAATGTAAGGTATTTATTATGCCCCCCAGTCAAAAAGCCAGAGGAGAGAAGCTTGCATGGGCATCTGGTCACTTTTTAAGGACTGTTATTGAATCCTGTTCTTGGAAGAGACTGATGTGGTGAAACACTTCTGCTAATTTCCACTGAAGAATGCCACATTGGGTAATGTTCTGTGGGTGGTCATGTAAGGAGACGCTGGTGTCTGTCTATCACACATACTGGATATGAAAGGAGGTGTAGATAAAGGTAACTTGAATTCCAACCCCCTGTGTTTATCTGATGCTTATCACCATGCTAGCTAGACACCCAGGCTAGAAGTTTTATGACAAGTAAAATTTCCACGTCCATTTATTTGAAATCAGTGGGCACTGAGACTAGACAGGCTTGTGAAGGAGTAATGTAGACTGATGGGTCAGGACAGTCAGAGGCAAAATGACTGAACCAAGTGGCAGATACTTACACTGCATGGAAAGTTTCAAAGGACAATATTTGTTTCCTTTTTTATTTCTACAGAAAAGAGCCAGAGTTGAAGCAACTCGTGTGTAATGTGTCTATGTAATATGTATTTGTATGAGTTCTTGCTATGTGTCTATGAGTGTAAGAACATTAAAATACCTATTCATTGTTATGATTAAATATAGCACTTTTCAAGGCTGAGCCCTGGGTAGTATCTTTTCTTTACATCACAGAGTTAACACACAGCCAGTGTTGTTAAGACCAACCGTTACTCAGTCCAACTGGATGTTTTACAAAGTCACATTGTAACAGCAAGTGGACACGCAGAACATCTGTATTTTCTTTTGGAAAGTCTTTCACTTCCTTCCTCTTTCTACCCTCTAACTTCCCTTGTTTTCTTTCTGTCTTGAACTGTAACGACAGCATTCTGGCACACAGATTTATTCATCTTGACCTCCGCTGTGGCTAATCCACCCGAGACAAAGATCAACTTCTGGCAAACACTGCTTCCCTTTCCCTCAGACCAAGAAAGAAATTCACCTAGTTGCTTGCATTCTCTGGCTTAGGTGTGCCTGAGAAAGAAGATCCTGACAGGAAATTAGCAACTAGCATCCGTGGCATGTCAGTCTCTGGGCACTCGCTGGGCACCGCTTACAGAGCACTGTATGCTGGTTTATTTGATCACTTGGACACATTACATTGCCTAGAATCTCTTCAATACAAAACAGGTTTAAAGAATGCTGAGGAGCCTACAGTCCATGCTGGCATGCTCTGGCTCTGTTCTACCACCATATGGCACAGGAATAAACATTTTATTCTCTTTGGGTGGGAGTAGAAAGCAATGTAGATTAATCAAGCACACTGGCAGCTAAGATGAATACTAAGAACCCACTAGAACCATTAGTTCTGATCTCTTTATCAAACCTTTGATGCAAGCTACTAACAATAAGCAAAACCAAGGCATCTGAGTATTCCACAATTTTGCCTTTCTTCTCCTAGTCATTCATCAATCAGTAGCTTTTGTTGAGAATTTACTCCATGAAATACTGTGAAAACTCAGAGCCTCCAAACCCTGTTAAGACAGCCACTACTTGAAAGAGTGTCAATGGGCTGCCTGAGACAAATTGTCATTTTTTGCAAATAAATCAGTTCAATGATCAAGACGTGATCTTCCATTTATAATAGGGCTTCTTGAGCTCAAATCTACTAACACACTGTTAGCATCCAAGAGGAGGACTGAGTATTCAAAATTTACTTTTATTATTCAGGCACTAATTAGTATTTCCTGGAAATAGTGGTCCAAGTGTTCAGTGAATGGGGGCTGTGGTCTTTGCAGAAATAACAGTCACTAACACGATTGCATAGAACCATGGGATTTTAGAATCAAGAATGGAGAGATCAATTAACCCAGTGGTTCCCAAACCAAAGCAACTCTTAAATTTCCCTTAGCAGCCATAGTAAAACCCAGGTTCTCAAAATCTAGCCTTCTCTCAGACTTAGGAAGACAGATGTGGATGGCTAGAACCAAGTTTCTCAAGGCCTTGTATTAAATCTGAGGACCTATTTGTTAGGTGTGGGAATTACTGTCCAGGCCAAACCAGTCAATGTTCAAATGAGAGCCAAGCCTCCAGACACTCTCTAGCCTCTTTGTGCAGACAGTACCCTGGAGAGCAGATGAGGATGCATCTGGAGCCTGCTAGAGCTCCATGGTGGTGCCAAGAGCCATGCAGCCAGCTCTAGAAGGTAGACTGCGCCAACTCATTCCCCAACTCAGTATTTTTCACTAGGAAATCCCAGAAATCATGAGACCTCTGGGTCAAGGGAACCAACACTGAAGAAGCACAGTGTCCTAATTTGCTTTTCTGTTGCTGTAACAGAACACTGATCAGAAGCAACCTGGAGGATGAATGGGTTTATTCCATCTTCCAACTCAGAGACCAAGGAAACCAAGGGAAACCAAGTCAGGAACACAAAACAAAGAGGTAGAGGCAGAAACTGAAGCAGAGACCACTGAGGCATGTTACTTTCTGGCTTACCTCCCCATGGCTTGCTCAGCTTTCTTTCTTATAGAACCCAGAACCACCTACCCAGGGGCTGGCGCTGTGCATAGTGGGCTAGGCCCTTTCACATCAACCATCGATCAAGAAAACGCCCCACAGACATTCTCACAGGTCAAGATGATGGGGGCTATTCTTCAGCTGAGTTTTTCTCCTCCCATGTACTCTAGTTTGCATCCAGTTGACAAAAACTAACTAGCACACATAGGGAAAAAAATCACAGCAATATGAGTTGGAACCCTAGTGTTTTCGTAAGTTAAGAGGCAGAAACCACAAAGTAACAAGCAAGGAGACAGGAAACCAGCAACAAAACACACAGAGAGCCTAAGCTGTGATACAGACACCATGGGATACCACATCACATGTCTCTGTTGGTGAATTCTTTGGCAGGGTGCACACAGTCTGCCTTGCTTTTATTTGAGATCTGTAGACTTGACTCATCTCTGAAGCTTATTCAAAGTAGAAGTAAAGGGGGACAGGATCTCTCTTTAACAGTGCTCTCAGCCTTGACTGAATACTGCCTGCAAAAGGAGTAAAAGCATCAATGCTCAGTGCTTACCACAAATTACCTTCTTCTGCAGCAGGAGAGTCCAAGTGTATTCTCTTCTTATTATTATTTCATATATAAACACTGTTTTTACATTCTTCCCCTTCCTCTCCTTCCTCCAAGTCCTCCTGTCCTTTTCAAGTTCATGGTCTCTTATTCCTTAGTGATACATGTGTTATGTCTATAAATTTATAAATATAACCCACTGAAATCATTTGGTGCTGTGCTTAGTGCTGACTGAATGAAAATGAGGACAAGGTACATCTGAGGAGACGGTTTTTATTTTAGATCCCAGCGAGAGCACAGCCAAAGGCATCTGGGAGGGTCCAGAGCAGGGAGAGAAAGTAGAGACTAGACATGACCAGTAGACTGAACCAGGCTGTGAGAGAAGAGATGGGAAGAGTGAGAGAAGAGAAGAGAGACCAAGAGACCAGGAGAAAGCCGAGAGCCAAGAGACCAAGAGACCAGGAGAAAGCTGAGAGCCAAGAGGCCAAGAGAGGACCCAAGAGAGCACATGGCCAAAACGGCTGGGTTATTTCTCAAAGAGCCGAAGAAGAAGGACAGCGCAGGCCCTGGGCTAGAGAATTCAGGGTCAGAAGGCAGGGCCAGCCATACTCTGTACCAGGTAGGGACTAGGGGCTAATAGGAGGACCTGGCACCCTACTTGCTATGTTAAATAGGCACCTCAATTAGCCATTTGTCCCAGTTTGAGGCCTAACACTGATCTCTTGGTACTGAGTAACCTACCACAGGTCTTCTTTTGAGAAGACTGATTTCTCCCCATCTCAGTCACCATTAATTGCCGGTAGTTCTTCTAGAGGTGAACCCTTGTGAGGATTTTTCTAGAGGTGAACCCTGGTGAGGATTCTTCTAGAGGTGAACCCTTGTGAGGATTCTTCTAGAGGTGAACCCTTGTGAGGATTCTTCTAGAGGTGAACCCTGGTGAGGATTCTTCTAGAGGTGAACCCTTGTGAGGATTCTTCTAGAGGTGAACCCTTGTGAGGATTCTTCTAGAGGTGAACCCTTGTGAGGATTCTTCTAGAGGTGAACCCTTGTGAGGATTCTTCTAGAGGTGAACCCTGGTGAGGATTTCCTCATCCAGCTGACATGCCAGTCTCAGTTCATTTTATCTATCTATCTATCTATCTATCTATCTATCTATCTATCTATCTATCTATCTATCTATCTATCTATGTATTTATTTATTTTTAGTGTGATTGTAATGAGATTTCCTAGCTATCTTAGAGGGATAAAAAAGAGAGATTTCCTGTGATACATAGAAGACACTACCTTGCTGCAGGTATTCTGGTATAGCTTTCATTGTGGCTGTTTGTTTTTTATCACTCAGGTGATGCTATGGTCGGAACCCAGTACTTAGGAAAGACAGGGAAACTTTGTTATTTTTCTTTGTGCTGCCAAAATGAAGACATAAGAGTCATTTGCTGATGGGTTGGTGTGCTCATCCTCTTTATGAGGCACCTATGCTATGTTTGTTTGCTTGCTTGCTTTTTCCATGATAAAAATTTAGTTGTAGAGCAAACTAAACAAACCAAACATGTTAATTATGGAAACGTATACAGTAATTATTGGAGCTAATGGCAATCTGGTTGAACAAAAACTGTGGTGTGGAGTACAGATGACCTGACCGAGGTTGGCAAGATCAAGGTCAGTGCACAAGGGAGGAAGGCAGAGCACATGTGCTGAGGAGAGCTGGGTCACAGGAACAGTGACTCAGGAGACCGAAGTCTCCTGCCCAGGGTTCTTCAAGCTTTGATTCTTCCTGCTTCCTGTGCCAGTTTTCCTTGGACCCCACACAGAAGAATGCAAATGTCTACTTCCCTCTAAACCTTCAATAACTCGAATGCATCTCTGCTTCTTACAAGAAATGGAAACTTCCTACAGTTGCTTTCAAAATAAAATTATCTATGGTTGATATGGTTAATAATATATCTATTGGTCTGTTCAAGCATGGTTCTCTATTTCACAACTTTAATATATACTCATGAAGGTGTGTCCAAATATGTATTTTGAAAGTTCGAAGAAGATGTGCAAGCATCTGCTGCTTTCATTTTCAATGCCACTCTGCTGTCGTGGCTGCCCGCATGAGGAGCCCCTCCTATCCCTAACTTAAGAGCTATGAACAGCAGATGGCTCTGGGAGGAGGAAGAATCATATTTCTTTAAGGCTACAGCTCCCAATAGGCCTCACGTCAGAGTATGACCCATTCCCCTGAGTATATGAACAACATAAATTGGACTGAATGGGCTATTTAAAAGAGGAACTGAGCTTAGTGTTATAGTAAAAGAAACATTTAACAGGAAAACACAATTTTAGAAGTTTTGTTAGGGTGTGGTCTCTGTAACATGGGGATGGTACCCACCTTTTTGGTTAAGGACATAGAAAAATAAAGTGAGAGCAACGCTGTCTGCCTCCTTCTGGGTTGCCAGCCCTGCGTCTCCACTCTGACTTTCACTGGGCTATCAGACCACACCAATCTTGTGTGAGATCCTAAATTTGCAGACTAGAAGATAAATATCTGAAAGCATTCATCTCTGCTTTTCAGTTGAAAATAATTTTTCTTTCATCCAATATATTCCACTCGTGTTTCCCAACCTCCTCTTCTCCCAGATCTGTTGCGTCTCCCAAACCATCTAACTTCAACCTCCTACCTCTCTCTCTCAAAAACAAACAGGCAAATGAAAAAAAACCCAGCAAATCAGAATTAAAAAGAAAAAAGCATGAGGAGCACACACACACATACACACGCACAAACACCACAAAACCACAAAAAATGAAACCATAATATATAAGGGAAAGATCAGAAAGGTTAAAAAAATGCCCAAACCAAGCAATATGAGACCAAAAAATTCCCCAAATTACCATTGAGTTAGTTTTGTGTCAGCCTTCTACTGCTGGGCATATGGCCTGCCCTTAAGTATGGTTTTAGTTTGGATTTCTCTTGCTGCAATGAAAACACCATGACCAAAAAGCAAGTTGGGGAGGAAAGGGTTTATTCGGTTTACACTTCCAGATCATAGTCCATCATAAGAGGAAGTCAGAACAGAAATTCAAGCAGGGCTGGAACCTGGAGCTAGGAGGTGAGGCAGAGGCCATGGAAGGCTGTGAATGGGCTTGCTTCCTCTGGCTTGCTCAGCGTGCTTTCTTATAGAACCCAGGACACCAGCCCAGGGATGGTGCCACCCACCAGAAGTGAGGCCCTCCCTTATTGATCACTACTTGAGAAAATGGCCTACAGTTGGATCTCACTATGACACTTTCTCAACGGAGACTTCTCTCTCTGTGATGACTGTAGCTTGTGTCAAATTGATGCACAAAATCATTGTTCCATTGCGAATGGGGGTCAGTTGGAGATAGCTTCTGGGTTAGAGCAGGGAGCTCATGGCCACTTTCCTGCTTAGTGCTGGGATGCACTCTAGCTTAGACCCTTACAGGCCATGTGCATGCTGCCAAGGCTCTGAGACTGTGTGTCAGTCCTGTGTGTCTAGAAAATGTTTCCTGGGTGTTCTCCATCCCCTCTGGCTCCTGTAATCTTCCAGCCTCCCCTTTGGCAGAGTTCCTTGTGCCCGGAAGGGATGGATTTGATGATGACAACCGGTTTAGGACTGAATTCTCGGAGGTCACTCTCTGCATGCTGTCTGGTTGTTGAGTCTTTGTAGTAGTTTACCTCTACTGCAGGAAGAAGTGGAAGAATTTCTCAAACCGTATCTGTTTCTGCTAGTTTACAAGTTTGTGTCAGTAGAAACATGCAAATGAGTAACATGGATCATGATTCTCTCTTATTTTTAAAAATGTGTGTTTGTGTGTTGGGGAACACATATGTGGTTATGTATGTGAGGTACAAGTGTGTGTGTGTGTGTGTGTGTGTGTGTGTACTTGAGGTTAACTAACTTTTTGGCTCTCTACCTTTCCTTTTTGAGACAAGGTCTCACTCTTTATGGAATGGGCAAGACTGTCTGGCTAATGGCTTCAGGGTTCCACCTGCCTTCATGATAGGATTATGGGACCGTCAGTCGTATGGCACGTGTTCTACAGGGTTTTGGAGCTCTGAGCTGAGGTTCTCCTGTTGGCAGGGGCAAGCATTTACTCACTGAACCTTCTCCACACCTCTCTTCTTCTTTCTTTTTGAGTGAAAAATGTATTTTCAGATATTTTTATTTTGGGTTGTAAGAAAATTAAAAAAAAAGAAATGAGAAATAAAGCAGAGGCTTCCAACAGTGTGTTCCACGTGACGCTAGATGATTCCAGTGACTTACTTTGTCATGCTTGAATTTATCAATCTGCACTCAAAGAAATGTACTTTTGCAGCCCCCTGTAATCACATGCTACAAAGAGTCACAATTACATAATTGTGCAATATAAAAATGATTACTTAACTCACATTGCTGGTTAACCCTGGTAATTACCTGGACATGAATGTGGGCAAACAGACATTTTTGCTGTGGAAGACAGCTCTATTAAAGAGTCCCATTATGATGAAACTGTGGTAGTTAAAAACAACAACACTCTAAAGTGTTTGAAAAGGCGCAGCTTTGCTTGGTCTGTGAATAACCTTTCTAGAGTATTTTTCAGATTTGTCAAAGAACAAGACTGCAAGGATCAAAACCGACCGCTGAGGAAGACTTCTCAAATCTATTTGAGGCAGGAAACAGAGATCCTTAAGCGAGGCTGGAGCTGGAGAAGGAGACACATGTGAGTAAATTCATGTGCTCCCTGCTGGCTCTGTTACTATAGGGTGACTTCCAAAAGCTGGAAGTGAAGGCATGAGGAAGGGACAGGCTGAGATAGCTCCCTCCTCCCCTGGCCAACACAGCCTCGTTGGTTGACTTAGTTGAAGAATTGGATATCTGTAAGAGAATAAAAAGCATGAGGTTAGCGCATGAGTGAAAAATAAGTCCAAAGACTGGATTGAACTGACCTTTGTTCAGTCAAGGAAGACTGAAATGGTTGGTCAAGGAGATAGAGCATCCAAGTTAGCAAGGACCTGACGCAGACTTCTGAACACGGCATGATGTGCTTCAGATGAAAGTCACAACAAAGGGGATCGTGTATGTGTACACAGGTGCTACAAATGTGCGTGCCAGGTCTCAAACCTGAAACCAACAGCTGAGGTGCCCACTTAACATACCAAAGAGAGTGCGTGGCCAGGTCCTCCCGGCATTCCTCAGGGTTACAGGGTTCTTCTGGCTGGACATCCAGCCCCCACCCTAGACTTCTCTAGCCCAGGGGCTGGGCTGTTCTTTCCCCAGCCGTCTTCCCTATACATCCAATTATTTTGGTTTTCTGGCCCTTTTGTCCACTCTTTTGGGCCTTCTGGCTACTGCAGCTGGTGTCATGTCCAAACCTCTCCCCACCCATCTCTTCACATGGCTCAGGGTCATGTCCATCCTGGACTCTTCCAGATGTCTCTGACTCTGGCTATGATCATACCTAGGAGCAGCCACGTCCGTTCCTTTTTATTTCTTTTTTAAATTTGGTATGCACATGCGTATGTACAGAAAATAAAATATTGAGCAATGATTATATGTCTAAAAGGATTAAGGGGAAAACTTCTACAAAACATTTCTTGTTTGCTTTATTTGGTTTTCATTAAAAAATTTTCCTCAAACAAGGCTCAAAGATTAATTCAATATAATTTTCACTTGGCCTCTAATCATGGTAAACATTTGCACTATTCTACCATACTGGAAGAAAAAACTCACAATGTCAAGGGAAAAAAATCCATTGATAGAATATTAATCTGTATTTCTTTAATGGATTTATATTCTCTAGTCTTCATTAATACATTGTTTTTTATTAATTTTTTCTTTTACTATTATTGTTATTATTGGTGTGTATGTGTTATGATATGGTGTGGGCATATGTATGCCACAGAACTTATGTGCAGTCAGAGGACAACTCTGTAGAGTTGATTCTGTTCTTCCACTATAATACAGATTTTGGGAATCAGCTCAGGTTGACAGGTAAGTGCCAATGCCATATTATCCTTTTGTTAAAGTTTCTAAGTTCATGTGTTACAAAATACATAATTTACAGTTTGATGAGACCATTACTTTGTAAAGAATGAATGAAGAGTAACGATAAGCCAATTATACCAAGCCACAGATAAGCCAAGTTAAATTTCTCTGAAGAGAAGTTTATAAAATAGACATTCACCCCAAACTAGCCTTTAAATTAGTAAGCAGACACGAAGACAAACATTGTACAGAGTGGCCTGCCAGCCATGAGTGTCAGTTCTTTCCACTGCCTAGGTATGTGGCAATGAAATGACCCGTGGAGAAGAAAAACACACACATTGGTTCTGCAATATGCACTAGATAATCTGAAACAGGGAGACCATACCACATGTGTGTTCACAAAAGATTCCATGGAAAGGGCCAAAGAAGGCATCAGGGGATGGACTGATCTTTTGGGGATGAGAAAAAAAATAATGGTAGGTTTTAAATACTCTAAACTTCAGAAGATGAGCTCTCGTGTCCTGCCTCTTGTTTCTCTACCCCTGCAATAATAGCCAAGGAAATTACTTTTACCTTACTAATAAAACCCAGAAGAAACAGCCTCTAAAACACAGAGACACACCTTGCAAGACAAGGAAAGTCCACAGCTTACCACCTGAACGTTAAGGAAAATGGCAGTTTTCCTTTTGATGTAATAAATTTAAAGTCTTTATGCTGTTTCTCTAAGGCTAAATTTGCTTTAAGAGTGCTTAAAACCAGTACCAAAGAGGCAGTAAGTCACAAGGAACTGCTCTATGCTGTTGGGTGGATAATAAACTTCAGTGGACGACTTATCATTTCATTTTTCCAATGTTATTAAGGCATTCCACTTTTATGAAGTTTCAATTATGAAAGCAGTAACTTTGGTTTGGCTCAATAAAAATGGCAGTGGTATTAAATCTTAGCTTAAAGGGGAATGTGGGTGGCGTCTGGAGGAAAGTCACTTCCACTCACATGTACATGGAAGATCATGGTTTTGAGTTTATGGTATTTTTCAGCTTTCAAAAGAGGTCTCATAGGCTACTTTCCGTGATTTTCACAAACACTACTGCATTTGGAAAATAGCAATATTATCTTCTAAGTGCATTTACAGAGTCCCAGAAAACTTAGCAGCTACTTCCTATTCTTGCCAGTCCTTCTTGGAGGCCATGTGGTTAAGTGAAGGTCACGCCCCTTCAGTGGCGCCAGATGGCACCTGTGCACTAGCCTGGTCATTTGGAGAACATCACGGTTATAGCCCCTTTGCCTACTTGGCCTCTGTTGTTGGCAGTCTTTGGCACAAAGCTCATTGTGAGGTTGAACACAGATTGTGGGAGTAATCTGAGTTTCAACTGGCAAAGGGTACTTAAACCAAATCAGAAATACAAACTCCAGGGGACCAAAGAGAGCCAGACTGACACCCATCAGGAGAAAGAGAGAAGGGCTCTTAACAGGCCAAATAGAAAGCTTGACCAAAGAAGAAACTTTGCTTTAGAAGTGAGTGGGTTTATTTGTATATTGATTATATATATCATAATGGATTTCATAATGACATTTCCTAAGTACACATACTATAGTTTGTCATATTCACCTCACAGTGAATTTGATTAGGGTTGCTTATGGAAGCATCCGTGGTAAAATTATGTTAAGTCTCAACCCTGGGACAAATGGCTGAGGTGCCTATTTAGCATATCAAAGTGGACCTCCACATTCTCCCATCATCTCTCAGTCCCTATCTGTCATAAGGTGAGGCTGGCATTCCTGCCCTCTACACCCCACTTCTGCCTTTCCGGCCCAGGGCTGCTCTTGGCTCTTCCCTACATAATCCAGCCATTTTGATTAATCACCTCCCCTTTAAAATTTTTTTTTTAATATCAATCAGAGGTTAGGCACTTTGCATCCCAGGCGTAGCCCCCTCCCTCTTTCCCTCCCACTCTCCCCATCCCTCCCTCATCTCCTCCCCACCCACTCTAAGTCCACCTACAGTGGAGGATCTCCTTCCCTTCCATCCGACCCCAGTTCATCTTGTCTCCTCAGGGATGGCTACAATGTCCTCCCCTGGGATCTAGCCAGGCTGTTGCTCCCTGGCATGTATGGGGGAGGGTCAAAGAGCCAGCCATCGAGTTCATGTCTGAAACAGTCCCTGTTCCCCTTACTAGGGTCTTCAGTTGGATACTGAGCTACTATGGGCCACTTCTGAGCGGGGGTTCTAGGATATATCCATTGGTTGGAGAAACTGTCCCATAGAAGACCC
>CM053744.1:106596365-106638957 GCA_028658305.1 Pachyuromys duprasi | reverse complement strand
GCTTTCTTAGACAATTAGGAATAGTGCTACCTCAAGACCCAGCTATACCACTCTTAGGCATATATCCAAAAGATGTTCAAGTACACAACAAGGACATTTGCTCAACTATGTTCGTAGCTGCTTTATTTGTAATAACCAGAACCTGAAAGAACCCAGATGTCCCTCAGTTGAGGAATGGATACAGAAATTATGGTACTTTAAAAAAAATTTTTTTTTGCTCTCTTGGCTGCTGCACCCGATTCCCCTCTCTCCACTCTCCTTTCCGCTCTGCCTTCTCCCCACATGGCTCAGGGTCATGTCCACTCTGGACTCTCCCAGCTGTCTCTTCTTTTGGCTATGCTCTTCCTTTGATCTACAATAAACTTTCTCCCCCACCATGCCTTAGAGCAGTCATATTCTTCTTTTCTTATTTTTTTTCACTCAAGTTATTTATAAGAGAATAGACAATTTGCCAGTTTCTACAATGCTGAAGAAAATGCCTCTCCTTCCTCCTGAGAGGGGCTGAATCAATCTTGTTCAGATCTTGTACAGTTAGTCACTTGCTGTACATTCGTGAACAAATAGACATCTTATTCTTGGAAGACAGAGTTCCACAACTCTCCACCCTTCCTCTACATCCTACGTTCTTTCAGTCCTCTCTCCCTCAATGTTCACCAAAAGAACTTATTCTTTTGCCAGTTTTACTTTTGAGTTGAGTTATACTGCATTAATTCCATCTATAAAACATGATATTTACAGACACACCTATTCTTCTAACCAAGTGATTGAAGTATGCTTATTAGTCCTAAGAAGAAGAGAGCCTTATTTAAAAACTTGTGGAAAATTGCGAACATTTACAAAAAGTAAGGATGCTCACTATGTCTATATGTCCATTATCAGCTTCAGTGACTGAGTCAGGGTGACTCAGTTACACCGTCCCCCAATTCCCAACTTCTAAGTTGTTCTAAGTGAGCCTCTAGCTCTGTACTATTTTATATGCAGATATTTTAGTGTATGCCAGTCCACAAAACATTTACTTTTGTATTGTGTACAAAAACCAGACAGATGTCAAGTCTAAAATGAGTTCCTGCAGAAAGGGTTTCTGCTTGGTTCTGGATAGACATGTATTCAGGAAAACTAGCTCTTGCATAGAGCTGGGAGTTCAGCTTAAGTGGTGCCACCTCAAGCCTAGCCCTATTTCTTAATTTTCTTTGATAAAAAAGGTTTTAAAGTATATGTGTATATATTCATTATACACACGTGCTATAATGTGTGCTATAGAGATGGCTCAGTGGTTAAGAGCACTGGCTGTTGTAGAGGACCCTGGTTCAGGGCATCACACCCACATGATGGCTCAGGATCATCACCAACTCTAGTTCCAGGGGCCCAGCATCCTCTTCTGCTCTACATACAAACACACAATAAAAAAAATAAAACTGAAATAAAATGAAACAAAAATGAAATAAATAAATTCTTAAAAGAGATTTAAACATGTGTGGATATGTGTGATATGAATGAATTACTGGAGTTACAGGGGGTTGTGAGCTACCATGTGGGCTCTGGAGACTGAATCCACACCTTCTGCAAAAGCAGGACACACTCTTGATCTCTGAGCCATCTTTCCAGGTCCTAATCCTATTTGTAACCTTTGATAATTTAAAATAAGGAAGAAAAAGAGTTGACTCTTATTATAGATATAGCCACTGTAGTATGTGAGTTTTGTCCTTTACTAGTCTAAGAATATTATTTTCAATGAAGCAAATATATAAGTTGTTGAAGTATATCTTATCTGCTAGTAAGTCAATTTGCTTTTCAATAGGAAAGTCTGAGATAAAAACAGATAAATTGCTTATACCAGCAAGCAGTAGGAGTCTTTAAGTCTTTCATCTCCACAATGCAGTGTAGTAATATTTTCCAAATATTTTTCTTTTAGGTGCACAGTACACTGAAGAGTGGGGTATATTGTATGTATCTCTATGTTGGCATAACTTATCTTACTTCTTTGGAGAAGTATATAAATGTAGTAAGTTTGAAATTACTATCCTATGTATGCATTTGGAAATATAAATATTTGTAAATTAAATTACCAATAGGAAAGAGAAACGACTGAATCACAAGGGGCCGAGGTGACCAAACAGGCAGAATCATTTGCTTGATGGCATAGATTGCGCCATGTCCTGTCAAACCTCACGTGCTTTCTAATAATCTCATTTTTATGGGTTTCTTCTAATAATTTAGAAAACTATCTAGTTACCCTGGAATGGTATCTCTTTAAAGGACGACCCTGCTAAGCCCATCATGTTCAAATCAATCGCACCTAGAAATATGCATTGTCAGCGAGGTGTTAGCACAAATAAATATTTTCATCATGACAAGTTGAAAGCATGGTCCTGGGTTGGAGCTGTCTGTTCTTGAACCTCAGATGTGGTTTCTGAAAGTTATTTAATTTTGGTATATTAACCAACTATCTTTCTTAAGTTTCATTTTCTAAAGTGTGAGAACAATAAAAAAAATTAATCAATGCCTACTTCAAAGTGTTTTGTGAAGATTAAATAAAGTAATCCACATAAAGCATTTAGTGAGTAAATCATAAGCTACTGTTCTGGCTAGTTCTATGTTAACTTGACACAAAAGCAATTTTCATTGAGGAAATGCCCTTGCCATATTGGCCTATGGTGTATTTTCTTGACTGATGATTAATGTGTGAGTGCCTAGCTCACTGTGTTCAGCACTTGCCCCATCTGGGCTGGTGGTCCCGGATTCCATCAGAGAGTAGGCTGACCAAGTCATGAGCAGCAAGCCAGCAAGCAATATTCCTCCATGGCTTCTGCATTAAGTCCTGGCTTCAGGTTCCTACTCAGTTTGAATTCCCTCAGTGGACATGATTTCAAGATATGTAAATGAAATAAACTCTTTCCTACCCATTTTGCTTTTGGTTCTGGTGTTTTACCACAACAAAAGAAACTCTAGATGTGTGTGAAGGTGTGCACAAATACTCCATGTGCCAGAATTTAACTATATTCTAATTTATTCCCTTCCAGACTCCAGAGATTCCTGTTCTTCAGGCTGTGTTGGCTTCTCAGCCCAGGTGTCACTGGCTCCTGGCCCCACACTCCCAAATCATCTCCTAGTGCCAATCTACATACCCTTGGGAGTTCCATCACTTTGCTGTAGCTGTCCCAGTATTTAGTCTGGTTTTGTTTTCATCAATGTCATTGAGGTATACTTTTCATGCCATAAAATTTATTCATTTTAAGGCTTCAATAATTTTTTTAGTAAATTTCTCAGGTCACAAAACTTATCGCAGCCTAACTCTAGAACATTTTTTTGATTACATTGTTGTGACTGTTTGTACCCATTTGTAGTTAGTTGGTGTTTTCAAATGACATTCAAAGCAAATACCAGTTCTTTTTTTTTCTCTGTCTCCTCAGTATTTACACAAATGCAACCAGATGATAATATATAGCCTTGACTTCTAGTTTTTCTCTGGCAGTATATTTTCAAATTTAATCCGTGCTGTAGTATACATTTTACTCTTTTTTTCTGACTAATACTTTATTGTTTCGACATCATACACTTTGTTTATTAATTTATCAGCCAAAGGGTCTTTGGCTATTTTGATTTCTGTCTATTATGCTTATGTGTGCAAGGATCTCTATGTAAATTTATGTTCAATTATATAGTTGAATTGGTAGTTTCTTAACCTATTAGAAATCACCAGCTTATTTTACAAGCTAGTTGCACAATTTCATATTACTGCCAGCAATATATATGTTTCAATTATTTCTCTACTATGTCAGCTACAATGTATATCACTTTTTGAAAACAATGACAACAACAGTAAAACCCATAACTATTCTCATTGCTATGACACAGCATCTTACTAAGGTTCCGATTTGTGGCTATCAGCTAACTGTATCACACACCTTGTCATGTGCTGCTGGGCACTTATAATTCTACTGTCTGAAGAAATAGCTCTTCAAATCTTTGCCAAGCTAAAAAATGTGGGTTATCTTTACATCATTGATTTATAAAGGTTCTTTATATATTTGCAACACAGGATGCTTAGCAGATGTGACACATATAAAGTGCCCCTTGTGGTGTGGATTATTCTTTCACAGTGTCATTTAAAGGACAAATGCTCATTTTGTCAAAGAATAACTTATCCTTTTATGATGTTAGGGGGCCACATTTAAGAAACCATTGTCCAACTCAGGGCAAAAGAGATCTGTATGTATTCTTCTTCTAGCGAGGAGAGCCGGGGTAGGAGGCAACAGGGCAGGGAGAGAGAAAGGAAGCTGAAGGGGGAAGACATCTCTGAGACAAGCTGAAGACCTGCATCAGAGTAGACTCTGGGAGGATATGGGGGGTGACTGTAGTTGAGACTCTGAGATTCAGGGGATGTGGAGACTGGCAGGGTCACCTCCTAGCTAGGTGGGACTTCCAGTGCAAGGAGGGGGATACCAACTCATCCATATTTGACCCCAAATCTACCCTGCGTACATGATGTGCAGTGATAAAGATAAAGCAGAGAAAGAGGGAATGGCTAACCAATGCCTGACCCAACCTGAGATCCAATGCATACAGGACAGCCAACCCTCGACACTGTTAATGATACTCTGCTATGCCTGCAGACAGGAGCCTAGCAAGACTCCTCCAAGAGGCTCCACCCAGCAGTGGGATGAAACAAATGCTGATACCCACAGCCAAGTATTAGCTTCACTTAGAAGAGTCTTGTGAAGGACGGTGAGGAAGGATAGACGGTCCCAAAGAGTACAAGAACCCCTCAAGAAGACCAACAGTGTCAACTAACCTTGGCCCATAGGGGCTTACAGAGACTGAAGTACCAACCAAAGAGCTTGCATGGACTGGACCTAGACCTCCTACACACATGTAACTAACTGATAGGCAGCTTGGTCCTCATGTGGGTCCCCTAGCCACAAGGAGGGCTTGGGTCATATCTGAGATAGACTTGGTTGCCTGCTTCTGGATCACTTTTTCCTAGCTGGGCTGCCTTGCCAGACTTCACTAAAAAAAGATGTACTGAGTCCTGATATCACTTGATGGGCGGGGGTGAGTTTGTAAGGAGAGGGGGCTCTCCTTTTTTAAGGAGAAGGGGAAAGAGGGATAGGGAGAAGAGGGTGAGGAGAGGAAGAAGAGGGCTGTGATAGGGATGTAAAATGAATACGTTTATTTTAAAAAAGATGTACAGTTACAGTTATGTAGGCATTTGATTTGCATTCTAGTAACTTTTATTGATTGTATAAGGCACAGGTCCAATTTTATCCCTTTGCAAGTGGATTCATAAATTTCTCATCAGGAGTCATTAAATGTCTATTTTTTCCCTTTACATTTTCTTGGCACATTTATCTAAAACTGGTTAACTATAGATTTACATATTTATGTTTGAATCAAATCTATTTAAAATTAATACCTATTGTTTTGCAGGTGGTTATCCATATGTCCTAGCATCATTTGATGAAAGCCAATCTACTACTTTCTTACAAAAACTACGTTAGTGCCTCTGGCAGCAAGCAACTGCTCTTATAACCGATAAGAGCTCAGATTGAGGATCTCCAACTTCAGCTGCGCTCTCCTCTCTTCTTGTCAGCTAGCTGTGTGCTTAGCTTTGTCTGCCTGGAGAGGAAGCACCTTCTTCTCACCTCGCTAACTCCTGTCTCACTTTCTCCTAGAAAATATGCATTAAAATTAATCTTAAACAGACTTAAACTATTGACAGAAGGCCCCTGAAAAGAATAAAACATTAATATGAACTTAATTCCAGCAGATTGCAATGTAAGGTGGCTTCCCAGCTGACCGCTCCAGCTTCACTGAAGGAACGAGGAGGACCGAGGAGACATGTGGCAAAGGAAATGTGTGCAGGCAGCCCTGGGGGAGGTGCCTTCTCGGTGCTCACACCAGACCATCGCATGCTACATGTGAAAGTCTATTTTCTGTCACGTGGTACAAGCTCCTATCATTCCCTAGGCACTGAGCTAAATTAAAGGCCAAGGAAAGGCAAAGCATTGTTGATAGAGTTCTGCAAAAGAGAAAGCATTGCTGACAAAATTCTGAAGCTTGTGTGTGCTGGTCTAGCTGCCGTGCAGTAGTCTTTCCTGCCTGGACCACTGAATTGCATTGGTGGCCAGCCTTATGGACCTCTGACTGATGGCTGTGAGAAGTTTGAGGAAAACGCAGGGAGCAGTGTCTAGGTATCTCCAATATGGAGATACTGGAAGAAACAGCTAGATGGGAGATGGACTAGGTCTACAAGTCCCATCCTGGATGTATTTCTTCTTATTTTATCTAATTGTGTGGGACATAAACTAAAGAATGTTATAAGATTAGAAGTAGAAATATGTTAGTTCATTAATAAAAATCAGATAATAAAGAGGTAATTGGTTCATTGTGTGCTCTAAAGGACAAGTTCATGGCTACTTAAGTGACTAAGAGAATTCAGTCAGAGTAGAATGGCCTCTGGGTCTGAGCCCCAAAGGGCCTGCTGATCAGCTCTGTCAGCTGGCTGGGATTGAGCCACTGGAGCCTCTGTAGTTTATATAGAAAAAGTAATGGATCAATGTCTTAGTTATGGTTTTTATTGCTGTGAAGAGACACCATGGTCATGGCAACTCTTATAAAGAAACACATTTAATTGGTGCTATTGCACTCATTTTTAAAAATCTACTTTATTTGGGGTTTTTAGGAGTCTACCTTCTTTCTGCCAACCTGCTAACCCTAGGTAGGAGAGAAAAGGTTAGTGGGGAAAGGGGTCCCTGGCCCCTTTAGTTCTCCAGGTTGTTGATGGTCAGTGGATTCTTTTAGAGCTATACCAATCTCTGTCAACAGCAAAATACAGACAGCACTTTCTGCTAAGCTGCCGAGCCCCGAAGCGTTTCTCTCCATCTTGTTTTTGGTTTTTTTTTTTAATTTTATATTAGTTCATTGTTGTTATTAGTTGTTCTTTCCAGGTTTGTAAAGAATTGTGTTGGAATTTTGATGGGGATTGCATTAAATCTGTAGATGGCTTTTGGCAGGATGGCCATTTTTTTAAACTATTTTAATGTTACTGACCCACAAACATGGGAGATATTTCCATCTTCTAAAATCTTCTTCAATTTATTTTTCAAAGACTTGAAGTTCTTGGCATACAGGTCTTTCACTTGCTTTGTTAGAGTTGCACCAAGATATTTTATTATTTGTTGCTATTGTGAAGGGCGTTGTTTCTCTAATTTCCTTCTCAGTTCTTTTGTTGCCTGTATGAAGGAGGGTTACTGACTTTTTGAGTTAATTTTGTATCCAGGCGCTCTGCTAAAGGTGTTTATCAGTCGTAGGAGTTCTCTGGTAAAATCTTGAGGGTCACTTATGTATACTATGGTATCATCTGTGAATAGTGATACTTTGATTTCTTCTTTTCCAGTTTCCATCCCCTTGATCTTCTTTAGTTGTATTATTGCTCTAGCTAGAACTTCAAGTACTGTAGTACTTGAAGAGATATGGTGAGAGTGGGCGGCCTTGTCTTGTCCCTGATTTTAGTGGGAACATTTTCAGTTTTTCTCCATTTAATTTGATCTTGGCTATTGGCTTGCTGTCTATTGCCTTTATCATGTTAAGTATGTGACTTAAATCCCTGATCTCTCCAAGACTTTAAACATGAACTGGTGTTGTATTTTGTCAAAGACCTTTTCAGCATCTAATGGGATGATCACATGGGTTTTTTTCCTTCAATTTATTTATATGGTGGATTATGTTGATGGATTTTTGTGTGTTGAACCATCCCTGCATTCCTGTGGTGAAGCCTACTTGATCATGGTGGAGGATATTTTATATATGTTCTTGGATTCAGTTTGCAAGTATTTTTTTGAGTAATTTTTGCATCAATGTTCATAAGGGAGATTGGTGTGAAATTTTCTTTCCTTGTTGGGTCTTTGTGTGGTTTAGGTATCAGAGTAACTGTGGACCTATAGAATAAGTTTGGCAATGTTCCTTCTGCTTCTATTTTCTGAAACAGTTTGGGGAGTATTGGTATTAGTTCTTTGAAAATCTGGTAGAATTCTCTGCTAAAGCCATCTGGCCCCAGGCTCTTTTTGGTTGGGAGGCTTTTGATTACTGCTTCTATTCCCTTGGGGATTATAGGATTATTTAAATAGTTAACCTAATTTTGATTTAACTTCAGTAAGTGTTATCTATCAAGAAAATAATCCCATTCATTTACATGTTCTAATTTTGTGTAGTATAGTCTTTTGAAGTATGATCTAATCATTCTTTGGATTTCCTTGGTATCTGCTGTTCTATCCCCCTTTTCAGTTCTGATTTTATTAATTTGGATACTCTCCCTTTGTCTTTTAGTTAGTTTGGCTAAGGGTTGTTTTTTTTTTTTATCTTGTTGATTTTATCAAAAAACCTGCTCTTGGTTTTGTTGATTCTCTGTATTGTTATCTTTGTTTTTAGGTTATTGATTTCAGCCCTGAGTTTGGTTATTTCCTACCATCTACTCCTACTTTTGGGTGTGTTTGCATTCCTTTTTCTCTAGAGCTTTCAGGTGAGCTGTTAAATTGCTAATATGAGCTCTCTCCACTTTCTTTATGAAGGCACTTAGTGCTATGAACTTTCCTATTAGCACTGCTTTCATTGTGTCCCATAATTTTGGGCATGTTGTGCCTTCATTTCATTGAATTCTAGAAAGCCTTTAATTTCTTTATTCTTGACCCAGTGGTCGTTAAGTAGAGAGTTGTTCAGTTTGCATGAATTTGTAGGCATTCTATTGTTTCTGTTGAAGTCTAGCTTTAATCCCGGTGCTCTGATAGAATACTAGGTGTTATTTCAATTTTCTTGTATTTGTTGAGGCTTGCTTTGTGGTCACTTTTGGAGAAGGTTCCATGAGGTGTTGAGAAGAAGGTATATTCTTTTGTGTTTAGATGGAATGTTCTGTAAATATGTTAGGTCCAATTCATTCATAAAGTCATTATTATCAAAAAGTTTCATTATTTCTCTGTTTAGTTTCTGTCTCAGTGATCTGTCCATTGTTGAGAGAGGTGTATTGAAGTTTCCTACTATTAACATGATTTAAGCTTTAGTAATGTTTCTTTTACAAATGTGGTGCCTTTGTGTTTGGAACATGTATGTTCAGAATTGAGATGTCATCTTGGGTAAGTTTTCTTTTCATGAGTACTAAGTGTCATTCTCCATCTTTTTTGATTAATTTTCGTTGAAAGTCTATTTTATTAGATATTGGAATAGCTACTCTAGTTTGTTTCTTGTGTCTGTTTGCTTGCAAAACCTTTTTCCAGACCTTTATTCTGAGGTAATGTCTATCATTGTTGCTGAGGTGTGTTTCTTGTATGCAACAGAATGATAGATACTGTTTACGCATCCATTATTCTTTTAGCCTGTGGAGTTGAGGCCACTGATGTTGAGAGATATTAATGACCAGTTGCCATTATTTTCTGTTATTTTGATGTTGGTGGTGGTAGAGTGTGAGTGCATGCCTCCTTTCTTTTGTGGTTGTGGGATTATTTGTTTCCTGTGTTTTCCTGGGTGTTAGTGAGCTTCCTTGGGTTGGAGTTTTCCTTCTAGTATCTTTTGTAGGGCTGGGTTTGTGGCTAGGTACTGCTTAAACTTGGTTTTGCCATAGAATATCTTGTTTTCACTATCTATGGTGATTGAAAGTCTTGCTGGGTATAGTAGTCTGGGTTGATATCTGTGCTCTCTTAGTGATTGCATGACATCTTACCAGGCCCTTTCATAGTCTTTGTTGAGAAGTCAGGTATAATTCGGATTGGTTTGCCTTTATATGTGACTTAGCCTTTTGCCCTTGCAGCTTTTAATAGTCTTTCTTTGTTCTGTACATTTGGTGTTTTGGTTATGTGATGGGAGAATTTTCTTTTCTGGTCCAATCTATTTAGTGCTCTGTAGGCTTCTTGTATATTTATAGGTATTTCTTTCTTTAAGTTGAAGTTTTCTTCTATGATTTTGTTGAAAATGTTTTCTGGGCCTTGGAGTTTGGAGTCTTCTTCTATTCCTTCTATTCCCTCTTCTATTCCTATTCTATTGGTCTTTTCATATTGTCCAAAATAGTTTGCATGTTTTGTGTCAGGAACTTTTTAGATTTAGCATTTTCTTTGACCGCTGTATCAATTTCTTCAATCATATTTTCTACATCTGAGATTCTCTCACTATCTGTCTCTGGTTTCTTCAAACTGCTACTGGCCACATGCCAACACCTAATGCCACACCATAGGCCACACTTTCTCTTTCTGGGCTCTAACTTTATATCCTCAGAGTCCTAGACCACACCCCTCTCTGTTCTGCACGCGGAAGGCCATTACCAGCTGGCAAAAGCCATGTCCTGCACAAACTTTAGCCCAACTAAAATCCCACACTTGGGGTTGAAACAAAACATATTTATGTAACATAACTGAGTTTCCAAAGAAACCAAAACTTCCATTACAGGGGCTGGCCTACAGTTCAAAGGTTTATTCCTTTATGCTGTGCAGGCAGATATGGTTCTGGAGGAGCCCAGAGTTCTGCATCCAGATCAGCAGGCAACAGGAAGGGAGTGAGTCACTGGCTCAGGCTTGAGCATTTAAAACTTCAAAACATCAAAGAGGACACATTTCCTCTAACAATGTCACACCTACTCCAACAAGCCGCACCTCCCATGGTGTCATGCCGCATGGCCAATGGGGATCATTTTTATTCTAACCACCATAATTCACTTCAAAGAGCAGGTCTGGTGTATTAAGTATTTAGGGGTAACTGTAGCTTACTAAGTCCCAAAGGCATTCATTCTTTATTATATATAACACTTACTTTTCTTTGTCACGTATTTCAGTTCTAACCAGGGAGTCATTTATACCTTACAAATGTCCATTCATCTCTCTTTATAGTATGTAAGAATTAATGTTATTCAATGATAATCAGTACAAAACCTAATCTGATGTTTACTGATTGAGTATTAAACATACTAATTATATGGTGTTTTGTTTTTCTAAATTTATTTATTTTTATATTAATCACAGGTTATGTACTTTGTATCCCAGCTGTAGCCCCCTCCTGCATTACCTCCCACTCTCCCCATCCCTCCCTCATCTCCTCCCTGCCTTTTTCCAAGTCCACTGATAGGGGAGGACCTCCTCCCCTTCCATCTGACCCTAGCTTATCAGGTTTCTTCAGGGCTGGCTGCAATGTCCTCTTCTGGGATCTAGCTAGGCTGCTCCTCCCTCGGGGGGAAAGGGGGCGGTCAACAAGCCACCCATTGAGTTCATGACAGAAATAGTCCCTGTTCCCCTTACGAGGGTACCCAGTTGGATACTGAGCTACCATGGGCTATATCCAAGCAGGGGTTCTAGGTTATATCCATACATGGTCCTTGGTTGGAGAAACAGTCTCATAAAAGACCCCTATGCCGTGATCTATTTGGTCTTTGTGGAGCTCTTGTCCTTTCCAAGTCTTCCTAACTCCCCCTTCTTTCATATGATTCCCTGCACTCTGCCAAAGGTTTGGTTATGAGTCTTAATATCTGCTTTGATACATTGCTAGGTAGAGTCTTTCAGAGGCTCTCTGTGGTAGGCTCTTGTCCTGTTGCTTGTTTTTTCCTACATTCATTGTCCATCCCATTTGTCTATCTAAGTAAGGATTGATCATCTTACCCCAGGTCCTCTTTCTTGTTTATCTGCTTTAGGTGTATAGATTTCAGTATGTTTATCCTATCCTATAGGTCTATATAAGTGAGTATATATTATGTATGTCTTTCACCTTCTGGGATACCTCACTCGGGATGATCGTTTCCAGGTCCTACCATTTGCCTGCAAATTTCATGATTTTCTTGTTTTTAATTGCTGAGTAGTATTCCATTGTGTAAAAATACCACAATTTCTGTATCCATTCCTCAACTGCGGGACATCTGGGTTGTTTCCAGGTTCGGGTTATCATGAATAAAGCTGCTATTAACATGGTTGAGCAACTGTTCTTGTTGTGTACTTGAGCATCTTTTGGATATATGCCCAGGAGGGTATAGCTGGGTCTTGAAGAATCATTATTCTTAATTGTCTAAGAAAGCACCAAATTGATTTCCAGAGTGGTTGTACAAGTTTGCATTCCCACCAGCAATGGAGGAGGGTTCCTCTTTCTCCACAACCTCTCCAGCATGTGTTGTCACTTGAGTTTTTGATCTTAGCCATTCTGATGGGTATAAGGTGAAATCTCAGGGTCGTTTTGATTTTCCTCTTCCTGATGGCTAAGGACGTTGAACATTTCTTTAAGTGTTTTTCTGTCATTCTACAATCCTTTACTGAGAGTTCTCTGTTTAGCTCCGTACCCCATTTTTAAATTGGTTTACTTGATTTGTTGCTTTGTTAACTTCTTGTGTTCTTTATATGTACTGGATATTAGCTCTTTGTCAGATGTAGGGTTGGTGATGATCCTTTCCCAGTCTGTAGGCTGTCATTTTGTTTTGATGACAGTGTCTTTTGCTTTACAGAAGCTTTTCAGTTTCATGAGATCCCATTTATTTATTGTTGATCTTAGAGCCTGTACTGTTGGTGTTATATGGTGTTTTGATTCACATAAAGCCAGCACTTCTGAAAAGATGAATAAAAGGAAAGTAAACCCTTCAAAATTAAAAGTAATATATGTATATAATTTTAGTAATAAAGGTGTGTTGGTTTGAATGAGAATGTCTCCCATAGATGCATATATTTAAATGTTTGGTTACTAGATAGTGAGACTTTTTGAGAAGGACTAGGAATCCACTATTGGAATAGGTGTAGCCTTGTTGGAGGAGGTGTGTCCCTGGGAGCAGGCTTTGAAGTTTCAAAGGCCTATGCCAGGCCCAGTCTCTCTCTCCCTGTTTCTCTGTCTGTCTGTTTCTCTGTCTCTGTCTCTCTCTCTCTGCCTGGAGATCAGAGGTAGCTCTCAGCTATGTCTTCAGCATCCTACCCAACTGCTGCCATGCTTCCTGCCATGATGGCGATGGACTGATCCTCTAAAACTGTTAAGTAAGTCCTCAGGTAAGTGCTTTCTTTTCTAAGAGTTTCCCTGGTCCGGTGTCTCTCTAGCTAAGACAATAAGTGATTCAGTAATATAGGAAATTAGTACACATTACTTTTGAGATTATTGTATACAGATGACTTTGTTTTTAATGAAAATTCTTTGTAAGAAAAATAGAACAAAGCCATGTTGACATTACTTTCATAATAGTAAGCTGCTGAATAATTATGTACAAGAAGTGTGAAGACTTATAAGCATGGTTGCTCACTGTTATGAAGAAATAGCTCTTTCTTATAATATGAAGTACCTAGTTAATTCATGTGTGTGAGCAATATTTGTATAGATAGAGATCAACTTACCTTCTAGATTCTTTTCTTCTATATTTCATATGCTTTTATCTTCCATATGCACCAAAATCTACCCGTGATTCAAGGACTCTGTATCTCTTCGTGGTCATTAAGAGGTTTGTACAAACTGAATGGCAAATAGATAAACAGATATCCTCCCATGCTGTGGCCAAGGTTAAGGACAAGATATTGCAAGGGATTGTGTAATATGGACTTTGGAGTTCAAAACAAGAAATTCTAGATTTTTCCTTTTGTGCCTCATTAGTAGACCTTGTTATATCCAAGCGAGTGTCATAGCTGAAAGTGAGGTCTTCCATTCTCTCAACTTGATTTGTAATATAATCTTTTAGTTTTGCATTTATATTTAGCTCTTACCTTTCATATTTATTTTTTCTTTCAAAATTGTACGTTTTATTTCATGTTCTGTGTATAGGTGTATTGTCTGTATGTTTATCTAGGTACCTTGTATGTGCCTGACACCCAAGACCAGGAAAGGGTATTGGATCTTCTGGAACTGGAGTTACAGGTAATTGTGGGCTACCATTAGGGTGCTGGGCACTGAACTCAGTCCTCTGGAAAGCAGCAAGTGCCCTTAGGCACTAAGCCATCTCTCCAGCCCTTATCTTTACTTCTCATCCTGTCTAAATATATAAAATTGTGTCTTTGATAATGCTTCCTAAGATAATTTTATGCGTTCTTCCTTCCTCCATGACCCACTGTCTCCATATTTATTTCTATGAAATAAACTTCTGCTCACATGCTAGCCACAACCTGGCTTTACACAGTCTTTCCAGGCGTCCTATCAGTTTTCTGGTTTGTTTTTACCCACTGTACGTAATGTTAGACTATTCATCATGGTTGCCGAGCAATGGCCTGTCATGAACCCCTCTGGGAATCCCTCAGTTCCCAGACACACTCATTCAAGAAGGCTGTCCTCAGGACATCCATCTTCCTTTCTGACCTATAGCAGATGGGCACCAGCTGTTAGGTCACACTTAGCATAGCGACTGAGGGCCATAAGTGCTCCCATCCTCTGGAGTGACAGGATTCCCAAACGATACCAGTCCTGTCAGCCGGGTCTGGGTGTGATTACACCCGAATAACTCCTGTGTCCCACACAGCAAGCTCTCAGGAGTCAGTCATTTGGAGACGGATAGACCATCTAGGAAGCACCTCACTCTATAGCATCTAGGTGTCACCCTAGTCAACAGAGCTCATCGGGGTTTCACTGTCCTTTTAAAAGCTGTCCATAGTCAAGTTCCAGGAACAAAAAGCGTGAAACCTTTCTCGGCATGTAGCTCCATTCTCATCAGCCAGTGCTTTAGTCAGATAGATGTATTGGCCTATGTATTATTGTACACGCATGTGCGTGCACACACACTCCTTGCTTCACGCCTCCTATTGCTCACAATACGCTTCTTTTGTAGCCTCCCCTCAACTGTTCCCTCTTCCTTCAGGATAGTAAGTCTTCAAAGCAAGGCTCAAGTCTTTCCAACTTCCACGACCTTGCCTCCAACTGACCAAGGCCTGTGAGATTTATCCTACTCTGTTTCTTTAGCACTTTATTTCCCCCTACTGATTTGACTACTGTCACGTTTTCTTCAAAGAATTCCAACATTTTGCACTTAGGAAGGACCTTAGATAATTTTTGCTCTTTTCACTCTTTCATATTAGTAATTAATCAAGGCCCTGGACAGTTGAGCTCTTTTTTTGAGGACTAACATTGCCTTCCCCTTCCTGCAAACCCTGGGAGGTCTGGAGCTCTGCTTTTCTGGCTTTTCTGGGGCCAGGGTCTTATCACTGAAGATTATGATGTTGGCCTGCAGCTATTCAGTGCAGGGAAATGAAAATCTAAATTCAAGTCCTATTGGGAAAAAAAAATGTTTCATTGCCAAGGGCCATATCACCAATAGCTACTAAAAAGAAAAAAAAAAAAAACAAAAAAACCCAACAAAACGCTTTTCACACTAGAGTAGCTAATGTAAGGGCTGAGTTGGAAATATCACTGGTGGTCCTGATAGCCAAGATGTTATACACATTAGGAGAAGAATCAGATTACACTTTGAAGAATACACTAGGCAGGGTATACAACTTCATATGCAAGGTTCAAGTTGTGGAGGGGTGTGCATGTGTGTGTTTGTAGAGGTATACATTTACATATATATACAGATATGTACACTACCAAATATGTATTGCATATGAATCTGTATGTAGGTGTGTACATCTGTGTGTAGATGACTAACTTTGTACTCTGTGATGAGCGTCTTGAGGGCCAAGACAAGTTTTATCATACTAGACTATGCAGTTTCTAGCAGTGCCTTATTCATGGTGTGTGCACAGTAAACATTTGTGTGGTTCTCAAGACCTTTTCTCCAGGAACTTTGCTGGCATGTGGCGCGGGAGTAGAGAGTTTGTTTAGCATTTGTGATGCTCTGGGTTTCACCCCAGCACTACAAAAATAAACAACTAAATAAAAGAACGAAGGAGCCAGAGAACTGCAGACTCTGCTAATTCCCAGGGCTCTTCTCTGTCTCTCAGTGCTGTTATTTGCATGCCATAGTCAGGCAGCAAACAGGCCAGGATCTCTGACCTTGTAACAGTGACACCAGTGATTCCTTGGTGTTCCCAAAAGAATCAAGTCTCTAGGCCTGAATACCAAGGCTGCACTGCAGCCTCTAGTGAACTCCAGGTGTGCAGGTCTGGAGGCCTGGGAACAGATCTAGGCCACTGAATCTGACTCTGGGCAAGCCTACACTGGATTTAAAATGATTACGGGAGACAAGTTAGCTGCAGTTTGACATTTTTAAGGGCCATTTTCAGTTGCTATGGTAGAGTCATGCAGAAAGAATATGAAGATTTCAGTGTAGGGCTGCCTGAAATCATCATCATCTCCCTTCTCCCTTCCTCCACTCCCCAGCCCCACAGAATCCTTCGCTGTTTCCTCCATCTTCTCACAGGCCCTGCTGGTCCCAAGCATATACTCCTGGAGACCTAAGCCAAGCTGCCCCAGAAGAATGTCTCTGCTTAGATTCAAACCTCCATTTCTCCATAAGGCAATGTCCAGTGATAAAATGCTCTTGAATCAGGTGTAAAGCAAGCTCCACCAGAGGCTAGTTGTCTGGAGATCAACTGAACTTCAGAAGAAGAGGAAGTGAAGCATTCATACTCTCAGGACAGATTCGGACATTCGAAAAGACTGAAATATAGAAGTGTGTACAAGTGACTTACTATGGAAATCTGATAGGCAGGAGAAGGCCCCTCTCAGACCCCAGGACATGAATTATCCTGGTACCACCTCGATTGGCCACAGACACAGAGATGACAGATATGCCTAATGAAAGACTACTGTGAATTCTGAAGCCTTGGGTTTTGTTAATGAGGACCATGACATTTTGTAAAAACTCCTCCATTCTGGTTGAACAGTGACTATCCCTCTAACTACAGTAATTTGGATTCCAGAAGTAAAGTATCTTATTTCTCTTGATTCTTGCCTTCTCTGTCCTATGGACCCTACCTAATGGCTTCCAGAAAATATGTTCTTGGAACACCTAATATTCGCTAACTGACCTCTCCCTGGTTACCCCTAGCAATGGCCAAGTGCAAATCAAGCATGATATTTGCCAACCCCTGACCCTTTCTGCCCTGTAACTATGCTAGCTTGTAAGCCAACTGCAAGATCTAATTTTTATGGAATCTCCTGACCCTGCAGGTATTTTTTTTTCCCAAAGAAAGGTCTGAGCTGTATTAAGCAACTCATTTCCTTGTCTGTCCTTCATTTTTGCCAACAGTTCAGTTTTCACGAGACCTTCATTCTCCTTACCCAACCTTAGGGCTATAAGTGGCTAGAAATAGATTTCACTTTTCAGGCCACCTTCTGTTGGGAATACAAACGAGCTGGGCTGGCCAATGAACCACATCTTGTTTTCTGCTGCCACAGGGCTGGGATTATGTGTGCACCATCATATAGTTCTCCTTCTACCATATGGTTCTGGAGATGAAACTCGGGTCCTGGTGCCTGTATGAAAAACTTTTTACTGATGGAACCATCTCACCAGCCCAGAGGTATCCATCTCTATTCATCAAGAGGATCCAGGTGGTACTGATGGGACTTGATAAGGTAGGGGCAGATGGCATGGGAGGAGAGTACCCCCTTTCAGTGGACTGGGAGAAGGGTTAGGGAGGAAGAGAGAGGGAGGATGGACTAGGAGGAGTTGAGGGAGGGGGCTATAATCAGGATATATAATGAATGAATTGTAAAAAAAATTATAAAAAGAAAAGGTGCCAATGACATGTGAGTAAAAAGTTATAAATCATGATCAGAGATTTTTACCGAAGAGTTTCTGAACATAAAACAAAAAGAGTTAAAGGAAAGGTTGAGCAGAAGAGATTGTGTCTGAGCTGACATATTTGGCAAATGGTATCTTGTGGTGTATCATTGGCTTTGGGGTCTGGAGGCTGGTTTTGAGCCCTTGTCAGTACAATGTTAGATTTACGGTTCTAAGTCACTGCCACAGTTGGAGGTCCTCAGAGATTACCAATCTTATGTACCTTCTCTCAACCCTCTTAATTGTAGATACTTTCCACAAGTAAAAACAAACTTAGCACTCATGTTAAGATTTCGGTTTCCCTAACAGAGGCTGCTTTCTCGGTTTATAGAAGAGCTGACTTTGTGGGGGACCAAATGATGTCACATTAGTCATGTCATCATTTTTTCAACTGCTAAAAACAAAACAAGAAGAAAGCTTCCTCCACCTGTAAAAATAGAATGAATATATTCTGTATATTTTAATATCATGTCTTAGTCAAAGGAATCTACCACCCAAACTCTTGACTGACATCCCTTTATCCTGTGGTTGAAATGATGCTATGACTCCCTCCTGTAAGAGCCTGAGATTTAATAAGACAGTTGTAGATCTACAAGGAACACTGAATATGTGCACATCCCTTGCTCTGCTCCTCCCCCCAAAACAATGATACCTAATGGGACATTCAGCAGAGTTTAAAATTCTTGTCAATCTCAAGGTTTCAGATGTCCCAGGAAGAATCCTCCAGTACAAAAAGCTCTGACATGTTTACATCGTTGCTCTTCTCTGTATTGTGGGAGGGTCTCTTTGTTCTGCATGCTGCCCATTATAATGAAGAAGCTGTGCCCATGTCCAAAGTACTGGCAAGAGCCTTACATTTCGCTTTGCTTGTGTTAATTCTTTATGGGCCTAATGGACGCACCATTTGTAATGCCAATCCTTCTCTGTTTATGTTGAGTTTATTATGATATGGTGAGAGAGAAGACTGCAAGTTGGGTTTTCTCAAGAGCTGCATACTTTCCCCATTTTTAGCTAAGCAGACACAAGCCAAACATGAGTGCGGGCAATATGCTAATTAGACACCAGTATTCTCACTTTAGAAAATTAGCTAGTTGTAGTAAACTTAATTTTGGCAAATTATAGAAAATGCTGGGGCAGAGTCTCACAGTGTTGATAAATAGCAACTCTTCGTTTTTCCTATGAAGATGAGGAACATGCATAAAAGCCACTGGCTTCCAAACATGAGCTAGCTCAGCAGGAGCAGCCCAGGCTGCCTGCGCTCACTCTCATGAAAGCTCACCACTGAGCCGCTAGAATTGCATCAAATTCAAACAAAATTTCAAGGCCAATTTCTCTCAAAAACACACAGAAGCTTTTTACATTGACATTGTAGTTCAGGTAGTCAGACAAGAATAAGTTGTGTTCCTAGTTTTAAGAAATTGCAATTATTTAACACTTAGGAGGTAAAGGTAGGAGAATTCTAAGTTTTAGGCCAGCATGGAATACAGAGACTGAAACCCTATCACCAAAACAGACAACAAATACTGCACTGTTTCACGGTTAATGTATAGCAATATGTGAGAAACACAGTTTTTTCTCTTTTTATCATTGTGGTGAGTAACTGAAGTTTTCCTATAAGGTAATTTATGGTATATACTGTAGCAAAATTCTCATTTCTTTATTCAAAAATGGTGCTTCCTGATTGAAGTTACAGCTCCATATTCATGAGCTAAAATATGCTCATAAAATGGGAGAGAATGTGTATAATCTTTGTTGTAGGTTTTAGTTAGTAGATCTGGAATCTGCCTTGTAATATAGATTTAAACAATGTTTTAGATGGCATCTTAATTAGGGTACTATTGCTGTGATAGAACATCACAACAGAAAGCAACCCGAGGAAGAAAGGGTTTATTTCATTGTCTAGCACAGGGTCCGCCATGCAGAGCAGGCAGGGTAGGAACTCCAGGTAGCAACCTGGAGGCAGGAGCTGGTGCAGAGACTAAGAAAGTATTATTTTCTGCCTTGCTCCATTGCTTCCTTAAACTACCCAGGATCACCTGCTCGGAGGTAAACTGGCCACAATGGGCTAGGCTTTGTCTATCAACCAGCAGTCAAGAAAATGCCTTGCTGGCGTGCACACGGGTTAATTCTGCAGTGGCATATTCTTTTATTTATTATTTATTTATTACAGTTTATTCACTTTGTATCCCAGCTGTAGTCCCCTCCCTCATTTCCTCCCAGTCCCACCCTTCCTCCCTCTTCTCCCCCTCTACCCCTTCCCTGGTTCACTGATAGGGAGGTCCTCCTCCCTTTCTATCTGACCCTAGCCTCTTAGGTCTCATCAGCACTGGCTGCATTGTCTTCCTCTGTGGCCCAGTAAAGCTGTATCTCCCAGGGCGAGGTGAACAAAGAATCCGCCACTGAATTCATGTCAGAGACAGCCTCTGCTCCCCTTACTAGGGTACCTACTTGAGACATGGGCAGCTGAGCAGGGGTTCTAGGTCCTCTCCATGTGTGCTCCTTGGGTGGTTCAATATATGGAAATCCATCAATGTAATCCACCATATAAACAAACTGAAGGAGAAAAACCACATGATCATCTCCTTAGATGCCGAAAAAGCATTTGACAAAATCCAACACTAGTTCATGTTTAAAGTCTTAGAGAGATCAGGGATACAAGGCACATACCTAAACACAATAAAGGCAGTATACAGCAAGCCTTTAGACAACATCAAACTAAACAGAGAGAAACTTAAGTCAATCCCACTGAAATCTGAAATCAGGTACAAGGCAAGGCTGTCCATTCTCTCTGTATCACTTCACATAGTACTTGAAGTCCTAGCTAGAGTAATAAGACAACTAAAAGAGATCAAGGGGATACAAATTGGAAAGGAAAAGTCAAAGTATCACTATTCACAGATGACATGATAGCATACATGAGTGAACCCAAAAATTCAACCAGAGAACTCCTTCAGCTGGTAAATACCTTCAACAAAGTGGCTGGATATAAAATTAACTAAAAAAAATTAGTAGCCCTCCTGTATACAAAAGACAAAAAGGCTGAGAAAGAAATTAGGGAAACAACACCCTTCACAATAGCCACTAATAACATAAAGTACCTTGGGGTGACTCTAACCAAGCAAGTAAAAGACCTGTTTGAAAATAACTTCAAGTCTTGAAGAAAGAAATTGAAGAAGATATCAGAAGATGGAAAGATCTCCCATGCTCATGGCTCAGCAGGATTTACCTAGTGAAAATGGCCATCCTGCCAAAAGCAATTGTAGATTCAATGCAATTCCCTGTATTTTCTTGATTAAGATTCATTTTCCTTTAATATTATGTTCATTAACCTCTTAAAATGAGTGAATTCTTGATTGTTTTAACACAGTACCTAAGACTAATGCTTTCTGTGGACCCCTCACCATGGGACCAGAGAACCACCTTCCTGGTAACTGCTGTGAGTGTGAACACTGAGCTGTTTGTGGGTTCTAAAGGAGCAGGACAGTTCTCTGAGACAGGAGGAACAGTGGCTTTGCTTCTAGACGGTCTTCACTGTGTGTTTTAAAATGGCATAAAACTCTTTTGACATGTATAACTTAAAGATCATAAGCATCAGACAATAATATTTTCTGTGTAAGCTTTTAAAATTATTTTTGGGGATCATAGCTTGTTTTATTTTGTGCTATAAAATTAACAGTATTAAATGACTTATATTCTTAGAAAAAAAAAAGATTCATTTTCCTCAGGTGACTCTACTTTCTGTCAAGTTGACATAAAAACCATCAGCACAGATAACTACACATCTGCATCAGTCCTTGGAAAACTGTGACAAACTAGCTTTTTCTGAAGATTCCTTGGGTCAAAATAGTTTGATTATACTATGTCTTTCAGTTTTTAATTATAAATATACTCACCTTATTTTTGCTTTTCTGACCCTTGGCCTCTGATAGCCTTAGATTGATGTAGGCATTTATCTTGACAGAAACATTCCACACATAATATATTAGGAAGAGCTGTGAATTCAACTGATGTTATAATTATATTACTTATATAATAAAATGAGTTTAATCTGTCAGCAACACTGATCATATTGCTATAAAAATTAGGACTATTTT
Organism: Pachyuromys duprasi; assembly: GCA_028658305.1. NCBI lineage: Eukaryota > Metazoa > Chordata > Mammalia > Rodentia > Muridae > Pachyuromys > Pachyuromys duprasi. The sequence continues at coordinate 106,617,225 of CM053744.1, read as the reverse complement.
GAAAGGGGAAAGAGGTTTTAGTGAATTTGGTCTCAGTCTTCATCTGCTGGCTTAAAGAGCTGATCTTATTAATTCTTTTTATAAATACTTCTCAGTACCCAGAATAATATATCTTATACCAAAGTTTTAAAAGTCATCACTACTGATAATTATTTAGCAATAATTTCACCCTCAAATGATAACTTTAATAGAAACATTGTTACAACTCACCACAGACTAACACAATTGATTCATGGGTACTACTTGCTTGCACTGGATTCTTAGAATCCTGTTTCACATTGGTAAGAAGTTCAATATTTCAATCAAGCTCAAAACCACAGACAGATGTTGAGGTCTTCCAAGGTCTGCTCTCTACGGCTACCTCTCTCAGTCAGCACTGAGCCAGGCAGGCTCCAACTAAAAAACAGAAACCACAACAGCTATTTGAGCAGGAAGAATCTCTGTCTTAGCTTCTTTTCCTGTTACTGCAATTAGATACCCTGACAAGAACAACCTAAGAGAGAAAAGGGTTTATTCTGACAGTTAAAGTACATTCCATAAGGGCAACGGTCAAGGCATCAGGAGCTTGAAGTAGCTGGTGGCATTATGTTTTTAGTCAGAAAAACAGAGAAATGGCTGCATGCTCACTGATCCCTTGTCCAGGAAAAGACGTCACCCACAACTAAGATGAGCCTCCCAACTTTTATGAACATTCCCCTGCAGGCATGCCCAGAAGCTTTTCTCTCAGGTGACTCTAAATTCCTTCAGGTTGACAATTAACTCTAATCACACAACCTTGTATAACTCATGACTAGGTATAAGAGTTCCCTGGGCAGATGATCCAGGGTTGTATATGAAAACAGGCTAAGCATAAAGCACAGAGTGAGCCGGTGAGCAGTGTTTCCTGTGGTTTCTCTGTCAAGATTTGACATGAAGTTCTGCCTGATTTGCCTCAATAAAGAGCTATAACCCTGAAGCTGCAAGTCTTTTCCTTCCTAGGTTGCTTTTGGTCACTGTGTTTTATCACAATAAAAAAGTCAAGTAGAACATGACCTGGCAGCTGTAATGTGTTGATTTCAATGGCAAAGGAAGATCTCCAGGTCTGCTCAGGATGCTATAACACAAAGCCACAGACTGAACAGATTATAAACAACACACACTGATTTCTTTTGGCTCTAGATGTCCAAGATGAAGGCATCAGCAGAGTCAACAGGTGGCAAAAGTCTGTTTCCTGTTACACAGTACTTTCTCATGGTAAAGGGGACAAGGCAGTTACTGAGGTTTCTTTTATAAGTACACTAACTTCATCATAAAGGGTCTGCCCTTGTGACCTGTTCATCTCTCAAAGGCCCTATTGAGTAATACTATCCCACCTGCAATTTAGTTTTGACATGTTTTAATTCCATTTCCAATGCTGTGATATAAGGCCCAACAGAAAGCAACTTAGAAGAGAAAAGGGTTGGTTTTAATTTACAATTTCAGATTACAGTCTATCATTGTGGAGAAACCAAGGCAGGAAATACAAAGTTATTCACATCACATCCACAGTAAAAACCGGAGACAAATGAATGCTAATTCACTCGCTCACTTGCTTTTGCTCAGCTCAGTTTTTCCAGTCTTGAATAGTTGATGGCTCCCTTCCTCAGGGGATGGTGCCACGCACAGTGAACTCAGTCTTCCCACATCAATTAACTCAACTCTTACTCTCTAGATGTCTCCAAAGGCCAATCCAGTTGCAAACAACCCCTTGCTGAGACTCTCTTCCCAGTGATTCTACATAGTGTCATGCTGGCAAGAAAAGACTGACCATCATACATGGATTGCAGGAGACACAAATATTCAGACCATCTCAGAAAACATTTGTAAAATTAAAAAATGCCATTTTGTAGAAGTTTTTAAAGAAGTTAAAGCTAATAACCATTTTAATCTTTAGTTGTTTGAATTATTTTATCAAACCTACATCAAAAATATGCTTCTAAAAGGCCATTGAGTAGAGATAAATCTATTTTATGTTCGGTTAAAAGTTCAACATTGAACTTACCATTACTAGTTTTTGTGGTGTTAATATGGACACATTTGATAGACCAGAACACATGTAAAACTATGGTTGTATTCAATAAAGAAATACAGAGAAAATTATCCTGTAACTGGGTGGTATAGCTATATTAAGCAGACTGTAATAGCGTCCCACATGAAGCAACAGCTGCTGCCAGCATCAGAATTTAAAAACACGTGATTAACACAACTGACTAGAAAAGTCCACTGATTGAACTCACAGACGCAAAACAAAGTGACTAAGCCTGACCACAGTGCCCATTTGCAAGGTAGTATACACTCTTCTTGTTCTTACGTATTCAGATTATAAAAATGTTTCAGCACTCAGGAGAATTACACTGTAAATAAGCCTACCAGTCCCATGTTGGCACTGAATGATTCTTCCATTAAGAAATGATTTGTTGGAAATCTTTTATCAAGATACTTGTGTGTTGGATGCCAGAAGACTCTAGGTTTTGCAACAACTACAAAGGCAAACTGATTCCTACAAAGTCAGGGAGATGAGAAAATTAAGTGACGAAGAACTCAAACAGTGAAAGATTCAGTGTTGAAATTCTGTAAATGACTTGTAGGAACAACTTTTTGATCAGGCCTCATTTTGGGTAATTGGATTATATCATGTACTGGAATGGAATGAAAGTCCGATGACTTTATAGCATCTATTTGGCAACACATTAGAATTACAAGCAGAGAATTTATTTTTATTAGTTTTGTCTTGTAAAATGTTTGGTGGCAAAGAGAATCTCGAGATTGAGGCAAAGAGACATTATCTATACGGTATCTGGTCTTGTGTGAACACATTTCCTGAGGATTAGGTCTGGCAGTCTCATTCACTTGGTAGCATTTTCTCTGTGTTGATTTCTAGTAGGTATATTTTATCAATGACAATATTATACATCACAGGAAAGAGTAAACAGACATTTCATTTTAAATATTATTACAAATATTAACTTGAAAAATATTTGAAAAATTAAAAAGACAGCATTAAGAAAAGTAAGGATCCATGGAAATAATGTATCATAGATACAATATTACAGAACATTTTAAGGGAACCAGTAGTAGAGAGAGATGCTGTATATTATTTTTAGGGTTAAGACATTATGATAATATAATTTTTATATTTTTCTTTAATCTATGAAACTGTCAATCATTTTATTTTATAGATAAAAGTAATTTTACAAAGAATTTCTGACAAAAATACTTATAAGTCAACCAATTTAAATCACTTGCCAATTTGTTGAAAGTTTCTATTCCTTTTTTCTCTGTCTCTTAGATTGGCCTTAAACTCAGGTACAGCTCATAGACATTTTATTTCAATTGAATTGTTTGAATCCATTTATAAACTCATATAAGAAGTCAGTCTAGAGGACAGAATGTAGCCAAAGCTGGTTTTGAACTCATTTTCTTGCCTTCACCTTCCAGGTGCTGAGGTTGAAGGAGCTGTTTAATGAATACTTGAAATATATGATTTTAATCAATGGCAATGTCCCCTTTTATTCTTAGAACTGTCCAGGCTTGGGATCTTAGCATGCTAGGTTGTCATGATAAGATTCTACCTCGTTTTCAGAACCTCATTTTCTCTCAGTTCTGGAAAGAATGGTAGTCCTACATTGGAGGAAGAGTCTGGCCTGCTTCTCATGCAGCCTCTATTCCTAGCTTTCTAATACCACAAATGCTATGGCAGGCTACCCCGAGTCTTGAGATGGTAGAGACATGAGCCCCGTCATTCTGCTGCATCTCATTAAGGCATTAATACCACCAGGAGAGCTTCATCCCCATGATCACATGTCATCCATATTATCTCTGATAGGCCTCAACAAATACCACCGCATGCAGTCACAGCTTCAAAGGACAAAACTCCATCCATTACACTTTTACTTAAATTTGTAGCCCTACACCTATGAATCCTATTGTAGAATAGGAAGAGACAACTGGTCCAGTCCATGGAGCTTCCTATACACAGGTGCTATGTGTCCTTAAACACTAACATCCAGGTTCATAACATACAGATGAAAACGCATATTTCCCTATAATCTCTCCTTTCTAGAACGAGCCTCTGCCGCTTTCTCTTTGTCTCTGAAGGCTCTCTACTCTCTGAGCCACTTCTCCGTTCCCTTTTGAGCACATAGCTCCTGTTTTCCATCTTGCTAGGAAGGCTGGGATTCTGTGAGGCTGCCCTGTCAGCATTTTCTGGGCTCCCCACTTTACCATTGTTTGTAACTCTCCTTTAGGTGGCTCGTCACTGTTGGCTACTCTGTGAGGCTTACAACAGGCTAGGAATGCCATCCAACGGTTTTCTGTGGTCTGAAATGACCCTAAAATAATTTGAAGCTTTTGTTGTTCCTTCCCAGTCCTCCTTGCCCTTGCCTAACACAATGAGTGGTGGATTCCTTTCTATGAGTTCATCACCATCTAAGGACCGGTCACATCCTCTCTGGATTCTGCCTTCCAGAGTCAACTTCCTGTTTTTGGTGAAGAGCTAGCTTTTCAGTGACGCCACACTGTTTATGTGAGCGTGGTTTAGGTTCTTGTCTTCTACGAGATGCTTCTGGACCCCTCCACCAAACAACCCGCACTTGCAACCAGATGCCTTGGTTTCAAGATTGTTGTGGCTAATACAAGTTTTAAAATAACAATAATTTGGATGACTTCATTATTTACTGCATCTACTCTTGTTAAATAATGAAAGCCAGTGGCTCCATGGGGGAAGGCAATGACAAGAGCTCTGGACGACAAACCTTAGTTATTACCTCAAAATGTCCTGCCAAAAATGCAGGAATTTTAAGGTTTAAAAAAGGCTTTATAAATTATTTATTAGATCCACCCTTTATATGAAAAGTTGAGACCCAAATAGAATAAATGCTTGCTCTTAAGATGACATGCAGCAGTGGACCACAATGAAATTCACCTCCTTCAAGCCAGAATTCTATTGATTGACAGCTGCCTTTTCCATTTATTCAGTTGTTCTGAATTACTCTCAAAATGCATCTTTAAGGATAGGAGACTGTGTACTGAATATGGTAGAATCTTCTGCATGGCACAATTCTCTTGTCTCCTGCGTGTGTGTGTGTGTGTTGCATACATGTGGCAGAGGATAAATTCAAGTGTTCTTCAGGTGCCATTCATTTTTTTTTCTTTTTTTTCTTTTTTACAGTCTCCCATTTCTCCAAAACTTGCCAAGTCAGCTGGGTTAGCTGGGCTCCACAGATCTACTTCACTGTATTACAAGTGTACGCCCAGTGCCTAGCTTTCCCCCTGTTATTTCTGAGAGCGGAGTATGGGTGTGCCTGTTTGGCAAGCACTTTCCTGCCCAAGCCCTTCCCCAGCCCATTGCACTGAAACTTGGCTACTCTCCCCTTGATGTGGTGGTGTGGTGTGCACTTGTCCCAAGCACATGCACTTATCCTGGCATCCCTGCTCTGCCACGGCTCCTCTTCTGGACACTGCATTTCATTGTGAGCTTGTAGTCAATCCCCAGAGCCTTGGAGTGTCGTGGAATGGAATTGCTTTAATAATTCATACAGCTGAGGGGAAGGAAAATGATTTGAGCTGTACAAAATGAAACCCTTTCCAATTAGTGTATAATCTAAACCTTAACTGCTTATTAAAAACAGTTTTTTTCCTCATGAAGTTGGATAAGTTTCATTCCCAAGATTTTGTTTTAAGTACAACTTTTTATAAAGGTATAGGATGACTTTGGAGCCACATCCTCTCTAGGACTAACACCCGGATGTTAACCTGTCCTGTGCATACCTCTGTGTCTTGGCAGAACTATAGGCAATCGCATCAGCACTTTGGGAAAAGCTGTCCTAGAACTACCTTATAACAGGGCCAACACTGAACCTGTAACCACCAACAACAAAAAATCAAGTTTAGCGTTTTTTTTTTTTCAGACATTAGTTTTTTTCTATGTAACATTTTCAATTAATCAACTCTTGCCTTAATTAGAGTGGTGAATATCATTAATTCCTTTCTTCTTTTTACTTTCTCTGAGAGAAGCCAAAGAGCATCATGCAGCCACATCTCACTTCAAGAAACTCAGGTACAAGACAGTAGATGCTCATTACTGTGGAGCTTCCTGGAATGGCCTGTGGACTCCAGTCTGAGCAAATACTTTATGTTCCTGCTCTCAGCACTAGTTGACACTTGCTCAACCCACCAGATCTCAATTCACAGAAACTTCACACCAACAGCTCCCTCCAAGCAAACTCTTCCATTTTCACAACCTTTTAGCCTAACAAGGAAAACAAATAAACAAATCTATCAAGGATACTGTTATAATTTCAGGGCCCAGGTGATTTAATATAATGGGAGTATAAAATGAGGAATAAGAGGAAATGTGATGCAAAAGTATGATGATTTATATAATTATTTTCTGCCATGCTTCATCTCAGAAATGCAGGATTTATAACAGTGATTTGTTTTACAAAACAACGACGTGTTGTATGTAAACCAGAGTGCAAGCATGCCAGCTCTGTTTAGCAACTAACCAAGTGCTGGAAAAGCCTCCATGTCCTCAGCCCACCCACCAACTAGTGGGGGAAGTGCATGGAGTTCTTGCCACTGGGTCAAACAGAATTTTATTTTCTAAACAGACCTCGCCAAGTGGGGTCTTCAAGTATTCAATACACACGTTTTAGTCTGTAGGTGTCTATTTTGAGAAGTCATCTGCTCCCTGTCTCTGGCTCTGGCTCTGTGTGTCTATCCATTGCTTTCTAACCCCCTCCTCTGCCCACAGTTTCTCTCTCACCCTCTTTCTGCAAATTGTGTGGGTTCTTTCCTAATACAATGAAGTAAACTAGAAAAATAGTGACACCTGCCACCCCTTACTGCACAGTCCTTTCCCAAACTTTTACCTCTTTATTTTTCATGTAATGATGACTATAGCCCTCTGGAGAAAGGAAGGAAACCCAGGCCTTCAGTACGCAAATAGCGAGGACAATCCCACACAGCTTATTGATGATCAAACCTAGAACAATTATGACTTCCAGGGCTTTTTCTACTTTTCCATTAAAGAGCAGTAGGTTGTGTTCTTTGGGTGTGATCCCTGCTGTGAAACTGTAGGATCAAATCAATTATAAGATGTTTGCTCTTTTGTCTCAAGGAAACTGGATGCTGTAAGACCCCTAAGTGTTTGTAGGTTTTCCAGCTTCATGTTTCAGCATCTTACCTGGCATGGCATGAATGTCCTCAGACGTGGCAAGGGTAAAACTAAATCATCCTCTCCCTGCAAGAAACCTCTTTCCTAGGTCTCCTTCAAGACAACGTGGCTTGCCAAGTTACCTTTTAGCCAGTAGTGAGCTCCAGAGAAAAGCCCTAGTGTGGACCAGCAACAATTCCCTGAGTGGGCTGTTTCCACCAGTGATATGGATGCAATACTGACCTTGCCTCCTTGGAGGCCCGTGTCTCTGACTTATATCTTAGCCATTCTGTGCTTCTTTACTCCTTCTGAGCTCCTGTACGCAGGTCCCTGCCTGTGCTAACTCTTCCTGCCATCAATGCACTAATTTTTACTGCAGAAGCCTCTCCTTTAGTTAGGATCCAGGAACCCTGCTTGGTGGATCCTTCCACTGCACCAACCTCTTCTGTTGGCTCCTGGTGAGCAGACAGATACTGAAGGGGCCATCACTAGGTAATAAAGGTGGCAAACTTCCAAGGTAGACCTGTTGTCCCTCCCATCACTCCTGTCCCTGCCAAAGACCTGGCAGCTTAAAAATTAAAAATTAAAAAGTGGGGTTTTAGTCTCCTACCAGCAAGCCAGATGGACTGGCTCAACAACACGTTTAGGCTTGATGAGGACTCATTACACAGCAGTTTTCTGGGCCAATCAGCCATCCTATCTCTCTTCAAAGGACCAACTCTAAGTTGAGGGAGAAAAACTTCAGAAACTAAATGAGAGAGAGGAGAGAGGTTGGATATTTGTCTTCTCCCGTGTCTTTCTTCTTTTTTTCTGTCTGCTGAGTTTGTGTTTCCTCATCCCCAATAAAACCCTCTCTTCAGCTGCTTAGTTGGTCTGTTCTGGCTGCACTGTCTGAGATTTCTCCACTATCTATTGTGCTCAGGATTTTTTCCTGCCTTTTAATTCTTCAACTAGTGGAGAAAGTGAATGCAATCAAGACCTCAAGATCCCTACACTGCATCAGTGAGTATTATAGCAAACTGTCTCCAATGTGACTGATCCCACCATCTCGTCCTTTCCCATCCCCACCTTCTGCCCAGAATCTTCTAAGGCAAGTACAACCTGTTTTCAGTTCATCTCATAAGAAAAAGAATGCAGATTTGGGCAATTTTCAGGAATAATATAATAATTTTAATAGATGATCATGTGCATCATCTGTACTAACAGGAAGTTAAGCACTTTTCTGTACTCCCTGCACTGGGCCTTTTCCAGATCCAGGTGGAGCCTACCTCATGTGGACAATACAGGTCCTTACTTGCTTGTCATCTCTTCTTTCTTCTCCACCCCAGAGATGGCACCTTGGTATGCAGAGAATTTTAAGATGAAGGAAAATAAAACCCCCAAAGGCAGACAATATCTCAAAATAGAGTGAGGTCCTCTGGGAAAAAAGATAGCTCATTAGGAGGTATGTTCTTGACTGGGTTATTGGGACCTCAGTGTCCACCACTTCCTTCCCAGGCACCAGAATGTAAGCAATGTCACCACACTCTTCTGCTTTAGGGCTCATTGCCGACTAGTGGGAACAGATATTCTCTGGATTGAATGACCTAGAACTAGAACACTTGTGATCACCAGTAGGAGGTACTATTGACATCAGGCCTATTACTATTACCTCTTGGAAGGAGGGGGAGACTCAGTAAGCTCACAAACCTCCTCTCCTTCCTGAGGTCACTTCAGTGATAAACAGTTCCTGGGAGTTAAAGGGAGACTCAGCTGGTATAATGGCTCATACGTTGCCCAGTGGGTCCCATTGGAGGTGTAGTTCTCATGAACATGGCTGGCTGTGGTGGAATGCTTTAGTAGAATAGTTTGCCTGTTATAAGTTGCCCAAGGGACTTTCCAGTGGTGTCACTGACCTTATTCCTGTATATAAAGCCAATAAATGGATTGGTTTAAGCCAAACTTAGACTGAAATTTTCTTTAGAAAACTGTTGCCTTCTCTGTCTGGGGTGAGCAGATTTTTTTTTCTTTCATCTTCCCAGAAAGAGTCCATGACACAGCACAGGTCCAGAGCAATGGGTTCAAGAGATCAAACCTTTGAGATGGTAAGCAAAGCGAATCTTTCCTCCTTGTAAGTGGATTTTCTTAGATGGTTGGTGGCAGCCACTACTACCACTGTGGGAGACAGGAGTAAAATGAGAGGATCCTATGCACCACAGCAGCTATGGTGATGGCAACTTGATGATCTTATTATCGTACAATAGAGGCATTAGAGATATGCTAGAGACATGGAGATAGAGGTGGACAGGAGAGAAAAGAGCACCAGGTAGGGGTTCTGACTAGCTCAAGGAACTAAAGAAGAAGCCTGAGCTAGTATCCTATAGAAGAGACAAGGTGACGTTTCCTGGAAGTCCCTTGAATTGTTATCCTGCTGTTTACAGTTCCAGCCTGACTGGCTGTGCTCCTGTGGGAAGTAGTCTTTGCTTTAAAAACTAGCTGTGAGAAGGGGCCTAGGCCCTAACTCAGAATTATTGCTGGTATTCAAAGGGTGATCAAAGCAAGGAGGCTTTGAGACATCCATGGGGCCTGAAGCACAACAGTAAGCATTACAGACAGTCAAGCACTGGGCAAAGAGGAGGGGTGATCTGTGTAAAGGCCCACAGGAGAGCTGCTCTTTGCAGATGCTTTGGTGTCCCTCTGTAGCATAGACTAAGTGTATAAGGGTGGTGATTGGTGGGATGGAACTTCTAAGTCAGTTGATTTCAGTGGAAACTACATGAGAACAAAGGCTTTTCTTTTCAGTACGGCAGAGTTGATTGCATTCTGAACCTGTGAAGAGAAGGGATCCGTAGTGACCATCCTGATTAAGATTCCAGGTAGAGGTAAGGGCCAAGGAACCCTGCCCATTTCCTCTCCAGTCAAGGATGACCAGGCTCAGTGTATATGATTTGTCTGACTCACCAAGAACCATCTCTTTGCCATCTACAGGGAGAGTCAAAATTCTCCATCCCTTCTGCCAAGTTCTGCCAGAGGGAGGTTAGGCATTGTGGTCTTTTTCCTCTCATCCTGCCCTGATTTTCCTTTGGTGCCTGGCTGAAAGCATGGCTAATCTGGCTGATTGATAATGATGACAGTTAATGCTGGAGTAACCAAACAGAGGAAAGGAGTGAAAAAGAGGTGAGTGATTAATGAAAAGCAGAGCGCTGGCATCCTGCAATGAACTCGGCGGAAATAACAAAGTTCAGGATACAGGACTGTCAGGAGGCCTTCCTTATTGCTCCAGATAAGTTAAAACAGCTTGCAATAGTTCAGAACATCACTTCAAATTCTCATCAAAGTAAGGAGACCACCTTCTCAGGCTGAACCTTGTAAATACCGTTGGCCAGTGGGGTTTTCCCGCCATGGCTGCCACTAAAATCCAGAGATGATTTTAACAGCTGTTCTCACAAAAATGGTTTCAACACTAGAGGACTGGAAAAGCTAGAGCTGAAAAATGGAATATATATTCTCTTTAGACTACAAGGAAATGACTAGAAGCCCCGTAATGAATGCCACAGCTTACTAGAAAGGCAGGTTTAAAGAATAAGGAAACACACATAAGAGCTCAAATTGAAAACAGGTGCTAAGGCCATCTCAGGGAGACATAGAAAGTCAGAGCTGGAGGGTCCCCAGGGAAAGTGCGTCCAGTTCCCACACTTGCTGTTTCAGGAGACCCGGGTCTCCAGGAGCGAAGCGTCTTCCCAGTGCCACTGCAGTTAGTGTCAGATTGATCTCCTAATTCAACAGTCTTTTCTGACCTGAATATTTGCGGGCAAAGTTAATATAAGAAATCTCTGCTTCATTTTGAATTTTAAATAACCACACCCATCCAGTCTCCCTGCTGTCTTACCCTCTAACACCTTGTTTGAGCTGTTTCAACAGCACTTCTGATGAACTTAGTGTCTCATATGGCTCTAAGCTTCGGAGTCCTTCCTGCCCGCTTTTCTTCATTTTAGCCTTTTCCTCCTATAGCCACATATGTATTCACTGACATCTGTCTTAGTGCATCAGTGGTCTCTCACCTACGCCATTTTCTCCTCTCGTGCTTTCCTTCGTATTATGGACCCTAAGCATCGGAAGAATTATTGTGTTACTTACTAATTCCAAAATTGCTAATATTTTTTCAAATTCAAAATGGTAAATACAGTATTTTCGACTAACAGTCTTTGTCATTCAACAGACCTCCCTTGTTTTCATGAAGTGTGGCCATTACTAATTTGAGTGATTAGTGCTTCCCGCCTCCTTACTGTTTCAGAAATAAACTACACACACATACCCACACCCATTCTGCACATATGTATACTAGACTCTATGGTTCCTAACAGAAAAGCTTTCTTGATATTCTCTCTAGAACCATATCTTGACTGTTTTTCAAAGTCCAGCAAAACAAACAAACAAAAAAAGGGACACAGACTCTGGTTATTCCGGTTCCTGTGTGTTGTCTGCTTCTCTGAGTTCCTGAGTACTCAACACATCATTTTGTGAGCTCTTGAATCTTCCATATGGCTATGTCTTACAAGGAACTTTTTAGTTCCTCTTCATCCTACAACTGCATTGACACTTTTCTTTCATGTCCTTCTCAATATCAACCTACAACATACTCAATACCATCCTGCCTAAAAACAGTGGTGGGGTAGAAGCACACTAAGAAGACTGCTGTAAATAGAGGTAAGATGGTCTCCAAGACCCATGTCCCCTAGCTGATGGCAATTCACTGAATCTGTCAGCTTCTGAATCAGTTTGTCTTTAATACCGGAGTATCGCCAGTGGCCTGGGTATTTTGTAGGGGTAGTTCTGCTGTCTGTTTGCCAGGAGAGAGTAGTTTCTGTGTCCACTCATGGCTTTACATGCAGAACATTTTTCCTTTGCACAGCTTCCAAGTTAGAAATGGACTCTGCTTCCATTTCCTGGCTGAAGATCAGCTCCCTTCTTTGGCTCCTTGGCTCCATGGCTCCCTGAAGAAATAAAGCAAACTTCAAACCCCACAGTGCCTTCTTGACTGTAGTCTAAGCGGTGGATCTGGTGCTGTTCTGTGTCCCACAGAAACTGTGTGACTTGTTTTTCTCCCAATCCTGGCTGTATTAACACCGTACTCTATTTTCCCGATTTGAGTCACAAAAATTATCAGCCTAGTTAGTGGGGCGTTTACCTTCTGGTTTTCCTCCTAATTTTACCAGAAACTCTTTGCTCTTAATGAGTTATTCTGGGTATTGAATCAAAACTCTCTAGGGCTGGAGATTTGGCTTAGCAGTTAAGGGCCTTTGCTGCTCATTCCCAAGGACTGGAGTTTAATACCTAGTATTCATGCTGGGCAGCTTACAATCAGCAGTTCTAGAAATCCAATGCCCACTTCTGGATTCTGTGGGCACCTGCATGCACAAATATACATACACATAAACAAAATAAAAACAAAATTTAAGAAAACCTCCCCTTTTGAGATTTTTGTCTCACTTCTTATCTACCAATGATACTGATGATAATGTTAATTCTGAGTGTCATGCTGGAGAGGTTGTGGAGAAAGGGGAACCCTCCTCCATTGCTGGTGGGAATGCAAACTTGTACAACCACTCTGGAAATCAATTTGGCGCTTTCTTAGACAATTAGGAATAGTGATTCCTCAAGACCCAGCTATATCACTCTTAGGCATATATCCAAAAGAGGCTCAAGTACACCAACAAGGACATTTGTTCAACCATGTTTGTAGCAACTTTATTCATAATAGCCAGAACATGGAAACAACCCAGATGTCCCTCAGTTGAGGAATGGATACAGAAATTGTGGTACTTTTACACAATGGAATACTACTCAGCAATCAAAAACGAGGAAATCATGAAATTCGCAGGCAAATGGGGACCTGGAAACGATCATCCTAAGTGAGGTATCCCCAAAGCAGAAAGAAACATATGGTATATACTCACTTATATAGACCTATAGGATAGGATGGACATGCTGACATCTATACACCTAGGGAAGATAGGCAAGAAGGAGGACCCAGGGTGGGATGATCAATTCTCGCTTAGATGGACAAATGGAATGGACATTGAATGTAGGAGAAAACAAGCAACAGGACAGAAGCCTACCACAGAGGGCCTCTGAAAGACTCTACCTAGCAATGTATCAAAGCAGATATTAAGACTCACAACCAAACCTTCGGCAGAGTGCAGAGAATCATATGAACAGGAACTATTTCTGTCATGAACTCAATAGCTGGCTCTTCGACCCTCCCTCTGCCCTCCCCCTCCCAGGAGCAGCCTAGCTAGATTCCAGAAGAGGACATTGCAGCCAGCCCTGAAGAGACATGATAAGCTAGGGTCAGATGGAAGGGGAGGAGGTCCTCCCCCATCAGTGGACTTGGAGGGGGGCAGGGAGGAGGTGAGGGAGGGATGGGGAGAGTGGGAGGGAATGAGGGAGGGGGCTACCGCTGGGATACAAAGACCTAACCTGTGATTAATATAAAAATAAATAAATTACTTAAAAATAATTCTGAGTGTCAGTAAGGACTGCAGGCTCCACCCTGCTGAGTGCTCAGTGGGTGGCATTAGCTCAGCCCTTGCAAGGGCTGTGAGGGAGCTACAACTGCCATCTTCATGTTGTAAAGTGATGAAGAAAGTTATGCTCACTGAGCATCCATTTGCTCAAACACCCTCCAGTGTTACAGTGAGAATTTTGGTTTCTTTGAATGTTATGTGAATATGCTTTTGTTTTAATTCTAGGTATGGGAATAATGGGGCTGCTTCATACTGCCCAGAGCAGCTAATTATGAGTTGTCTCCTGCTTTGGCAGGGGTGTGATTTTTGCCAGCCACGGATAGTCTACATTAGGAATTCTGGAGACTCTTCAGAGGGTATATGAATGTTTGGGCCCTGCAAGGCCGGTCTGCTGTTGCTGTTGCTGTTGCTCATTGCTGCTTGATCACTCCTGCTCCTGCTGCTGTCACTGGTCGCTGGTCGCCGGATTACTGGTTACTGGTTGGAGATTTCCTGACAATGAAAATCAAACTTGCCCCTAGGAACTAGGTACCCCTATCAAACAGAAATGAGTCTAACAATTTCAATGTCCCCTTTCTCCTCTAACCTTCTTTCTCTCTGATGTAGTGTTGGGAGGAGGGTTGGAAGGGGTAAGAATGGTGTAGGGAGATTGGAAAAAGAACCTAAAATAGCCGAAAGGTCCAGTTACACAGTGACTCTTCAGACCTCAAACCAAACGCCAGTTTAAACCATCTTTCCCTTCTCACTGGTACCACCAAATACTCTTCCCCTTAAAAAGACATCGTTGGGGCTGGTGGATGTCCTAGTAGGTAAAGATGTGTGCTGTGCAAGCCCAGTGATCCAAGTTGATCTCCCATTCAAAGGCATAAGGTAAAACCTGGTTGTACAAAGTTGTCTTCTGACCTCTACATATGTACACATGAAAGCCCAACACATTGCATGCACACACATGCCACACCCCTCAAAACAGTTTTCTATTTTCCTTGGAAATCTCATCATTGCCTTTCTTAATTTTTGTACGAATGTGTGATTTGTCTAAATGTATGTCTGTATACCATGTGCATGCCTGGTGCCTCAGAGGCTGAAAGTTGCCAGAGCCTCTGGAACTGGACTTACAGACTTACCAGTGATCTGCCCTGGGAGTGCTGGGAGCTGGTTCTCCATAAGAGCGCCAAGTACTCTAATCACTGAGATATCTCTCCAGCACCCATCACTCTTTCCTTTAAATTTAGTAATCTATACATCAAAGATATAGCTCATTGGTAGCACACTTGACTAACATGTGTGAGGGCCAGCAGAACAAGAAAAATAATTAAATGTAGTAATCTCATACTCACACACACCATGAAAAGTCTACTTCCACGACGCCTGCATTCTGGAATATTTAATTATGTTTAGCTTTAAAATTTAGTGAGTAAAACAGAATGTAAAAATCATGTTTCTAACATTGAAACTACATTAGAACTCTAGCTTAAGCCACACCACGGAGCCACTTATCCAGTTACTATATTATGAAATTATGAATCTATCAATTACTTACAAATCCTGTAACCATGAATGGACTACCGGGCACTGCCACTCAAGCTGGGAAGCAGTCTACACTTCACACGGGGTTCCTAGGGACTGATAACCCAGCCCTAGTCATAACGGAGGAGAAGAGATGCATAGTTAAGAGCTGCAGAAACAGCTCAGCCGTTAAGAGGGATTGCTGCTCTCAAAGAGGGCGTGGGTGTAGTTCCCAGCACTGAATAGTGGCTTACAACTGTTTCTAACTACATTTTAAGGGAATCTGCTGCTGTCTTCTGGCCTCCAGAACCAGGTACACTCACGGTGCACATACATATATGCAGCAAAACACCCATACATATAAAACAGAAATAAACAAATCTTTTAAAATAAAAAGAGATGACACCTTAAAAATTAGACCAAAAAGGTCAATCATTATTCATCTGATTTTGTCCGACTTTCTCTGGGCTTCTAACTTTGCCCTACTGTGAGACAAGCATAATAACATAGTCTCCAAAAAGACTCCCTCACGTAGCAATTCCAACAAGAACCATGAAGACCCAAAGAGAAAGTATTCTGTAAGCGCGTGGATTGCTGCTTATTTCAGCTTTTCACTAAAAGTTAGAGGAGAGTAAGCGCGTGGTCCTCCCAGACCACGATACAGAAGATGGAACTTCTAACACCCTCACAGCAGTGAATGAGGAGGAAGGGATACAAGCTGCAAGGAAGCGCGCCTTTCCCCAGGCAGCCTCTTGCATAAATCATTAAGAAACCCCACATATAGTTAGGATTTGATAGTCAATATCCTCATCCTGTCTTTCCATGTGCCACGACAGGCCCCCAAAGTGCTCCAGAAATATCACCGTCATGATGCCTGCTGCATGCTTAGCATTTGAACACTTCGTTCTCGGGCCCTGAACAGGAATGGTGCAGCTGCGTGATTTCTCCCTCCTGCTGAGACTCTGCCTCTGCGCGTTCAGCTTGATGTAACAGCAGTCCCGGATGGACTTCCTCTTAGCATATAGTTCAGAAGATAATTAGAGCCATGTACTCTCATGGATGAATTTTCATCATTTTACAACTAGTCTACCAGTGTTCCTCACATTCTTCTATTTAAAGTTGCTGAACGTGGATGTGTCGTCTCTCTTGCCCCTTTTCACACTTACACTGAAAGCATAACCAACTCCATTCAAAACCAAAGAAAGGAACAATGTGGTTTTGTACTTTGTAACAGCAACTGCTCTGTTTATAAGGGACAGCTTTTCTATGGATTCAGGAACGAGCCTCCTTCCCCAGCACCCATCTCCTCTTCACTAGCTCTTAACAGTCTCAGCAAAGCTCATCTTCTTCACATGCGTTTCCACATCACCAAGAAAAGAAGAGAACCTTTGGTCTCAGTTAAAGGGGGGGAAAGTGCTTGTTTCTGGAGAAAGAGCAAGGAGTAAGTAAACGCTGGTGAAATAATGTACTCAGGCACATTGCCCAGCCTCTTCATGCTGTGCACAAAGGGACCCAGGGGAAAAAAGGGAAACTTCCAGTCCCAGAGACTCTGAGTGATGGCTGCAAAGAGTCACACACATGGTGAGTAAATGCTGGTTTTCCACCCAGCATCAACCAGACACAGTTCACAGCTGCAGACCCTTTGCAAGATCCCAGCTGATTCAGAACCTTGAAAGGCCCAACATGGGGTTTATAATTTCGTTTATCACACACAGCTGAAATGGTCTTAGCCCACCTAGGCTGAAGAAATTAGGGAGATCTTTGTCCTTTAGTAGAGGTTTGCTTTCCACATGGACTAGAGGGAGGGAGGCAGGAAAGGGGAATGTCACCGTAGTCAATCACTAAACTAAAACGTTCTGTTTCATTAGCTAGTTAAGGAGACGCTGTTCTACTAGAAGCTTTAGCATCTATATTCAGTAACTGCTAGCCGTGTGATCCATTGATTCTGAGTCATTGTCCAACTACTTAAACATATCAAATTAATTCTTTAAAAAAATAAGATTCTGGAAATTGAACCCAAAGTCTTGTGCATACTAGGCAAGTACTCTCCCTCTGAGACACACTCCCTAGATCCTACATTGCCTCTTAATAACTAGGAGTTGACAGGAGGGGAAACCTTTTGATACATAGGGCCCTAAGAATGAGTACAAGAAAATGACAGTGAGAATGTAAGGAATTATTACATGACTTGCTTTTAAAGAAGCGTTTATTTTAAAGCAGTGCTGCAATGAGAATAGAATGATATAACAGTAAATGACATATACATTTTATTGAAGAACAAAACAATTTTAGGACTGTAGGTGATACATTTATTTATGCATTTGCTTTGATTTGTATGTGAAGAATCTCTACAGGCTCAGTTGAGTCCCAAATGGATGGTGCTGTTAGATAGATCCCTGTGGGCACATTTTTGAGGGTTACAATGTAGTCCTACTTCTAGTCCTGCTTCCTGCTTCCTGAAAGGCTGAGAGATGAAGAACAATTCCATATTAGAATCCTGCTACCACAGATAGAGTTGGGGAACAGTTCTGTGGCCACACCTTCCACAACAAACTGAAAACCTCCGAAACCATGAGCTTAAATAAATCTTCCCCTGCTGAGTGCCTTCTTTCGAGCACTGTGTCACAGTAAGTAATAAAGTTACCGATAAACCAGTCATGGAATTATTAAACATTTTGATTGAACTAGCCATATACAAATTCAAATGTATCATTGTTTTTAAACTTGGTAGTCCACATTTCTTTTGAACAGTTTTCATAGGCATGCAACTATAGAATGCAATTGCCCTCAATAGCACACTCTGAAGACACGGCTGCCATAACCTAGGTATGAAACTCCCTGGTTTCCTTGTGAGGAAAAACATAAATTGCAAAGGTGGCCGAGAACACAGAATGACTTTGCTTCTTCCTAACATTTAAAGGTTTTATAAGTTGGTTTCTTTTCACATTGCACAAATATTTTACTAACATTTAAAGGCCCCACAAGAGTTAGTTACCATCTTAGATATTTTTTTTTGGTGCTTTATATCTATAACAGGAGCTAACATTACCAACTATTTTTTCAGCTTGTCCTAAGGAATAAATTAGAGGGCTTAGCTGAGTGGGTAGGGCTTAGCAAGCACAATGAACTACTGCTTATTTTATCAGTCACATGCTACTCAATCTCCCAAATGGTGCTCAGATTAGCAAACAAGAAAAGGATTCTTAAGATAAAATAGAGAAAAGCAAAGAACCCTTCTGAAGGACTCCCGTTGTTTATTAGATGTTTTCACATAAAAAAAAATTGCAGCCTAGTCCTGAGGGTCTTTATGGGATGCCTTGGTGAAAATAGCAAGGAACAACGGAATCATTAGAGAACTTAGATAAAAAAGAAGAGGCAAAGAGGAAGGAGATGCTGAGTCAGAGCCACATATGAGAGACAGTTGTCACATGTAATAGGGACAGGTGCTAGGCAAGGCGGAGCTTAAAGGAAGAACAACCCTTCACCCAGGACACAAGAAAGTCCATGAGAAAGAAAGAAAGACACAAAAGTAAATGGCTCATACCCACACAGTGCACACGTCCTGAAGAATATTTCCGAGGAGCATGGATTTATTTAGCAGCTTAGTTCTAAGCATTACTACAGAGTTTGAATGTCACATAATAGCAGTAACAAAGCAGAAGCTGACAAGGATGCTGGCATCCTCTTCAAGGAATTGGCCATATAGCCAATTTTACCGTCTGGTTTTCTGTCAGTTATTAGAATCTAAGTCAGTGGTAACATCTGTAATCCAGATAACAAAAAGAGAAAAACTGGTTAAACAATAATTCAAAGTTATAAAAAATTAAAAATTATTAAGTCAAGAACAATCAAATACCCAGACTTTTTTTTTCTAAAAATGACAGCAACTGAGAATAGGAAAGCATCCAAGGTGCTTGCATATTCATTAATTTGAAAAGATGGGTGAGATTGAGCAAATTATTTAACATCACTCCCTCCTGTTTTTGATCATGTTCTAGACATATAATGAAAATCCAAATGCTGTCAGGTAGATAAGAAAGCAATGGCAGGTTCCCAGATAGATGGGACTCATGCCAGCTGGGTATTGAGCTGAACTGGAAAGGTAACTGGAAGTTATGGAATCAACTTCTAGAATTCTATATTCTTAGATATTTCACTGGCTTTAGGGACTATGAAAGGGTTACTTTACCATTTAAGTTTTTAAGGCCAAGACTTCCTGATACATTAAGCCACAAGATCAAACTAAATGATTTTTCAGGTCTCTTCCCTTCAATTAGTCTGTGGTGTCAGATGTTCCTTTTCTTTCCTGTGTTACTCTTTTTGAAAATCTTTCATTACTATCTTCATTTCTCTGTAGAAGAAAGGAAAGCAAACTATAGGGCTGAGGAAATTCATAGAACATGGTTACTGGAGTTGTTAGGGGCTTTCCAACAAACTAGGCTGAATCACTCTTCCATAAGCCAATGAAAGAGACAATCAAATACAATCAAATATTGAAGAGCAGAGAAAGAATTATCCACTGTTGCCACATTGTGAAGAGAAACAAATAAATAAGCATAGTGACCCTCATGTCCTGACCGGAGGTAGCTTAAACAGAGGGTTGGAGGTATGTACCACTAAGCTGTCCTGGTCAAGGTGTGGTCCCACCTGTCACCAATGCATCATGGTCTCAGCCCCAGCCTGTCCTACAAGGTGATATGATAAGTTGTAGGAACTGGGAGATAAGTTCCTCCTTTGGCTGGCACCAGAATTCAGCTTTATTCTTCTCTTGGCATGGAATTTTGGGGGGCAACTTCCTATTTCTTTTTTAATTAATTAATTAATTAATTTGTAAATTACAGTTCATTCACTTTGTATCCCAGCTGTTGTCCCCCTCTGTCATCCCCTCCCAAACCCACTCTCCCTCCTTCTTCGTCTCCTCCTATAGCATCTCCCAGTCCACTGATAGAAGAGGTCCTCCTCCCCTTCCCTCTGACCCTAGCCTATCAGGTCTCATCAGGACTGGCTACTTTGTCTTCCTCTGTTGCCTGGTAAGGCTGCTCTGACCTCAGAGGGAAGTGATCAAAGAGCCAGCCACCGAGTTCATGTCCTAGACAGTCCCTGTTCCCCTTACTCGGGTACCCTCTTGGACACTTAGCTGTCATGGGCTACATCTGTGCGGGGATTCTAGGTTATCTCCATGCATTGTCCTTGTTTGGAGTATTAGTCTCAGAAAAGACCCCTTGTGCCCAGATTTTTTTTTTTTGTTGTGTTGTTCTACTTGTGGAGCTCCTATCCCCTTCAGGTCTTTCTATCTCCCCCTTCTTTCATAAGATTCCCTGCACTTTGCCCAAATTTTCTATTTCTTTCTTTCTTTCTTTCTTTTTTTTACAAGATAGGGAGGTGCGATTTTATTTTTCTTTTCTTTTTTTAAAATTTATTTATTTTTATATCAATCACAGGTTAGGTACTTTGAATCCCAGGCATAGCCCACTACCTCATTCCCTCCTACCCTCCCACTCCCTCCCTCATCTCCCTCCTCCCTGCCCCCTCCAAGTCCACCAACAGGGGAGGACCTCCTCCCCTTCTATCCAACCCCAGCTTATCCTGTCTCCTCAGGGCTGGCTGCAATGTCCTCCCCTGGGATCTAGCCAGTCTGTCACTCCCCAGCTTGTATGGGGGAGGGTCAAAGAGT
>CM053744.1:106551499-106595865 GCA_028658305.1 Pachyuromys duprasi | reverse complement strand
GAGTATATACCATATGTTTCTTTCTGCTTTTGGGATACCTCACTTAGGGTGATCATTTCCAGGTCCCACCATTTGCCTGCGAATTTCATGATTTCCTCCTTTTTAATTGCTGAGTAGTATTCCATTGTGTAAAAGTACCAGAATTTCTGTATCCATTCCTCAACTGAGGGACATCTGGGTTGTTTCCAGGTTCTGGCTATTATAAATAAAGCAGCCACGAACATAGTTGAGCAAATGTCCTTGTGTAGTTGAGCATCTTTTGGATATATGCCTAGCTGGGTCTTGAGGAATCACTATTCCTAATTGTCTAAGAAAGCGCCAAATTGATTTCCAGAGTGGTTGTACAAGTTTGCATTCCCACCAAGGATCATTACCAATCCCACTTCTGACAGAGGGCTAATATCCAGTATATATAAAGAACTCAAGAAGTTAAAAAGCAAGAAACCAAATAATCCAATTAAAAAATGGGGTATGGAGCTAAAAAGAGAACTGACTGTAGAGGATTATAGAATGGCAGAAAAACACTTAAAGAAATGCTCAAAGTCCTTAGCCATCAGAAAGATGCAAATCAAAACGACTCTGAGATTTCACCTTACACTTGTCAGAATGAGTAAGATCAAAAACTCTAGCGACAATGCATGCTGAAGAGGTTGTGGACAAATTTTCTATTTCTTGAGGACAATTGTTCAAATAGTTTTCAAACAAAAATTGTAGCTTGTTTCTACAGTTCTGGAAACCAAGGGCAGAAGCACAAGTGCCTTGCTTTAGAATATCTTCTTTCTTGCTAAGATGATGACTGTTTTTATTCGGTGTGAATATTTCTGTGTTCCTCCCCATTCACATGTTGAGACCTCGTCACCAAAGTGATAGTATTAGAGATGGAGCTATACACTATGTGAGCAGAACCCGTGAGTGGGATCAATGCTCCCCATCTCTCTCTCTCTCTCTCTCTCTCTCTCTCTAATCTTTTGCAGCTTGATCCTAGCCACTTCCTCCTTCTCCCCTCCCTTTCATCTCAGAGAAGGGGAGACCCCAAATGAGTACCACCCTACCTTGACACCTCAAGTTGCAGCAGGATTAACTGCATCTTTTCCTACTGGGGCCTGGCAAAGGCAATCCAGCTAGGGTGAAGAGGTCCAGAGGCAGGCAACAGAGTTGGAGATAGCCACTAATCCCACTATTAGGGACCCGCATGTTACCCACACTCTACATCTGCTACATCTGTGTGGTGGTCTAGGTCCAGCCCATGCATAGTCTCCGTGAACCCCTGTGGGACCAGGTTACTTTATCTGTAGGTCTTGTGGCATCCTTGACCCCTCCAGCATCCTCTATCCTTCCTCCCACTCCTCCACAGAATTCCCGAGCTTGGCCTATTGTTTGCCTGGGGGTCTCTGCATCTGTTTTTATCAGCTGCTCCTGTCTGCAAGCACACCAGAGCATCATTAATAGCGTCAGGGTTGGCTCTCTCCCATGGAGCAGGTCTCAAGTTGGGCCAGTCATTGTTTTGCCATTTCCTTAACCTCTGCTCCATCTTTATCCCTATACTTCTTGTAGGCAAGAGAAATATTGGGGTGAGAGTTTTATGGGTGGGATGGTGTCTTTCTCCCTCCACTGGAAGTCCCACCTGTCTACAAGAGATGGCAACTTCAGAATCCTTAATCCCCCTGCTACTAGAAGTCTCAGTCGGGGTCATCACCATAGACTCTCAGGAGCCTCCACACACACCTATGGACACCTGATTTTTGACAAAGAGGTCAAAAGTATACAATGTAAAACAGACAGCATCTTCAACAAATGGTGCTGGTGTAACTGGATGTCTGCAGAAGAATGCAAATAGAGCCTTATCACCTGCTGCACAAAACTAAAGTCCAAGTGGATCAAAGATTTCAACATAAAATCTGATACACTAAACCTAATACAAAAGAAAGTGTGGAAGAGCCTTGAGCTCATTTGTTCAGGATACAATTCTCTGAACAGAATACCAACAGCTCTGGCTTTAAGATCAACAATTAATAAATGGAACCTCATGAAACTAAAAAGTTTTGTAAGGCAAAAAACACTGTCAGTAGGACAAAATGGCATCCTATAGAATGGGGAAAGATCTTCACCAACCCTACGTCTGACAGAGGGCTAATGTCCAAAATATATAAGGAACTCAAAAAGTTAAAAAACCAACAAACCAAACAACCCCAATTTAAAAAATGGTTTACAGAGCTATACTGAGAATTCTTAACAAAGGAATCTTTAATGGCTAAGAAGCACTTAAAGAAATACTCAACTTTCTTAGTCATTAGACTAATTCAAATCAAAAGGACTCTGATATTCCATCTTATACATCAGAATGGCTAACATAAAAAACTCAAGTGACAGAACATGCTGGTGAGGATGTGGAGCAAGGAAAACACTATTCAATTGCTGGTAGGGGTGCACACTTATACAACCACTGTGGAAATTAATCTGGAAGTTTCTTAGAAAATTGGAAATACTCAAAACCCAGATATACCACTCCTGGGAATTCACCCAAAAGATGCTTTATCAAAACTGAGCAAGGATATATGCTCAGCTATGTTCATAGCAACTCTATTCATACTAACTAGAAACTGGAAACAATCTAGATGTCCCTCAACTGAAGAATGGATAAAGCAAATGTAGTGCACAATAAAATATTACTCAGCTATTAAAAACAAAGACATGTAATTTACAGGCAAATGGATGAAACTGGAAAATAACTTCACTATTTTTTCTTCTAACAGGTTTAGTGTGTATGATTTTATGTTGGGGTCTTTGATCCACTTGGAATTAAGTTTTGTGCAGGGTGATAAATATGGATCTATTTTCATTTTTCTACATATAGACATCCAGTTAGACCAGCACCATTTGTTGAAGATGCTATCTTTTTTCCATGGTATGGTTTTGGCATCTTTATTAAAAATCAAGTATCTGTAGGCCTGTGGGTTTGTTTCTGGGTCTTCTATTCAATTCCATTGATTCACCATTCTGTTTCTATGCCAGTGCCATGCCATTTTTATTACTGTTCCTCTGTAGTGGAGCTTGTGATCAGGGATGGAGATACCTCTGGAAGATCTGTTGTTGTAAAGGATTGTGAAGTAATCCAGAAGTAGAAAGACACACGTGGCATATACTTACTTATAAGTGTATATTAGACATATAATACAGGATAAACATACTAAAATCTGTACACCTAAAGAAACTAAGCAAGAAGGAGGACCTTAGGGAAGCTGCTCAATCCCTATTCAGAAAGGCAAATGGGATAGACATTGGAAATGGGAAAAAAACAGGGAACAGGATAGGAGCTTACCACAGAGGGACTCTGAAAGACTCTACTCAGCAAGGTTATGGAAGCAGATGCTGAGACTCATTGCCAAACTTTGAACAGAGTACAGAGAATTTTATGAAAGAAGGGGAAGACAGAAAGACCTGGAAGGGATAGGAGCTCTATAAGGACACCAACAGAACCAAAAAATCTGGGCCTAGGGGTCTTTTCTGGGACTGATACTCCAACCAAGGACCATTCATGGAGATAACTAGAACCCATGCTCAGTTGTAGCCCATGCCAACTCAGTCTCCAAGTGGGTTCCCTGGTAAGGGGAGCTGGGGCTGTCTCTGACATGAACTCAGTGGCTGGATCTTTGACCACCTTGTCTTGGGGGGTGCAACCTTATCAGGCCACAGAGGAAGACAATGCAGCCAGTCCTGATGAGATCTGAGAGGCTAGGGTCAGATAGATGGGGAGGAGGACCTCCCCTATCAGTGGACTAGGGGAGGGGCATAGGAGGAGAAGAAATAGGGAAGGTAGAACTTGGAGGAAATGAGGGAGAGAGCTACAGCTGGGATAAAAAGTGAATAAACAAATAAATAAATGAGACAGAAAAAAGAAACTAGAAAATAATATTCTGAGTGAGGTAACCGAGACCCAGAAATCCTACTCAAGGGTTCTACCCTCGTAATGTATAGCCTCAACTCTAAATACTATCACTTTGGTGACTAGGTCTCAACATATAAATGGGGAGGAGCATGGAAATATTCACACTAAGAAAGGTAGTACTCAAATATAAGTGGATATTAGCCATACAATACAGGAGAATCATGCTACAATTCACAGTTCCAAAGAAGCCAAGGAGGGTCCAGGGGAGTAGGAAATAAATTACACATCTAACCTGGATAGGAAAGGTGGGTAGGGAGCAGAAAGCTTATCTTTAATGCAACAACCTCTCCAACAATTATATATGGCTTGTCATCTTCACTCTCCTTGTTCTTAATTTCAAGTTTATTCCTACAGCCTTCTTTAACAAACCACATTTTTATTTCATTCTGCTCAACTCTTTGTCCTTTTTACTGTAGAACTCAATAAGAATGGTAAGTGGTAACCGTGCCACAGCCTGAATGCTCTCATGTGTTAACATTTCATCCAAAGGGATGAACTAGCACACTAGTTTTAAATTTAGCCTTATGTAAGTTCTTGGGGCATGGGCAGGAGGAAGATAGATTATTTTCTGTAATACAACCTGAAAAGTCCCTAGAGCTGCTCACAGTGGAGTTCCTGTCCCCACTTTGAAAGCTCATGTGCTGAGCTGCCACTGTCTATGTTTCTCTAAGCATTCTTATTTATTATTCTTACTGGGTCTTACTCTAATGGCCCATTAATGTAGCAATCAAGGGCTTTTCTAGCCCAAAGTTCTAAAGTCTTCAATATTCCTCCCTCAAGTCAGTCCAAAAGTCCTAAGAACCATGTGTTCAAGTTTATTATAGCTGCTATACTACTCTGCACATCAATTTTTGTGCTTCAGTTATTTTCTGGTTGATGAAATACCTTGAACAAAAGCAACTCAAGTAAGGAACGGTTTGTTTTAGTGTATAGTTTAAGAATGTAGTTCATCATGACTTAACAATCAAGGCAACAAGAGCTTGATGCACCTGATCTGGTTGTGTCTACAGTTATGAAAAAGGATGAATGATAAATAGTGACTCTAACTTTCTGCTTTTTATGCAGTCAAGAACCCAAGTCTAGGAAGGTGTGCTGCATACACATAGACTGGGTCTTTCCATGTGATGGACATAGTCCCTCAGAGGCTAACTTAATCCGGCAATCCTTCATAGATGTGGCCAGAAGCTGATCTCCTAGGTTATTTTAAATCATGTCTGGTTATTAGTCAGTAGTAACCATTAGACCCGCTTTTCTTGTTGTACACTCTTTTCAACTTTGACTTGTTCACGGGGTAACGAATAGTTACCACACAGCTGCTTGAAAAGATACCAGATCTTGGAATGATCAGATATTTGATGTTTTGATGGTAAACATGTGTAAAGTGGTTGATGTTCCATAATCTTTATGTTTAGAATGTCACATGGGCATCAGAGTCTATTAAAATGGCTCCTAGTGAAAATTCCTGTTTATTATATGAGCCTCATATCCTAAACTGATTCACCTCATCACTGTCACTAATGTTTTCTCATCCTGCCAACATTGTCTTGGTTGAAGTACTTTTCAGAATAATTACTCCTAACTGGTAAATGGGATAGAGGTAGTGTATTGAAATCATGATTCTAATTCACAAATGAATTATTAAAGTGTATGACTTGCCTCAGCGGCTGGCTCTTTGATCACCTCCACTGAGGGGAGAGCAGCCTGACCAGGCCACAGAGGAAGATTGTGAAAGCAGTCCTGATGAGACCTGATAGGCTGGAGTCAGATGGAAGGGGAGGACTGGGGGAGGGGAATGGGAGGAGATGAGGGAGGGAGGGAGAGAGGGCAGAATTGGGAGGGGACGAGAGTGGGGCTACAGCTGAGCTACAGAGTGAATAAATTGTAATAGATAAAAATAATATTAAAAAACAAAACTGCTCAATCTTAAAATAAATAAATAATAAAATCATTGATATTGTGAAATCATATAAACAAATGCAGAAATGCATAAGTCAATGTTTCTCAAGCTGCGAATGATGTCATATGTGTGACCAATGTGGAGCCCGACCTGAAGGCAACAATTTAGGAAAAAAATGTTCTATATAACCATTCAATGAAAAAAAGACAGCATCTTTAACAAATGGTGCTGGTCTAACTGGATGTCTACACGAAGAAAAATTAAAATAGATCCGTGTTTATCACCTTGTACAAAACTAAAGTCCAAGTGGATCAAGGACCTCAACATAAAACCAGACACTCTAAATCGGATAGAAGGAAAAGTGGGGAAGAGCCTAGAACTCATTGGCACAGGAGACAACTTCCTGAACAGAACGCCAACAGCACAGGCTCTAAGATCAACAATAAATAAATGGGACCTCATGAAACTGAAAAGCTTCTGTATAGCAAAAGACAGTGTTGTCAGAACCAAACGGCAGCCTACAGACTGGGAAAGGATCATCACCAACCCTATATCTGACAGAGGGCTGATATCCAGTATATATAAAGAACTAAAGAAGTTAAAAAGTAATAAATCAAGCAATCCAATTAAAAATGGTGTATGGAGCTAAACAGAATTCTCAGTAGAGGAATATAGAATGGCAGAGAAACACTAAAGGAGATGCTCAACATCCTTAGGCATCAAAGAGATGCAAATCAAAACGACCCTGAGATTTCACCTTGTACCCATCAAAATGGCTAAGATCAAAAACTCAAGTGACAACACATGCTGGAGAGGTTGTAGAGAAAAGGGAACCCTCCTCCATTGCTGATGGGAATGTAAACAGGTACAACCACTTTGGAGGTCAATCTGGCACTTTCTCAGACAACTAGGAATAGCGCTTCCTCAAGACCCAGCTATACCACTCTTAGGCATATATCCAAAAGTTGCTCAAGTACATAACAAGGACATTTGCTCAGCCATGTTTGTAGCAGCTTTGTTTGTAATAGCCAGAACCTGGAAACAACCCAGATGTCCCGCAGTTGAGAATGGATACAGAAATTGAGGTATTTTTACACAATGGAATATTACTCAGCAATTAAAAACAAGAAAATCATGAAATTTGCAGGCAAATGGTGGGACCTGGAAACGATCATCCTGAGTGAGGTATCCCAGAAGGTGAAAGACATACATAATATATACTCACTTATATAGACCTATAAGATATGATAAACATACCGAGATCTATACACCCAAAGCAGATAAACAAGAAAGGGGACCTGGGGTAAGATGATCAATCCTCACTTAGAAAGACAAATGGGATGGACATTGGATGTAGGAGAAAACAAGTAACAGGACAGGAGCCTACCACAGAGGACCTCTGAAAGATTCTACCTAGCAGTGTATCCAAGCAGAAACTGAGACTCATAACCAAACCTTCGGCAGAGTGCAGGGAATCATATGATCTGGAGAGGATAGGAGCTCCACAAGGACCAAATATATCTGGGGACAGGGGTCTTATATGAGACTGTTTCTCCAACCAAGGATCATGTATGGATATAACCTAGAACCTCTGCTTGGATGTAGCCCATGGTAGCTCAGTATCCAAGTGGGTACCCTAGTAAGGGGGAATAGGAACTATTTCTGACATGAACTCAATGGCTGGCTCTATGACCTCCCTACCCTGTAAGGGAGGAGCAGCCCTGATGGGTTACAGAGAAGGACTTTGCAGCCAGTCCTGAAGAGACCTGATAAACCAGGGTCAGATGAAAGGGAAGGAGGGTCAGATGAAAGGGGCAGGGAGTAGACGAGGGAGGGAGGGTAGGATTGGGAGGGAATGAGGGAGCGGGATTCACCTGGGATACAGAGTGAATAAAAAGTAAGTAATAAAAAATGTTTTATATATCATCCAAAGAATATTAGGCTCTATCAAATAAGTGCAGAACGTGTTTTTACCCTAATAGATAGTAGATGATGTTACAGTTGAACATCTACTTTGATCTTGGACAGTAAAAAGTGTTTAAAATTTCCCTGAGATTTTGAGCCGCTTTTTGTGCACCATGAAGATCATTCCATTGAAGAGCTGCTTCCTCTCTGGCCTCTGTGCACTTGTTCAATGGCCAGTACCTCTCACTGTGGCTGTTCTTACAAAAACTACAGTGTCCTCTAAAGAATGAAATACCTCAGCAAAGAGTGAAAACATTTATTATTAAAGCAAGTTTCTAATTTGGGTGCCAGGTGCTACAATTTGTTTTACTTAGAAAAAAGATCTTTTCCTTTGAGGAAAAGGATAAAAGTTTTAAAAGGTATCAGGTTAAAATTTCTTAAAGTAAAAAAAAAGAAAAAAAAAGCTCAATTTTAACACAATCTTCCTCTGTCATTTTTGCTGGGTGGGCTAAAACATATCCAGGTCTCTTCTAACCTAGCATTTGAGTCCTATTAACAGGTGGATAAGACATTTATTTTTCTTAATAGAGTTAAATGCCTGGGGTTTACTTGGTGGTTTTTGAGGGAGACTAGAAAACAGGATTGCAAAGAGGGTGGGAAAATGAGCCAGGAAAGCCAAGATAATTTCTAGTTGAATTATGACCTGAAATGCATTCCGGAGAATGGAATTTCCACAACTCACAAGCTTATTATTGGTTATTTCTGGTGATGAGGGCAATGTCCTCTATAGAATCACAAGTCTATTTCCTGTTCCATTTTTCTTTGCTTTCTATTCTCTGCTTCACTAATTAATTGTATTTTGTATGCTAGCTTTCTGAAAGGTATTGAAATGGCTTCTCCTGAACATCAAATGGCAGAGTTTACTAACTCAACAACAGAGTATACAACAGATTCTACTATCAAGGGAAGAAATAGTCACACCACCATTTCAGCCCAAGAATAAGAGAGAGGAGCACAAATGTAAGCTTGTACATCACTGTCTCCAAAAGAATGTTTACCCCTCCTGTCCCCCCCTCCCACCATCTAGTGAAACCATAGTCAAGGGTTCAAACACATTCTAGAATGGCAACTGTATAGAGAAAATGGTCCCACTCTAGGAAGCCCTACAAGCACAAGAGGAGAACCTGGTAATACACTGTTGCTGTTCCAAACTAAAGGAGCAAAATAATTCAAACAAGAGAGAGATGAACAGCAGCAGAAACCCACGTTCTGCATTCAATAATCATTTCAGCAAGGGACAAGAAATAACCAAAATGTCACCCAAATGATCTGAGAGTTAAAGTAACCTCCCAGGATACGACACTTCCAAGGAAACCACTTAGGGCTGGAGAGATGGGTCAGAGGTTAAAGCATTTGCCACTGAATTAAGAGGACCAGGGTTCAGATCCTGAAAACCTGTGCAGTGGCCCACCTGTAATTACAGCCTTGGGAGGCATGAGGGAGATCACCAGAGCAGGCCATCCAGGGGAGCTAGTGTATCACTGAGCTCTGATATTTGATTGACAGAGCCTGCCTCAAAAGAATACACAGTGGATGAAGATTCCAGACTTCAGCCGTGGGCATATTCACACATCTGCACACATGTGCACATGTATTATGCATGTGTGAGCATGAATATACATGTATATTCTGCACACCCAATCACATAGAAAGAAGATAAAAGTTTAAAAGTAAAGGAAACAAACCCACTTAGGGTTCAGGCGCAGCTCAGTGATAGAGTACTTGCCTAGCATGAAAGAGTCCCTGGGCTCCATTCATAGAAATTTCCCGTGAGATCGTGTCCAAAAAATTCAATTTAAAAGCAAAGGAGGAAGGGTAAAAAGTAAATAGCTACAGCAGCTCAACTGCCTAGACCAGAGAGAGCCAGAGCCAATTATGGAAAGAAAGAGCAGGAATGGCCACTTTGAACATTTGCTGCCAACTGGCACTGTGGCTAGTTACTGGGGGAGCAGGACCCAGGAGGCTCTTGGTGCAGTGATGACCCATTTCAAGCTGCTTGCCATTGACTTTGGTGGGTCAGCTTCTTGCAAGCACATTTGGCATGCTCTGGCATGCTCTGGCAGGCACTGGCAGGCACGATCAAACACGATGGGGTACCACTTTTCTGCAGCAGCTTATCAGCTAGGTGTGCAGGCTCCACGGTAGGACAAGGTGGCTTCTAACTGTCCACTACCTTGGCGTTCTCTCACTGCCTTTGCAACATCATTTTCTGCTTGGTGGAAGATGTGCAGACAGGATGACAAGTCCCAGCACAGGTCGGTGTCCTCGAACTGCTCCAATGGTATGCTGTTTCCACACAATGAGAACACATGGGGCTTTGTGCGACTTGCATCTGGAAACTGTCCCAGTTCATGCATCTGCCCTCTGATTTACACCTTGCAGAATAAGGCTGACCTGCAGGAAAGCTAGAACTCTGTAAGCAGTGGGTGGGCTGTGTACTCCCTCCCCCAACCCTTGCCTCTTTCTTATTCTGAGAAACAATCGTGGGTGTTCCCACCTCCCCAAAACTCCCTCCCTTGGAAGAGAAAGGAGAAAAGCTGTTTCCTGGCTGAATAAAGCTGAAACACCTGTGTGCCAGAAACACACAGATGTCAGACAGGCCCAGAGCATGGCCAATCCATCTGCCCAGCGCACTGCACTCACACTGGGGTGGTTTGGGTTGGTGACCAATTAGGGTGGGAAACCCACACCAGAGGGAAGGATTGGCCTGGGTTCTCTATCCCCTTGCAATTCTCCTTCTCACATTTCCCTCTCACTGGCACTCTACCCAAGTACCACCCTGCATTGCCAAAAACAATGCTGGGCTCAAAAGGGTATGGAAGGCAGTTGCGTTAGAGATATCTTCCTCCTCCAACGTTACTCATCCCACCTTCCTAGAAGGACAAATGGAAAGAAATACAGTGCTTACTTGCTGAAATGTTGACATAAACATGTCTGCTCTTTATGTGATGTCAGAGGAGCTCCTGTAGGGAGGGAGGGGGCAGTATGCCTAGCTTCCATCATTCCAAAAGTGTTTACTGAGCACTAAATGCACCTGGATTTGTGCTAAGCACTGGTACTATGGCATCACCAGGTGGTGTGAAAGTACTCCCCAACCAAAGGAACAAAAGTCCCTGTTTTTTGTGCTGTGAAAACTTCATGAAGTTTACCACAGTTGCCTTTTGTGTTCTGTTGCTTTCATCTATAGCCCGAAGGATTTTGTTTTCCTTTCACATGGAACAATGCCCACAAAGAGCAGAGGATGGCTCCAAATGGATCCGCACGGTTCTGATTCCTGACTGGTCTGGGATGCTCACAGCTAAATCCAGGCTCTGTTTGGTAAGCTGTTAGGTTCTGAGCATTACACAGGTGGACTTTCCAGATTGCTTGGGGACATGATCTGCAGTATAGGAGTGGATGGATGTAAGGAGGAGATGAAAATAATCAGTCGAGACCTCAAAAAACAAAGATATATATACTCTTTTCCTCCTCACTTGAAATAAAAGAATGAATACAGAAAGTCATATCTCACATAACTGGTTATGCTACATTGATCCAAACTAGTAAATTGTCCCTGGGACAATTCTAGACACTAAATGGGGAGCCTTGCTCAGATTCTCCAGCGTCTGTCCTAAGGTTATCTTCCAGTTCTAAGAACTGAACTGGGATGTCAGAATAAATTGTCTAGAAGCTCTGCTTAGTTTTAAGTGGAGTATTCATCTAGACTGAGCTGATGTCCTACTGAAATGCCACCACCTTGGAAAGACATTCTCCTCTTTGGGTTCTGTAACCTGGGGAGAAAGGGAAGGGGCAGTAGGTGGAGTGGGAAGAAGGCAGTGTTCATGCTGGCTTTGTGTTCAAACCTACCAGCAGACTGAGAATAATGACTTAGGGAAGTGTTTTTCCTGACCTTGTCTATCTTCTCAAGCCTGAGAGGCAGAAAGGTCAAATCTCTAGAGACTCAATAGCCATTCACCTGGATCAGCCCTGGGCTACTACTTACACATGTCTTAGTTGGGGAAAATGAAGGCCTGTCTTGCTGAATAACTACTTAGGACCCATAAAGACAAGTCTTAGACATAGGACCAGAATAAAGACTTAAAGGAGGCAGATACAACTCGGTCTTGAAGCCCAGCTCAGTGGTAAGCCTTATTATAGGAAATGAGGCAAGGGCACTGATTTGCCAGAATGTGAGGGGAATATTGTGTATATATGTGCATGTACACGCTTGTGTGTACCCACATATGTATGTGGGCATGTGTGTGTTTGTATTCACAGAGGACGCAAGTCAATGTGAAGTGTCTTCCTCAGCCTGCCTCCTTATTTTCTGAGGTCTCTTACCACACCTGGAACTCAGGCACTGTCTAGATTGGCTGGCCAGCAAATTCCTGGGATCTTTCTGTCGGTTTCCTGGGTGCTAGCATTACAGGTGCAAGCCCCTACTTGGCTCTTCTAACATGGATGCATGCTAGGGTTCAGAATTCAGGTCTCCAAGCTTGTATGGACATCTCCCTGCCTCCACTCCAGGAAAATGTTTCTGCAAAGAAAGAATTAGAACAGAAAGTGAATGTGAAGTCTCTCAGTGTGGTTGGGAAGACAGGAAAGGGTCCCTACTCCTGTTATGAAAAGTTTTGGCTAGCATGAAGGTAGCTTTTGGTGATTTTCAGTTGATTTAAGCTGAGCAACTGAGTATTGTGGTTATATATACCTATATACATATATGTGCATGTATATACATATATATGAAATTTGCCAGCCAGTCGACTGGCCTGGGTGTTCTGTCTGGACATTGAAGTCTAAACTCTCTTGGAGGAACATTCAGAGAGAGTTAGCTCCATTTTGGACCCAGGATCCTGAGCTACAGACATCAAAGTGATTTGCTTCTCAGTTCTGCACCAGCAGACATGCTGGAGGTTGGCGGCAGGTATGCACCGGTCATGATCATTCATCTTAGTCAATAGCTTTCCTTGCCTCCCTCATGCCTCCTCCATTCATTCCCTTCCCTCACAATCCACACGAAGCAAAACTGTGCTCTTTCCTTTGCACAAGTAATTCCAGTAATGATGCTGTTGGGGTGGGGTGGGGTGGGGTTCACTGGGTCAAAGAGGCCTCTCTAGCAGGGCAGCCTGTGGGAAATGAGCCTCACTCCCCAGCCTGCCTCTCCTGCTCACTCACACACACACTCTCTCTCAATATTGGGCATTCTTTTATCATTTCAAATTAACATTAAAGAGCAGTGACATAGTGATTCAGGACTGTGACAACAAACCAAAAAAAGAAATGGGGATTCTTCTGCAATAAAACGCCATAGAAAGCAAGAAGCTGGCACATTTTAAAATGACTCTTTATTAACAGAGAAAAAAAATAATATGAGGTAAATCCTTCACCGAGCAACTCACCAGGGAGGCTGGTAAAAATAAATTGCACAGCCTTAATTTTTCTAGCAGCTTCCATGCTATTCTTTGAAACTGAGTATGAACCCCTTGGCCTAATCCCAAGAGCCGAGCTATAGTAAATAGTGCACATTTAATGCCTAGGTTCCTTTAGCACCATTCAGACAGTGACTTCAGCCGCAGCGCTTAGTCATAGCTGACATTTTTGTGGTGAAAGCATTAAACCCACATGCAGCTCTCTTTCTGTGGCCGCTGGGGGTCATGCTCCCTTCCCATTAGCTGAATAAATCATAAAGTCGGCTTGGACCACCCAAGGAGCGCGGCCAGCGTGCCACAGGCAATGCCTACAGCCGGCTATTTCTTTTCAGAATCTACAGAGAGAGAGAAAAAAAAGCAAAAAAAGAAAAACAAGGTGGGGGAAAAAACTCACTGCAAAACAGACTGGCTGTAGGAAACATTTGCCTTTTTAAATCTTTATTTTTAAATTCTAGTATCTTCGCAAATAATTTTTAATTTTCTCATTTAGTTTCTTAAGTCTATGTTGTTAAAAACAAAAGAAAGCTTAAGAAGGAAGCTAGATGGAAAACTGAAGCCATGCACGCCTTTTCTGTGGTAAACTGGTGTTGGAGGCATTGTTTTGTCGTTGTTTTCTGTTGGTTTTAAGTTAAGGAAGTCCACCCTGTGTGGCTGGCCTCTGATAAGACACATAGCAGATGCACCCAGCGAGCCCAGCATCCGGCGAACTGGCAAGGCCAAAGGGAAGCCACTGAGGTGTCTAACGTCCCTTGTGTCAAAGTGAGTCACTCCTCCCGGAGGGAGGAAGGTCTTCCAGGTCCCATTCCCATCAATCAGTCCGTAAGATAAGAAAGTGGAATTTTAAACACAACTATTAGCAGGCAACTGCTATCACGTCAACAAACCGCAGTTCATTATGCCGAACAGTCTCTTCAAGGGGAGAAGATGGGAGGCCTGAGGAAGACTTGCCGCTCCTCTCGCCCACATAATGAAAAGTGCACTGAACTCAGTGTAACTAGCGCCTGTGGCTGTACCTCGCCTCTCAGCCTCCCAGCTATTACTCCTTTCCCCCTCACCAAGGAAAATTTGGCAGAGAGGTGGGTTTCCATCATTTCTCAGAGGTTCTTAGTCCCTCAGCCTTCTGAGTTCTAAAGGAATTCGCTGCCCGGTGGCCAAATGGCTTCTCTTCATGAACAGGCCTCCCTGGGCTCCCAGGAACTTGGGAATGTGGTTGTCAGTCTGCAACTGGTTATTTAGGAAAATGACCTCCAATGAATAGATTATTTACTTTTTGCTTCAAGTCAAGACAATCCGTGTAATTTCTCCATCAGTGTTCGAGCAAAGCTCTTTCACAGCCCTCAGCATCTCCAGAAAAGATAGTCCATCTGACCACCACAGGCTTGTTACAGGGTGATTTGTGACTGTCTCCCAAAGGGAGGAAAGCAAGCTCATGTCTATCTGTCATGTGTGGGGCTTAACATGGTGAATTGTAAGGTCACCTTGATCAAAGTGGTCCTGTATGGAATAATTTTCAGTGGCCAGCAGTCTACATCCAAAAGCTCCAGCAAGAAGGCAGGTGAGTTTTTCTGTTGATAACCTCCAGCCTGCTGTGAACTGGCTAATTAAAGATTTCATTTGCTAGGTCTGTCCATAGAGCTTCCACTACAAAATAAAAAGCCTGCTTCCAACACTGAGCCCAGGCCATTGTAGACCGAACCCCAACAAGCTTCTGTTCACCTGACTTTCCTTTTTCTTTGTTCATAAACTCAGTTTTAATATCATTGAGAACATAGAACACTCCTAAGCAGATGCTCTGAAGCATCCTTCTTGAGTCAGAGTGCTTGGAAAAACTAGGAAGACAATAGTTACATCTTGTCTAGCTGCTTATCTGTGACCTGCTGGACTGCCCTTGGAAACAGGACCATGCTTGTCCAATCAGAATGGACACAACATGGACAAAATGCCAAGCCTCTGCATCTGTGGAGCCTCTGTATTAGCAAAGGCAAACAGTCCTAAAGAAAATAGTCCAAGCACAACAGAAACTCTACTGAAAACAGATGAGAGTCAAGAAATAAATTTGGAAACAGCTCCTTTCACTATTAATAAGCTTCAGTTGATTGTGTGCTTAGCTCTTGAAAAACTTACAACTCCTTCCCTTAGCCAATGACAGCACTGATGTGTGTTTGAATGCATGTGTGTGCTCGGGTTGCCAAAGCTGTGTTCGCACACAAAAGGGATATATATTTAGAGCACAGAGGACATGAGAAATTCCCCTCATAGTTTGTAAACTTTAAGAAAACTAAGGCTAACATGTTTGTGTACATGAAGATAGTGGCATTGGAAGGGACTGCTCTATTTCACCAGTAATCATGTCAAATTCAGTGACCTACCCTTATCTCAGACTGTCTTTATTTCCCAGGATAAGATTTCATCTGGCTCATCTTACTTGTGCCTGGGTCCTGTAGTCCTGGGACGTTCTTGCATAGGTGGGCTCTTCTGATTTTCTTTTGTCCTCTTCCCAAAGTCATTCTGTCTCTCTCCTTCAGGACTGAAACTCTATCATGAGATAAAAACCAGTGTAGTAGTAGTTATAGATAATATGAAAAGTTCAAACCCACCACAGACTCAAAATCCTCCTTAAACACTAAAGCTAAATTAATGAGGGATAATACTTTCACTAACTTTAATTCACACACACCCCTCCCGGAAACATTATCAAGCAACCATTTTGATCTATGCCTGACTCACCCTTTATGTCAAGAAGCTGCCACAAGGTGCCTGGTACTGTCAGAGAAGTTAGGCTTTTATTAAAAATAGAAATTGCTAGAGTTTTGGATCTTACTTTAGCACTTACCAGCTGAATATGTTTGAGCAAGATGTCTAACCATTTAATGATTCAGTTGTCTTATTTATGAGTAAAGAGCAATGATGTTACCTCAATAAAACATTCACATTATTTTGTGCTGGAGGCAGGAGCCTGTGATATAGACACTGCTTCTTTGCAGCCGTAGTGAGTTAATTAGCACACAAAGATATACTATGCATGTGACATTAGGAAGTTCCCAACTGTTGCTGTAGATCATAGGTGACTCTGGATGAATGGTGCATGATTTATTAACAATACATTGGTCCCTGTGAGAGCTAAGGCAGTGCTGTGATAGGTACATGGCCAGCAAGCTGGGGAGCATCTATTAAAGCACAAGCAAAGATTTCATTGTCCTTCAGGTTCTGAACATAGACAAAGAACTGTCACTACAGCCTGCTCACTGGGTTATGAGAGTCCATTACTGTGAGTGGTCCCTGTGGGTGGCTGATGTAGCTCTCATTCTCATTCTTTCCTTATCAGTACTATAGAGCTGTTGCTTCTTGCTGTCTTTACACCTTCTAACCAAGCTTCGTGTCTCTATTCTAGTCCCATGTAGTCAACTATTTTGAGTATAGGTCCTTAGGGAGCAGGAAGTCAATTTCTGTATAGAGCAACCCAGGGGTCTCTGATCCCTTCACAATTTCCCTTCCCAGTGTTTTTCATCCCATTCCTACATCCTGCAGCCAAACACAGGAGCCGTCTCAGGTTGGCATGCCCCACCCTTTCCCGAGATGACCATTGCCGTCTAATCTAAGTCAGCTCTTCCTGCTGTGCCTGAAGATTTCCTCTTCTTACTTGATTAGCACATTGTCTTAAAAGTATAAATGGTAAAAGCTGTCATCTTGCGATATGGTGTAGAGAGGAATGAAAACCCTATTCTGACTGGCAGATGATAAACACCCTTTGAAAGGGAAGAAGACGAAACCCACTGGACAGCCTTTGAGGAATATATTACCCACTAGGCAAAGCAGACATGCAAACAGATTGTTCCTGGCAATGTGATGCAGAATACAAATCAAGAATAAGGACCATCAAAGAAAGAAATTGGGAGTGATAGGCAGGTTAAAGTCTCAGAAAAGCAAAAGACTAAATGATGGGGAAAAATTGAGAATGTGCGCACATAAAGAAGTGAAGAAGTGGATGATCAGAAGGCAAAATAACTCTCAACCCGGCAATGGAGGAAAGGAGAGACAAATGAAGGTGAAGACATAACTAGGTAATGCTGAGTTCCTCCTGCTCAGTGGCCTTGTTTCTTTAGGAAATAAAATCAGGAGGGCATAAGGGTGAAGCAGGGCAGGAGGGGTGAGAGTAGGTGATGAAAAGAAAACAAAAGATGACAAAAGAGAAGTGAAATTTTCAATTCACTGAAAGACAGTGGAACTGAATTGAGAGGAATGACAAATCAAAACAAGCCAAGAAATAAAGTGACCCAAAATTCCAAACAATTTGGAAAGGAGGGAGATTGACATGATGCATTTGCCTTCAGTAGGACCACACAACCAACAACAAGGGAAACAGGAAGGAGGTTTTAATTTGTTCAAAGTTTTACATTCAAAGATGTGATGGATACTGTGGGAGAGTGGCATATATGGTGGAAAGGGAGGGTTAGGGTGGGCAAACACTTTATGGCGTTTAGGATGACGTGCAAAGTCTTTTACCCTAACCCAGTACCTCAGGTGCAATGGTGTCTCCTCCTTTGCGTCTGTCGATCTTGATCCTTCTTCACTTCCTGTGTATCTTCAATCCTTTAGCATTCCTTGAAAGTACAAATATCTCATGCGTTCTGGGGCTCCCTGTCTTTGAGAACCCCTTCCCTGGATGCTCCATTGTCTAAGGTTCATCATACCTATGAATATCTTCCCACTAACTTTCTTCTAAATTGTAAGTTTATTGAACACAGTTCACATTTTTACTACTATATTCTGGGTGCTCAACAGGGCTTTGTTCAGACAGTCAAAATCATTTTCGGATATGGCAAGATGAGCTGATGATGCTAGAAAACACAGCTACATGTCAGGACATGAGAGGCTGAGCCCAGGTAGACAGGCTGATGCTCCAGAGGTAGATTTCAGGACCAAAGAGTGTTCCCTATGACACTGTTCAGTATGCATTAACAGGAAACCATTTTTCAAGCTAAGTGATGATCTTTGGTATTGTGGGAATCAAAGACTTAGAAAGCTGGTATGTTTGATGATTTCTTTTTAGTCAAGTAGCAAGTAAAGTTCCAAAAGTATTCATGCAACTGGATCAGAAAATGGTCTAAAAATCCACAGCCGAAATCTTTGGCTAAAAATCGAGAATGAGAGACAAATCAGTGAATAATTTACCCAAAGAGAAGTGGTTAATGAAGTTCCCTGGCTTGAAGTTGCTGGCAGAAGAAGTCCAATGTTCTTTACTGGGTGTCTGGCCTCCAGATTTCCAGCTCATGGGAGCAAGGCCAGGCTGCCTGGAGGGAATGGCATCGCTGCGCTGGAACGGAACATTTGTTGAAAGTGCAGCGAATACAATTTAGAATGTTTTTCAACACAAGCTCTTAAACAAACTGGAATTTTCTGATTAGCGAAAGGTTAATGAAACCATTAATCAGAAACCTGAATTTCCCAACCATTCTCATTTTTTTCCATTTAGCACTTAATAGTATTTATCAAACTATGTTTTTTTTAACTTACTACCTTTTGTTTCCTAATAATAATAAGTCTGGGAAAGAGAAATTTGGACATGTCTTGTTCACTGCTATATTCATATGATTAAACAAGATCTGGAGTAAAGTTGAATATTCAATCTCTTCCTTAAAACTCAAACACAGTTTAAAAAAATCAATATGTGCCTTTAAGTACTTAATTTTCCTATGTGATTTTTGTTTTAAAAGATTGATTACATGCTTTGATATAGGGAAATTTTACTTCGGATTTGTATTCTACACATTACCCAATGTAATTATCCATGGAGTCCTGTTCTACAATCTCATGTATTTTAAGTAGTAATTAAAATACAGCATCAGAAACTAAACTTTGCAGAACTACTCTGAGACTACAGCTGCTCACTCTCTGCTTTCCACGAAGAGCAGTAAAATGGATATTCTCGCAGGTGATCAAAACGGCGAACAGGCTCCTAGCACCAACTTAGTGTTTTTCTATGACACAGCAGCAATGTCCATGAGAATGAAGTGCTTCTGGGGCTTGAGCTGTGCACAGTGCTGACTTTCCTGTGACCATGGTAAATCCACTGGGCATTATAGATCTTGAATGATGCACTGGATGTGAACATTAAGCAAATATACAGAATGTCCAGATAAATTAGAATGGTTAGTTAAACAGTAATTGTGTGTGTGTGTGTGAGTGTGTCCAGAGTATTACACGGATCATATCTGTAACTAAGAAGCAGGTTCTTTATCTGAAGTACAAATTTAACTGGGAGCTGCTTAGTCTGTAGTCCTAAGCACATTGTTGTTTTCTGTTATAGCTTGGGGCATAAGGAGGCCCACAAATTGGATAGTGAGCCCCCATGGGAGCTGGCAATGAACTTCTTTTGCTTTTGATTCAATCAACGAAATGGAGGTAATGTGAAGCTTTGACAGCATGATTAGAA
Organism: Pachyuromys duprasi; assembly: GCA_028658305.1. Lineage (NCBI taxonomy): Eukaryota > Metazoa > Chordata > Mammalia > Rodentia > Muridae > Pachyuromys > Pachyuromys duprasi. Next base: position 106,576,216 of record CM053744.1, on the reverse strand, counting down.
AAGGCTTTCACAGATGTCCTAGGGAATGACATAGAGCAACATACAGGGACCAGGAAGCCAGTTCCGAGCCAGCTGCCATGCTCCTCTGCCTGCTGGCTCCTCATGCCTGTGTATTAAGAGAAGTGGGGCGAGATTGGAGAGACGCAACTTGTAAGCATATCCCCGACAGTTTACTTTTGATACCATTGTTTGTCCTGTGAAGTTGGGTGGAAAGGGCAGCGATCAGCGACAGCCTTAGTGCAGCACCAGAGAGCTGAGCGATGCAAGAAGCGTCGCTATGGAAGTCCACTGACTCAGAGTTACGTTTGCAAACCTGGGAACTTGAACCACAGAGGGACTGAGGCCCAACTATTGTGTAAGGTACTCATATAAAGATGTTATCTTCAGGAATACTTCCTTTGAAGGTTCACAGAAAAGTATGAGACCAGAAAAGATAGACATGTATGAATGATCTTTATGCTTTTATATAAAATGCCACGGTTTGTGCTCTTGAGAATGCAAATAGGGGCTCACGACCAGTCTTGCCTCTAGTTACATACATAGCCTCAAAGTCTTTAATATGATGGACCTCACACTCCCATCTATAAAATGAACCACCACAACATTTGCTCATTCTCAGAGAGTCAAATGCTTCAAGAAACACCAGCACTGACATTGATACCTGCTTGCTGGCATTCACGAATTGTGAACAGGTAGTTTTGATGAATTACTTAGTATCCTGGGTCAACTTTTGTAGTAGATTGAAGTGTTAGGTCAGGAAACTATAATTTGATTAAAATATCATTTCAGAAATCAAAACACCACTGCAGGCTCTTTGGTTTTGAGAGTGAGGAAGACTGCATAACTGCATAGCTGTACCTCAGGCACTCCGTAAAAGGCAAAGAGCGTTGAGCTTTGTCCCTCTCCTCATGGCAGCCGTAATTCACTCAGAAGGGAAAAAAGGGCACAGTCGCCACTGCAGAAGCACCCCGTCCAGCTGGTGATTCAGTACATCAGTGACAAGGACAGTAGGTTTTTTAGAGATCATAATAGAACAATGATCCACATGGGAAAATAGCTTCAGGAAGAATAGATGGAGCCTATGGGAACAAAGAGTAGAATGCGGGACCATTGAGATGGGGACACAATGGTAGAAAAGTCTTTGCTATAGTATGCATTGTCTCTGAAGACAGCAATGGGATTAGCCTTGTAGGAAGAAGATTTCGTTGGGGATAGCACACAGAAAGAACACATTAAACAAAACCATGGCAGGTAGATTGTTTCAAGATTAGGGCAACTGTGAAGCATTGAGCTATGGTGTTTAGTCTTTCCAAAATTACAGTCTATATAAACACTATATACTACGCTCTTACATGTTAACATGTGCACTATGCACGTACCCCATGTATGCATTCTCTATAGTATTAGAATAATACACATGTACTTTGCATGTGCACTCTTTGTGCTATCTCCAAACAGTATGTCTTTTGAAAGCTGACATCTACTCAGAATAAGATTTGAAAAGAGAGCCCCTAGCCCTGTGTTTGAAAACATAGCCATGATCATCACAAGCCTTATAGCTCATGGTGTTTTCGTTTAGTTCTGCATGGCTTATAACTTCTGCAGTAATACTTCTCCTGTTTGCTGCATTCTCTATTATTGTTTTATTTGCTGCTCTACTCTGAAATTCTGCTGTAGAGCAGTTTGGTGTCTTAATCCTCTAAGCCTCGTCAGTGTGATTTGCCATGCAGAGAATGGCCGCTGTGGTTTCTGCTGTCTTATCCAGGGAACAATTTCCATTTCAACACTGGGAGATTGGTCACATTACAAACCTTCATTAATTCACTTCTGCTGGTTACTGTTAACTAATGGCATAAGTGATTCTGACGAATTGCTAAAGGCCCTGCATCTATTCCTGTAGCAAGTCCAGGTCTTGGAGCTGCAAGAAGAGATTGGCATGGATTCTGTGGTAGAAACAACTGATTCTAAAGAGCGGTGCCTAATAGAATGGTGTCTTGTTCTACACAGCAATCTCCTGAAAGGCATCCTGGATTTAGGGATTTAATTTCCTGCAACATGGCCAATCAGTTAGATACAGTGCTGCCAAGCAGAGAAAATCTCAGTGATGACTTTTTCCCATGTTGTCAATGAAATCTTACATTGGCAAAGCATGAATTTCTTTGTTGAGACTTTAAACGCAGCTTTGGGATATGGATTTAATAAAGAGTGTCCTATGAAACAGTTCTGTTTCAGTCCACTGGTAATGAGGAATGAATTGGTCATGATGATGTCAGTGGTGACATCACTGAATAAGCCTTCACTAAGAAGCTTGGGGATCTTCATGAACACTAGTTGAGAATCCAGACTTCTCCAGTAGTTGCCAAGGCCAGTACTCTCAAAATCTTCCTCAGTGTTCAAAGTACACTGACATTTCCTGCATTTCTGTAACAGTCAATGACATTACTAAAACCAAACCTACCCTCTCGGGTTATGCTGTGCGTGGGTTCCTCGTCAGAAGACTGCCGAGAAAGAATCCAGAGGGTGACGCCACATACCAAGAGCCACTGTCCATGCTTCATGCAAATGCTCCTTTGGACATCTAAGAATGTGCACCAATAACTCAGTGGGTATGAAGCTTTGGTATGTGAGAGAATACTGCATGTGGCAGGAGTATTGCTGCTGTGAGAACAATTGTTTTTATCCTTCACCACAGAATTCTTCAGTATATATCTGTGTCTAGGCATTCAGGAACTTTATCACTTTTTCTAGATATGCTCCAGGAGACCAGTTTTTGTTGAATTATTTTTAAGGTGGGCACATATCAATTTCTTTAAGTCCTTAAATAGTCATCTTCAAATTATATATATATATATATATATATATATATATATATATATATATATATATATGAGGTTTCTCAAATGTTGACTGAATGAACACAACCTTGTCTCCCCTCATAACCAGATATTATTATATATAACCTTAGAAACTAAAAACAGATGGGAATCTTTACAAAAGTATGAACCTGTGTGCTTTCTACATTCTGCCATATTTTCATATGACTTTTGTGTTTTCTTGTAGATCTTTGGAGTATTAAGTTTACATTGTTGATGATAACCTTAAGTCTCTGTTTTTTTAACCTTTTATTCTGTGTTTCTTGATAGAATCCCCTCAAATTCCTAAAGCAGTAGTGGATGTTCTAGCAGATATTTAGTATTTAATAGCTGTCATCTCTACTAAAGCCACTTAGATGCAGTTTCATTTTTTCGTGCTTTCTTCACAAACAGGGGGAAGACAAGGGTGAGGAAGCTGTGTGAGGAAGCTGACCAGTAGACTTCCAAAAAGAAAATCTCTGCAATAATTTTAACAGCTTTTATTCTTTCCTCTTCCTTTTGTTGGATAGGAATGTGATGGCTAGAGCTCTGGTCACCACACAAGAAGAGGGTGCTCTTAAGGATAAAGACAATCCAGGCACACAGAGCCACCACGAATACTGATGAATCCATGCATGGAGCTGCTGAGACATGCCTGAGCTCCTCCAGCACACAACTTAGAGAAACGACCTCTGTTTGAAGTTAGGTGCTCTTATTTTCCAGGTGAATTGCTAAGAGGTCTATGAGAATCTCTGAAGGATTCCTAAAGGATTCGTGCTTACAGTCCTTTTGCCTCTTGGGTCAATTTAAAGTCATCATTTCTTTTCAAATTTTTCCATTTATTTGTTCATTCATTCATTCATTTATTTTTATTTATTATAATTTATTCACTTTGTATCCCAGCTGTAGCCCCCTCCCTTGTCCCCTCCCAATTCTGCCCTCCCTCCTTCTTCTCCTCCCATGCCCCTTCACTATTCTATTGATAGGGAAGGTCCTTCTCCCCTTCCATCTGAACCTAGTCTATCAGGTCTCATCAGCACTGGCTGCACTGTCCTCCTCTGTGGCCTGGTAAGGCTGCCCCACCCCAGGGGGAGGTGATCAAAGAGCCAGCCACTGAGTTCATGTCAGAGACAGCCCCTGTTCCCCTTACTAGGTAACCCTTTTGGACACTACGCTGCCATGGGCTACATCTGTACAGGGGTTCTAGGTTATCTCCATGAATGGACCTTGGTTGGAGTATCAGTGACAGAAAAGACCCCTGAGACCAGATTTTTTGTGTTCTGTTGCTCTCCTTGTGGAGCTCCTGTCCTCTCCAGGTCTTTCTATCTCCCCCTTCTTTCCTAAGATTCCCTGCACTCTGCCCAAAGTTTGGTTATCAGTCTCAGCATCTGCTTTAATACCCTGCTGGGTAGAGTCTTTCAGAGGCCCTCTCTGGTAGGCTCCTATCCTGTTCCCTTTTTCTCCCTCTTCTGATCTCTATCCCACTTGCCTTTCTGAATGAGGACTGAGCATCTTACACAGGGTCCTCCTTGCTTAACTTCTTTAGGTATACAGATTTTAGTATGAATATCCTATATTATATGTCTAATATCCACTTATAAGTATGTACTATGTGTGTCTTTCTGCTTCTGGGATACTTCACTAAGGATGATTTTTTTTCTCGATCCCATGATTTGCCTGCAAATTTCATGATTTCTTTGTTTTTAATTGCTGAGTAGTATTCCATTGTGTAAATATACCACAATTTCTGTATCCACTCCTCCACTGAGGGACATCTGGGTTGTTTCCAGTTTCTGGCCATTACAAATAAAGCTGTTATAAATATGGTTGAGCAAATGTCCTTGTGGTATACTTGTGCATATTTTGGATATATTATTAGGAGTGGTATAGCTGGATCTTAAGGAAGCACTATTCTTAATTGTCTCAGAAAGGGCCAGATTGATTTCCATCATTTCTTTTTAAAGATTTCTGATCTTACCTGAGGAAATTGACACACAGATATTGAGTTTATGCCAATGTTGTATTCTTTTAACATTTAACAGAACATTGTGTATAAAACTGTAGATCATTTGACAAGACATGTTGGAGTTAGTGTCAAATCTTAAATGTTAAAGCCATTTGAGGCCTGAGAATATGAGTTTTCTGATTAGAGGTAGACAATACAGTCAGGGGATGGGGAGAAGGAAAGAATAACATACATAATAATACATCTCTCACACAAACACACATGCACACACACACACATGTGCACTGGTTTCTTATCTCTCACACTTGGCTTAATTCTCAACAATGACATTTTAAAATATTGCTTTGTAACCAGAAAAGACAGCCATGTTAGAAGTTTCATTAAGTTGTAGACTACCAGACAAACATATCCTAAAGGAGTAAAGACTCATTCTGACTCATCCTTTTTGGGATTTCAGTGCATCATGGAGGGAGGAGACAGCAGAGCCAACCAACTCAGTCGTGATCTCAGGAGGCAGGAGACATAATGTTCGCACTACCTGACTTTCTCCTTTTCTCTTTTACTCCATCAGAGCCCCCAGCTTACAGGATGACACCATACAGATTCAGGAAAGGTCTTTTATAATTAGTGGATCCTTTCTGAAAAATCTTTCACAGATACACTGAAGGTATACCTTATCAATCTCTTTGTCTCTTTTAACCTAATCAAGAATAACCACTCATTTCTCAAGTTGGTGTAAAAATACATCTTAAACAATATTTTAATCCTGGCCTCCCAAAGTCTTATGATTATATCATAATGCAAAATGCATTACATCTATCTCTAAGAGTCTCCATAGTCACAACAGCTCTAATACTGTTGCAAAGATTCAAGTAGAAGTGTCTTAACTGACTCAAGGAAAACTCTTAACTATAATAAATCTAACTTTTAACTTGATTTCACACATTCAAGAGCAAGCTACATATTTCCAGGATCTACTGACAGAGAGTAAGCTTGGCTGCTCCACAAGGAGATAATGGACAATAAAAAGAAAGGATTGATATAACACAAGATAAAACCTAGAAGAGCAGAGAGTAATCTTGAGTCTCCATGTCTATTGTCTGAGGCATGTTGTATAGTAGAGAGATTCCAGCTGGCTTTGTTAACAGTGTTCTTGATGCCTCATTATTGGCAGTCCACATGACTTCTCTCTTTGGCTGTTTCCTCCCATAACCTGCTTTTCTCTTTAGCAGATGACCCATGTTTCTGGAATTGCCAGCATCCTGAGATCTCCATTATGTGTTCATCCTCACCTTCACGGATTCATGTATTGCCCTCCCAGAGACATCGTTTTAGCTATCTCTGACCTGCTGCTACTCATTGTCTACTTGCCCAAGCTTTCTTTTGAAATCTGGGTGGGATCCTTCATGGCTTTGTAATTCTTGAATTCTGAATGCCTGAAAAACGATCATCATATGGACAGTGCCAAGGCCTGTTGTCAGTTTAACTAATAGCAGTGTCATTCGAGATTCCTAATGAAATCTAAATGTCATAAACTTGACTGTGATGGTGGGCATCATGTCTGTGTATGTGGCATTCATATATATATTTTTAAATTTTTTAATTCACTTTACATCCTTGTAGCCCCATTCCTCCTCCCATTCTAGTCCCTCCCTCTCTCTCTTTCCCTTCTCCCTTTTTTCTCAGAAAAGGGGAGCTCCCTTTCCTTTTTTTTTTTTTGGAGTTCTTTTTTTAATGTAATTTATTTATTTTTATATCAATCACAGGTTAGGTACTTTGCATCTCAGGTGTAGCCCCCTCCCTCATTTCCTCCCACTCTCCCCATCCCTCCCTCATCTCCTCCCCACCCCCTCCAAGTCCACTGACGAGGGAGGACCTCTTCCCCTTCTATCTGACCCCAGTTCATCTTGTCTCCTCAGGGCTGGCTGCAATGTCCTCCCCTGGGATCTAGCCAGGCTGTTACTCCCTGGCGTCTATGGGGAAGGGGGCATTCATATTTTGAACAAGTGAATAATACATTTTATTCCAACAAAACAAAACAAAAAGACCAACTAAAACATATTAGTTGTAGAATTTGCTGTTGTTATTATAATCTTGTAGAGTGTATACAATTTACCCTTGTTCGTTCAAATGCTGATTTTTCTACCCCAGTATCTGGCTTCAATCTGGACATTGCATTGTGGCACTTATTTTAAGCATCACCTGTCTCAAGTCTGTGTGAACATGTCACCATTTGTTCTCTGAATTGCCAATCAAAACAACCAGCCAATGCTGAGTAATGGAGAGAATAGGGTGAGCTATCCTGGTCCAGAGGGGAGGAGAAGGAGTTGGTGAGAGGAGAGATCTGAGAGGAGAGGACCTGGAAACATCAGGATAAATGAACTGGACCTAAGATATGAATAAAAAGCAAATAGAATGTGGGAAATCTGAATGACAGAAAGAGAGCAGGCTTGGAGGTTTAGGATGGAGTAACTATTGCCCTGCATTGTGCTCCAGGTTAATTTAAAAAAGTAGCAGCAGTGTCATATTATGGTATGGTTCAAGTAATTTCTGGGTATCTAGAAGGAAAAGACAATTCCCTGGGTTGCTTGCTCATACCCTGGAACTCTCTTATGAATACAACGAAATAATATAAAAACTTGTATATGCTTGCATCTGATATGGGAGAGTAGGCCAATTCTTTGAATGTTTTCAAGTAATTTTCCTACTGTCCTGGTATAAAATAACTGGTAGCTTTTTAATGTCTATACTCTTTATTACAGTGACGTTTTCCTCGGTACCAACCTTGGTGCCAGGGATCAAAGACAGAGTCTTGTCTGTATTGGGCAGTGCTCTGCCATTAAGCAATGTATCCACCCCTTGGCACCACTTTACATATGTTTGTAATCTGGGTAAGTGGCAAACTTTTCAAATATTTCTACTTTACTTTTGGGCTTCTAATCGTACCTATCAATCTGTTTAAAGCAGCTAGAAATATCCATACGATAGATTTAACACTGTGTAGCCTTGCAGTTTACTCCAGCATGATATTTAATCTATCTTTGCCTCCTACAAGGTCTCAGGACATTGGCAAAACACTGACAAGTTCTTTTGCAGATACAACATGAATGACCTATAAATTCATTTTCCCTTCATCTCCCATCCAAAACATGAGCACAGCCTTTATCCACCCCAGTGAGTATTCTGGTTTTCTGAACTCCTTCCAGACCACCCATTAGGCTCTGCTTACAATATTCTAGGCGCTCTCTAGTCCACTTCACTATTTTGTGCATCCCACCCACAGACTATTTCTAAGGGCATCAGAATCATATTGAGTCACAGCATTGACCTTATTTTCTGAATCAATTTTCTCTGTCAGATTTTTTTTTTTAGTAAGTGGCAGAATACTTGACAGAGACTCATAAAGGAAGGAAATGTTTATTCTTACTCACAGATTCAGAGTTTGGGGTTTCTCATGGTGGGGATGACATGACACAACAGAGCAACTCACATCACCATGGCCAGGAGCAGAGAGAGAGAGAAATAATTCCCAGGCATTTGACTTTGTCCTTTGTCTGCTTTATTCTATTCAAGTCCCCGTTGTCTTTATAAGACTCTCTAGGGATGGCAACATCATGATTTTGTTTATAAGGCTTTGCTTGAAGATTTCTTAAAAAAAATGCCAACTCCAGAATTGGATCAGCCAACCTGGTGAGACACAGGTCCATGTCCACACCCAGATGTCTTTTTTCTGTGAAGCATTAGGTTCTGTGAACCCAAGGCCTTGCATAGGTTAAATAAGAGCCACACTCTGAGCCACACCCAAGCACTTTATATCTACTTATGTTTATTTTGAGATACTATCTTGTCAAGATGGACCGCCATCTTCCTGCCTCGGCCTCTTGAACACATTGGGATTTTAGACATGTTTCCCCAGTGCTCCAGAGTTGTCCATTCTGCTCTCAGCTCAGGGAGATAAAATCTTTGCATTAAACTCACTACTAATCATTTTCTCAAATTTCACTGATGAACAGGAAGTAGGGATTGCCAAATGGACATGGAAATCTGAGTTTGGTTGGGAGCCTCAGCTTTGGCAGCCAGGTAAGTGGAGATGAAGCTCTCTCCACCCATGCAGCACTCGCCCTATTCATACCCTATCACTTTCACATGGGCAGGGAGGGAGGGTTTGTTTGACAGTTCTCCTGATTTCAGGTTTCTTATTAATTGAAAAGATATTTGTGCATGTTCAGTCACCTACAACGATATTTGTTTCTAACAAATAATAACTGAAGATAAGCTTAGAACATCTCCTAAGAGGGTGAGAGTTGCTTCGAAAGAAAGAGGAGGCCCATTCATCAAGTACCTGAATCACTAAGAAGCGTTCCACATCCTCCAAAATATCAGCCGCACTGGGAGGTTAAAATTGATGTCATGGGTGTGTCTATGGCCAGAAGAAATCATAAGCCCAAGACATTTGTCGCTGGACCTGAATCAGTTTCATATGTCAGGATGGTTCCCTGTCACTGCCTCCTGGGAGCATGATGTTAGCCAGGAAAGAGTGGCTAAGACCCCAGGCAAAGTTGACCACACTGGTTTAGAGAGATTTTAATACCAAGCTCAAGTTTAGAAAGCTTTCTAAAGTCCAGTTGTACAAATTTAATACTTAAGTTTTTATATTATTTATCAAACTGTTGTGTGAATATATCCATCTGCAAACATCTTTGTATACTCCATTGACTTGACCTTATGCTAACTTTATTTGATGAATTAAGCAACTACAGCATTTCTATTGCTTTTGTTGAAACACACACACACAATGGATGTCAAAACAAAGCAAAACCCAAAATAATAATAATAATAACCCTAAATAAGACATCAAGAGGATTTAACCTTGTGGTTTCCATCTACCTACACATATGTTTTCAGCACTTTTGCTAACTGGTCCCAGAGATCACTTGGTAATAGATGGTTTTGATCTTATCTGAATGGCTTCTCCTCAGCTGCATTTCTCCATTTAAAGTCACTTTTCTGAGAGTGATGTACATTTTGGGCATCTGAGTATATTTGTAGAACTAGTAGTTATGGTAACAAGACTAAGTTTACATGTCCGTCCACATCAGCACCATGTACTCAAGATGGATTTCAGCTGCCAAAAAGGTCACTCCAAACTGCTTGCACAAACCTGTCTTTATGCCCCTGTTTATTATGCCCCCATGTAGTAGATGTCTCAGGCACTGAAAAGCACAGCCATATATCAACAGCTCTCTGGTGGTTCCGAATGTTCTAAACAAGAGCAAGGGTGCACTGAGCTTCCCATGTAAACTTTATACAACAGTTTCAGCAGAACTGTAATTATTTACAAAATGATGGCATGAGAAATCTCTGGATTTATATCTTACGTTAAAGTAACTTAGACAGTGTCCGCATAATTCTTGTATCCGTGGTAAGTTTGCAATCCATTTTGCTTTATTTGGGTTGCACTTGGTACAATTCTAAGGCTATTTTCATTAAACTTCAAAAGGAAAACAACAAGGACTGAGCAGGTATTTTGAAAATACATGACAGTTAAGTCTTGTATGTTGGTGACCACATAGAAACTTGAATTTATTTTTGCCTAGTCACAAAATATTGTGCATTGGTGATATAATCTAAAATATACAGTTTTCTCTCTTTTTTGCTGTATGGCAAACTAAAGTAAGAAAAAATAGGTCATTTTAGAAAAATATCTGTAGATACCGAGCCAACTGAATCAGGTGGAATTTAGAACTTCATGTCCCTTTTAAAATTTTGTTTCATGTCCAAACCAGCAAATCTAAGCACAAAGCTCCCTTTGAGGCCAAGGGGACTCCCTGTTTGTACTGGCATCTTCGGGTGGGCATGAAAAAAAATGGAATGAAGCCTCAGAGAATGTGGAAAAACCCCACTTCTATCAATATGGCAATCTTAAATTAAAGTGACATTGTAACATATTTGATATATACTTATAGTTCTCTGTATTTCTATATGTAAACTATATCATTTAGTAGCTCAGAAAATTATGTTTTGTCATTTACATAAATCTATATCTACTGTCAAGTCTTCTCCCCATCCCAAAAGAGACCTTATGGCATTGAGGTCTTTAATAAAGGTAACACAAAAGCTCTCTTATGGCTTATCTTAAAAGCCAGTTCCATTAATTATGCCTTTTTCTTTTACTCTTGCAAAGTTAACTTTTGTTTTTGCACCAGGACCCTTGGTTCACATAACCCCTTGGGTGTATTCCACTGAGACATGTCAGTGGTGTTCAGCCATAAGACCATGGATGATCTGTAATGATTGCAACCTTATCATTGTCAGCATACTGTCCAGCCTTTATCCAACTATTGGCCTAGCATCAGAGTAAGAAAAAAAAAAAGATTATTTGTCATGTCTCCTTTCAGCAATGGAAAAATTAAAAAGAGAGCAATCAGCTAAGTGTTTTTCTTTTCTTTTCTTTTCTTTTTCTAAAAGCAGAAAACTTGGGGACTTGCAAAGAGGCTGGGCTCTAAGAGGATGGCTTGTTTTGAGCAAGGCGTGGCTTTGGGAGTGCCTGCCGACTCAGGAGAATGAAGAATAGAACCTAAATAATGGTTGTTATTCTCTGCATATCATGGGGCTAACTTAGGTCTGCCTCAGTAGAGTTGTGCAGTTCCTCAGGTGCTGTAAATGTCACTTATGTAGAGTGTGTAGCTTTAGTTTTACCATCAGAAGGCATTTTTGTAATAGCCAACTTTGTCAAACCTTGCTTAGCACATTAAACATTTAATGTGCTTGGGGCTGGAGAGGTAGCTGAGTGATTAAGAGCTCTTACTGACCTAGCAAAGGACCCAGGTTTAGTTCCCAACACCCACATCAGGGGGTTCATGACCACAGATAACTCCAGTTCCAAAAGATCTGACTCCTCCTGGCCACCATGGACACCTGCAGGAATGTGACACACAAAGAGTCATGCTGCACACACACATGTCCACATAAATGAAAATAAGTAAATCTTTTAAAAATTAAGACACAAATCCTGAAAAATAACAGAACTTACTATAATTTTAATAATAGATTTCATTAAAAATGTTTTTCTTATATGGAAAATAAATTACCCACCTGAAGAAATGCCATTTGATATACAGACAAAACCAGAAGCACAGATGATGGCATGGATGGAGTTGGGAGCTGTGACATTTGCAGAACTAAAAGTGAGAGCATTGGAAAAGAGCTTCAGAATGTATATAGTTTTTCTGTGTCTCATTTAAAAATATGAAATGGGAAGAACATAAGCTTGTGCTTAATTGGAAAAACTCAGGGGAAAAGGTAATGTGCGTTTGTGTCCCTTAGGCCAATTAAGTTAAACATTTTGGAGATTGTCACATTGTATTCATTTTTGTGGTTGATTTTACACAAGCTTCCCTGCCTCATAAAACATCACTTGTATAAATTTATTTTGAAGATTAGAGTTGTGTACAAAGGTAAGCACACGTTCTTGTCTCTTTCAAGTGGAGGCAATGCCTCAAAGACAATTTTATGGTATGTCTTACAATTATTAAGTTTCCCCCACATATAATCTAAAGGTTAGTCTTTACATGTTTCCATACATTTTCTTCTAGTTGCTTTAAAAATAAATCTCACAGCAGTGAGGGCCAAGGATTACTCATTTACATTTATAAAGATAACACAAAGAAAACAGGATGACCAAGGCTAACCCTAGAACAGGAGTCTGCTGGTGATGTGTCTCTTGGAAGCAATGATACAGATAGAAGGCATCCACTGAGATGCATGAGAAATTTCAAAATCATATGGACTACAGAAAGTCTGGGGGATAATGTCAGATTTTCTAAAGTTAGACTTTGGGAGAGAAGGAGAGCTTTCATTTGCCCAAAGAACTGCCAGTTACTTAGAGTAAGTGAGGATGCACACAGACGTAGAGGACATGCTAAAGAAAATAGGACATAGTTTCTATGTATTCATCCATCCGTCTATCTACCTATCATTAATCTATATTCAGATATCATTTGTGTATCTATCATTTATCTATTTATCATCTACATGCCTCACTACCTGTTTATTTCTCTTAATTTGGATATATACTGCAATATTTGTGCAAGAGTTATGTGTGGACATGAATGTTAGGCTGTGTGCACTTGTCTGGATCCATAGTGCAGACTGCATTATTTTTTGAAAAGATCTCCAACAATTTTCCTGCTTTCACCTCTGACAGCACCAGAATTATATGTGCTCTAGACTATTGGCTGTTTAATGTGGGTGCTGAGATCTGAGTCTGTGTATTCATGCTTGTGCAAAAAGCACTATGACTTACCCACAGAGTCATTTCACCAGCCCTAGGACATAGTGTTTTAAAGAAAGAAGCCTCCTTTATCTTTTTGAGAAAAAGAAATCTCTGTCAAATCTCTCCATACTTCACCAACTCAGTCTAGACAGCAGTGGACTGAGGTCCATTATAGCAGGGATGATTGTGAAAGGGAGATGAACACAGAAAGGGTGGCTGATTCTCCCTCCCCAAATTAACCCATTCAGACTATAGCAGCTACTGCTGAGGTATGAGAAACACCAAGGCCAGAATTTGCCTTGGGCTAAGATTTCAGTTGTTACTTCTCTTACCAAAGAAAGCAAGCTGGGGCAGAGATATAGGTGAGCCTCCCAAACCACTTTCTGGATTCCTAGCAGCCTGTCAGGAAGACTCAATGGGAGAAAGATTGAGCAGAGAGGATCTCCCAACTTGTTAGCAGAGGGCAGCCATGGAGATCTTACAGGAGCTAAGTCATCTCCCCTCATCATGCTGGGACATGGAAATGTCCATCACCCATCCAGTAGCTCTAGTGAGGACCTTTCTACCCCACCAGCCAGCACCAAGAAACTCAGGTTGTTGTTGTTGTTGTTGTTGCTATTGGCGGTGGGCTTTTTTGGTTTTGTTTTGTTTGCTTGTTTTTGCACTTTTCCTGATGGACACTGTAAAGGTACTCAAAAGTTTACATGGTGCCCTCATGATATAGCAAACCGGAAAAGCTCTACCGCTCCCTGTGAAGCACACTCCACAGTAACACTACAAACCTCCCGCGTGGTCGAGGCTGTGGCTCAAGCCACAGCTATGTTCTTGGATGGTTTTAAAGATAGCGGGTTCAGTTTTTTACTTTCACGTAAGGATATGGTTAACATTCAAATCCAGCCAGCAGTGGTGAAATCTTTACGCAGGGATGCCTTGGCGAAGGCAGGCAGGAAACGAAATGGCTCTCATCATTCCGTGTTTCCTTCGGAACTTCAGACACCGATGAATGAAAACCGCCCTCCTGCCCTCGGTTTTCCTGAAAGACTGGGCAGTTAGGAGTTTCGACTGGCAGAGCATAGAAGCAGGGGTAGTCGTGCCAAGAGCCAAGGGACAATCACAGAATGTCATTCAAATGCTTCTCATCCACAAGGAGCTCAGTGCTCAAATCCAAGCCTGGAGCAGGACGATACTTTAACCGACAAGTTTATGATTCCGTGAGGCCAGACTATCATGCCTGCAGCTATGGCTATTGCTTCCACATTGCTAGAAGTTTTCTAGGAGTCTCTGGATTTGTTGTTGTTTGTTGTTTTGAAACAGTCTCACTGTTTCAAAGCCCAGGATGCCTGGCACTCTTAATCCCTCTCCTTCAATGCCCATAGCACTGGGATTACAAGTAAGCATCACTTTGTCCAGCTTCTGGCTTGTTCATTCAATCCTGCATGTACCCTGGTTAATCGGACCCAATTTCTCAACTTGACTGTATCTCCCCAAAATATTAAGTTATTTTTCTGCTCTAGGTTTTTCTGATAAGTTAAATTTTTGGTCTGGAATGAGCATGTGAATGAAAGTGTTTCAGTTTAAATAAATTTCCAAGGGACCGTTACCACTGCTGAGTCCTGTATTGCCCTCCCCTTAACCGCCCCAGTGTCCTGACTCACACTGCCATAATGCTGATGCTCTGCCCTAAGCTATGGGAGCACTGGTGAGATGCTCAAAAGCCCATATGAAGCCACTTCCAATATGGTGAACATTACAGCACTCCACTCTACAGAACATAAAGGTTTCTTCTTTTTAACAACACCAGCGAAAATCTAAGCCAAATGATTCTAGCTTTGCAGTAGAATCGTCAGAGTCTGCCACGCCATTAGCCAGTTCCGCTGGAGCACACAGTCCTTTGCAAGCGTTTGCTGAGATACTGTAAATTACTTAACTACAGCAGCAGCTCTCTTGCCCTTAATCTTGATCTCATCCCCGAGGGGCTATTTATTACAGATATATACAGCTTGTCATTGGAAGTGAAGTTAATGTAACACGACACAAGTAGCGTACATTGTTTAATGCGTTCCAGAAAGTTAGCAGTTCAGTGGGTACGTACATGGTCTTCTGCCTGAGAAGCAGCAAGGGAGGAGTGAGGCCAGGGCAGGGGTAGATGTTAAACACTGCTCACTGTAGGTGGCCAATTAATACACGGTGTCCAAGCTGGAACAAATCCTCCCTCTGTATATATAAAGCATAGAATCTCTTATCTGCTTAGGCATTATCAAATATTTTAGCAAATCCTAGTAACTTCAAACACAGGTTTAATGGAATGCAGAACATAATCTGGTTGAGAAGGTTTCAAGAGAACTTCTTTGCAATGCCATTATAATCTTACCCCGTGTGGGAAGATGCCTGACTTGGCAAAACATGACATGCATGAAAACAGAATGCACAGCTCTCGCCTTTCCAAACTTGGAGCCACAAACCAGCAAAAACTGCTGCGATTCTTTCAAGGCTGAGGGTACAGTTATGGGTCCGGTTCTCAACATTTGGTTACCAGATCATATTAATTTGAGGGAAAATTCTAATAGATGACCACATGGTATTAACAGTACAATCCAGCTGGGATTTGAGCCAGGATTAATTCAACATTGTGGTTTGTATCTCATCATCAAGTTAAAAGTAATACAATTAATTAGACCACAAGCATGGAAAAAAAGGAAACCAACATAACCAGTAATATAGCTCTGACCAAATTCCAGTTTTCACACATACATTGACTCTAAAAACGGATTCACGTCTCTCCCAGTGAGGCTATTCTTAAATTTTTTTCCTGGATGGCTGGGATGTGTTTTAAGCATCTTTTCATCTTTTCCTTCTTCATCTTGGATTCTACTCAGGCACTTTGAGGTAGCTTAGATGCAAGATCATCAACTGGGTAAAGTAAGAGTAGGGCAGATACAGAACAAAGCAGGCAAAAAAGGCACAGAAAAACAGTTGGAGAAAGTACACCAGGGTGGGAGGGGTGGGGGATGGTGGGGGGTGGGTACTGCTGTTCCCCTAAAGAAAGCTAAAGGTAAGATCCATGATGAACTTGACTGACAATTGTGGTCTCACACTTCTTATGTAACCCAGAATGCACACAGCCGAAGGCAGGATCATGCTAAAGCAAAGAGAAAGAGAGGAAACACATCTTGCTTTAAAAAAAAGTTTTCAGGTGAGCGCTGCGTGTGTGGGATTTGCTTATGATGCCCAGCACCCAGAGTGTGAGGGGCCGCACTCACATTCGCCATTACAAGATGGCGCTGATATCCTGTGTCCCAAACCGATAAACAAGAAAGCTGCGCATGTGCAAAGGAAATTTCCACTCATTGTGCTCTGCCTCTCCCGTGGTGTCATCCCGCCTGATGAGTAACAGCCAATCAGAGGCTGACACATCCTAAGCGGAGGATAGTTTTCTATATAAGGTCTGGGTTTCTGCCGCTCAGGGTCTCCGTCTCTACTCGCTGTAAGCTTATGCTCTCCCTCTCAAGATGCATTAAAGCTTTACTGCAGAAGGATCCTGTGTGTGCCGCGTGGTTCTTGCTGGTGAGACGGTAACGCGAGTCACACCAGAGAGGACAACTCTTCCTTGTAATTTACATAGTAAGCAAAGATTTAGAATATCTGTAGACCAACCCTGGTAATAACGTCACTGTATTGTAAGAGCATGCTCACACCAGAACACTCATCTTTAAAAAAAGTGCCAGGGGCCTCTGGCCATATTTGGCTTTAGGGAAGGTAAGCTTTTGACTTTCTGGGGCCAGCAAAAATTAGAGCATGAAGTCATTACAGTCTGCTGATGGGTTTTCTTTCTTATTTTTGTCATAGCGTCTGGCTTCTTATCAGATCTGACCAATAGCTGTGCTGAGTACCTAAAGCTTCCCAAATGTTTATCTCTGGCAAACCATGGTTGCAGGGATCCTGGCACTGTCCTGAGTGACAGTGACAGTCTACTAGCATAGAGACTATCTTTGGGATGAAACTATTTTCCACTCATTTGCACAGTAGCCAGTGGCACTGTGGGGCTTGCTCTCTGCTCATGGACAGATGTAGAAAGGATGCTTGTGTATTATATTTTAGATGGTGCACAGCCGGGATTATGCAAGCTCCCTTTTCTGATTTATCGTCAAGTCTTGAAGCAGTCAGTGTTTCTTCTTCTTAAAGTTGATATAGGAATGGCCCAAGCTTTCAGTCAGGAGGCATTTCTTTCATTTTTATTCTGTGCATTGTAATTGTAATAAATTATCATACCCTACTATTTATAGTCTCCACATACACTTTCACAGAAGTTCCCAGTCATTCTGCATTAGTTAATACGTGCTATGGGGTCTGATCTTAAAGACTTGTGGTCCTTGTAAAATTTCCCCATTACTTAGGCATCTTGTCCCTACCCACACTTTAGTAATTTTCTCTTTGGGGGAAAAGGCACACTGTAGAGATAGCACTAACCTTTTGAAGGAAACACAGGTGCTCTGATGCATGTCATCCTAAAATGTGGTGGGTATGAGAGATTTGGGCGTCTCCCAGAGTGGCTATGGGAAAAAAAATCTCTTTTCTTCTGTTGGTTTCTGAAAGGCAAGATCCTGTGTTACCATCCAGTCTAGTGTCTGACTTTCTACCTTCCTCCGGAAGTGACTCATTCCCAGTTCATCTCACCTGGATGGAGAGAGGGACAAGCAAGAGAGGGACCACCATCACTGCCCTGACTGCAACCTTCTTACTTCTGACAGTCAACTGGAGCTTGCAGGGTTCAAGTGTCATGTTCAGAGTCCGCACAAGCCTCACAGAAGCACCAAGGCCTCCTGTGGGGTGTTTAAGCTTCATTTCAAGTGTCAGCTGATGTCGCTGGTGTCTGACCTGCTGAAAAGTTTCCCAGTTGCAATTTTGTTCCACAATAGAATTTTCAGAGTGCCAAAAAAGGAAACAAAATCAAGAATCACAAGATGTATACAAAAATTTTAATCTTAAATTCTTTTGATCATATGATTCTGATTAAGGTTTCAAAATATTTTTTAAAAAACCTGTCATAGAGTAGGTGATAGTTTATTCAAAGTCAATAATTTTCAAGCAACATTCTTAAGAGTATCAATAGGTCAGGCTACAGTGGGGGATGAGGAGGGTACAAGAGAGAATCAATCTGATTCTGATATTGCATTCCTTAAAGTTCATTATAATACATCACGTGAGAAAAATTCTTCTACTTAAGAGCCTACAAAACACACATTCTAGAATAATATGCTACTAGCAGAAAGGGGAATTCAGAATCACTGTCTGCACCAGTGGAGTTATTTTATTTCCAAATAAAAATGCAAGAAGACCAATAAAAATATTCTCAGCATTCCTTATGAGAAGAACAATCTGTAAGTGGCCTAGAGAAACAGACAACAAACAAAGGTGTTTCTGATGATTTCGTATTCCGATGGATATAAACATAATACATTTTCACAGTGGAAGAACACAGATGATGGAGAAATGTTTTTAACCGAACTATAGATCTATGACTCACTTTTTTGTAGGCATGTGGAGGTAAAGCATAATTAGTGTGTGTGGAGTATGTGTGGTGTGTCCATGTACTTATGTGTATATATATATATATATATATATATATATATATATATATATATATATATATATGCATAGGACAACCTTAGATGTCGTCTTCAGGCACTGCCTACTGTTTTGGTTGAGACAGGTTCTCTCACTGACCAGGAACTCAGTACGTAGGTGGGGCTGGCTATCTAGTGAGCTTTTGGATCTCCTGTCTCTGTCCCCCAAGTGCTGGGATTACACATGCACCCCACCACACCCCTCCTTTTAAAGTGAGTCCTGGGCTTCAAGGGAAGATGGCTTGATAGGTAAAAGCAGCATTTGCTGTGCTCTTGCAAAGCCTCAGGCTGACTCCTGAAACCCTCTATGGAAGGGGGAACCAGTGCCCGAAACTGACCTCCGAACTCTACATATACCCATGTGCCGTGCGTGCGTGTATACACAGACACACACAGTAATAGCATTTATAAAAATGTTTACTTAAGGAAATACAAAGAATGCAAAAATTCATTAGTTTAAAATTTGAAGAGGGGTGTTAGGAACATTTACAGGTCTCTCCCCTTTCTGTATCCATTCTACATGGGGACAATATTTGTTTCAAAATGCTGACTATTTTCCTGGGAGTGAAGACAATACTAGTTCAGAGCCTCTGGAAATTGAGTCTACTTTGAGAATGCTATGAACACTACCCATCACTTTCCTAACTTCTTTGCAACTCTTTCTCAAAGAAAATAGTTATAAACAAAAAAGCAATTTCTACTATGAGAAGAAAGGCCAAATGATCAGTTAAAAAAGCATTGTCTTAATGAACTGACAAGCCTCAGCTGGACTTCCCAATATAAACTAACAGAAAATGCCACAGCCTCTGCTCACTTAATTCCTATTGTGCATGTGAAACCAAAGGTTATCTATTCTGTCTGCGATCTTTAAAAAGGCATGATTACCCAAGCAGAAGCCACGGGAAATGGGGTTGGGGTGCAGGTGGTAGATGAACACAACTCCAAGTGTTAAGGTCTGCTAGGATTTTCTCCAAATGTATTTTAGATTAAGTATGTGGAGTTATTAGATCTATCTACAGCTCACAGCTACTGAAACCAAAGGTATTCAAAACCTGCGGGATAAAATTTTGTTCATTATATTATATTATAAAGAACTTAAAATCCATCAGCTTGATGGTAGACATGCTCTCTCTCCTTTTCTCCTAACCAGGAACAAGCATGACCGAGACCTGGTACTTACATTGGGTTAATTTTGAATCCTTTGTCTTCCTTTACTCCTCATCACAGGAGTGGGTACTTGCCCTTTTACCCACACAGCAGGCTTGAAGTCATCTGTAACATGGGAAAAATAGCCTCTTTGTGTGTTTTATTCCTTCACACTGTGAATGTTGAAGAGAACATTTTTTTCTGTGCATCCAGGGAAGTCATAGTTAAAGGGTAGGTACTTAACTATGATTATTGGATAAGTGAGCAGATAGGATAAATAAATAGGAAGAGAATTAAAAGTTATTCTTCTGGGGTGATGTCAGTCTAACGACAGACAACAGGACAGTTCTGTCTATTCTTTGTGTGTCTGTTCTTTAGAAGAGTGTGGCCAGAAGTCCTTACTTGGCTGTGGCAGTTACTACACCTGCTGTTAATATCCGCCACCCCACCCTTGCTGTATTACTTGAGAGAATTGTGGCCCACAGTCTAGAATATTTCTTTTAGGTAAATGATCATTAGTGGCTAATGACCCTATGCCTTCTTTGAGGTCAAGGCTTATTTCTAAACAGTCATCAGCCTCCTGCTTAGAGTCCTGAAACCCATGATTATTGTTTAATTTAAACACAATCTACCATGCTTGAGAATGTTCTTATCTCTGTCCTTAAAACATAATGAGCACATTTCAGTGAATGCAATCAGCTGTTTACATATCAGCTGCTTCTTGGAAATAACAAGAACTGCATCTCTCATTTCATAGAACTTGCAAACAGTCTCCTGAGAGGTCAGCAAACACTGGTTCTTTCTTCCATGCCTTGACATACATATATGGGTATTTAAGGTGACATATTTAAAAATTAGCAACCAAGGGAAAATTTCAACTCAGTGTCCTCTCTCCTATAACTTGGCTCTGTACACAGACTTGAAACACAGAATGGCACCTGTCTAGACTGTCTGATGAAAGTCTGGCTTATGCTTCTTCAGGCTATTTGATAATGATTTTAGAAATACCTTGGAACTTTTAAAATCAATGACACTAAATGTATCATGAATTTTTTTTCTAAAGTTTCATTTTGCAAATATTTACTGTTGCACAAAACTTTGTTACATTTCTTCAGTCTACTTGCTAATCCCCTGATTAGACAGCTTGTACTTGGAGGAGCCAAGGGGGGAAAAAAAATCACTGTGCTCGCCAAAGGCAAATAGAATGTGGATGTCTTTCAAAATACTGTTTTTTTTTTTCTTCAATAGCTTTTATTTTTGTTTTCTGATAAAAATAAATGATGTAGACTAACAAGCTACTCATTGATCTTTGACCTCTTTGGCAACATCAAAAGCATTTAAAAAGCCAATTAGTGGAAATACAGAGAAAAGGTCATTTTCTTACGGCACTCAACATTACAACCATGACATCGTCCATAGATTCAATTACCCCACAGCGTTCATTAGAGAAATAGAAAGGAAAATCGCCTCCATCATAAAGCAGAGAGTTGTTTATATGCACAGACAATGCTCTCATCTTCAGACTTAACACAATGGTTGCCTGAACACAACCAACACATGGAGCCACCATGAACGCTGTCTTCATCGTCTCTTTATATGAATCAGAGACAGCGCTGATGAACGATGCTGACTGATAATCCCCTGGCTAATTTTAGCCACCGGCTTTAATTGCTTTCTTAAAACTGCTTTTGACGGGACTGTTTCAGGAGATGTAATCCATAAAAGATTAAAGGTTTGCTTTTAGTTTCTTTTGGTCTTTTCTTCTCTGGTCCTGTTGTTGGCAAACTGGAGAACAGAGGAGAGTTTAAATGAAGGGCATGGAAGAACACGGGCTGAGTATAAACCTTTAGAAATTAAAACAATTATTCCATTGAATAACTACTGAGTATATTTTTAGTTAAATTTCAAAATGCTGTGTTTTCTAAGAATCATTTCTGATGTGAGTGTGTGTGTGTGCTGGAGGGTGCTGGGATTTGAACCTGGAGCTTTGTGCATACTGGGCAACTGCCCTACTACTAAGCTGCATCCGCAGCCCACTTCTATATTCCTTTTGTTCTGCTTTGGCTTGATAACTTGGGTCAGTAAAGCACTGGGATAGCTACACTAGGGCAATACAATGAAATAAAAGCAAAGCTGATGTCCTCGAAAGTGGTGGCGTCTTCTTGAACGTGCCACTACTAGTCAGTGTCTAAGCTGACTTAGACACTGAGCTGAGTCCTTTCGCCCCATAGAAATAGTATAAATTTTAGTATTCTGTAATTAAAAGACCCATGTATTTCATTTTTAAAATCTGAACACTGGATTTTTCTCTAAGCCTGATATATATACATATATATTTCATATTTTCATATACATACATGTAAAGTAAGCATGTATATAACAGGAAAGCCACCCTAAACTCACTAGAACAAACAGCTAGCTACATTCTGAAATGTAGTTTAATACTATAATGCAAAAAATATGTGGAGCTGGTAGAATAAAATCATCAAGGTCAATTGGAATGCACAAGCTCAGGTACTGAAAAACTGTATTGGACTTTGATTTTCTGAGCAGGAATTTCCAGCTCTTTCCTGAAAGCTTTTCCTTTAAAGTACAAGCAGACTCCAGTCATCAGAACCATATGCCAGGGTTTTTCTGTTCAGTTGCAGTTATCAGTATCGAGTTTGAAAGATCCAAAACATTTGTGTGAGAACTTGACTATGCCTGCAATCGGGTCATATTCACCTGATGTGAGAGCCAAAGGCTGGAAATGCCTTTGATACAGAAAAGAAGGCAAGGTCATTCTGATCACATATTTTCTCTTTAACTCTTTTAAGTTGAGAATTTATTTGTTCAAAAAATTCACATGCAGCACACAAACTTCCTGGCTTAGTGTTTTCAAGCTGCCGGCATTCTGCGGACACACCTCTCACACTCTGCTGGCTGCGTGACGCATTTGGTGGAGTGTAGTCGGTGTCCGGAGCGCTGTGGCTGCCCCCGGCTGTCTGCAGAGGACGGGGCAGAGCCACATCACCTGTCTACAGACAGAGCCAACACGGTGGTAGTAATGGGTCCACAGCTACAGGAAAAACGAGAGCTCTCAGTTCCCTCATTGTCCTTCTCTTGGGATCAAATATGTGTGTACCATTTTCTTTAACTCAGTTCAGATATTCTATATATAATCCTTTAATTCTCATGGCAATAATGTGCAAACACTTATATACTTGATGTAAGGCTTGTACAATTCACAAAAATAATACAAGTTCAGAGAATAAGTAATTTCAATACTACGTTTGACTCCAAGAATTCACTTACTGGGATAGAATTTATCAAAAATGACAACTATATATTAATTTTCTGGTGTATATAGGAAAGTAGGTAACATAATTGTTATCTGTATAGCAAATATGCATGTCAATGTTACCTGTACTCCAGTGCTACTCACAATTTTAATCTTATGAATACATAAGTGTTCTGTGAAGATTTTTATCTGTGGTGAACAGGAGTCCTGGCTTAGACTATCTATGACTTCAGTGAAGATAATGCACATAAATGGATAAACAAACAAACAATTAAAGAGGATGACAATATGTTTAATAAAGATAATAGGTCATCCGATTTGTTTTTCTTTCGTGGTAAATTTTGTTTTAAAGTTTTAACAGTTAAAACAATGATAGTATTTAGAAGAAAAGTTCATGAGTTTTAAATATTTGTGTTAGAAGTATTTAAGCTTATAATCTCTTGTTTTTAGGCTTTTCACCTTAAAATGGAAGGAAAGAAAGAAATAATTAAACTCAGAGATTAGAGAAGAAGGAAATCAGAGTGGCAATCAGTAAAATAGACAATGAATCAATAAAAGAAAATAGTGGAACTGAACTTACAGAAATATAAATTACAGTAATAAATTAAAATATATCAAATAATTTTTGTGCTTACATTTAAAAACAAACACATTCCTTGAAATGAAAAAATTACCAGTGATAACCAGAGAAGGAACAAAAATACTTGAATTGTCATCCTTTCTCTATGTCTCCATCTCGGCTCTGTCTCTCTGTCTCTCTGTCTCTCTGTCTCTCTGTCTCTGTCTCTCTGTCTCTGTCTCTGTCTCTGTCTCTGTCTCTCTCTCTCTCTCTCTCTCTCTCTCTCTCTCTCTCTCTCTCTCTCTCTCTCTCTCTCTCTCTCTCTCTCTCTCTCCACTCATGTAGAGGCCAAAGGTTGATATGAGTTGTTTAGACTACGGCTTTCCATCTTATTTTAGAGACAGGTTCTCCCTGAACCTGGAACTCCTGATTCATCCAGACTGGACTATGGACAAGCTCCGGAAATCCTCCTCTTTCTGACTTCCTGGAACTGGGATCACAGGTACACACTGACCCATTGACCCTTTCATGTGAGTACTAGCAATCTTGACTCCGGTCTTCATTCCTGAACATCTAAAATTTTACTAATAGAACCATCCTCAGCTCATATCTTTTATCTTTTAAAGCTGCAATCAAACACTTTTCTTCCAAAACCACTAAAACCTCAAATAGTTTCATCTGGTGAATTATTTCAACCAATTTGGAAAGGAAAGTGTCAGCGCTATACAAACTATTTTAAAAGGTAGAAAATATCTGCTCTGATACATCGCTACATTGACACTCCCCCCCCCCCCGAGGTCCTCCTTGGCATGCTCCTGTCCTGTTGCTTGTTTTCTCCTCCACTCAATGTCCATCCCATTTGTTCATCCAAACAAGCATTGACCATACCAACCTGGGTCCTCCTTCCTGTATATCTTCTCTAGGTGTGTAGATTTCAGCTTGACTTTCCTATCCTATAGGTCTATATAAGTGAGTATATACCATATGTTTCTTTCTGCTTTTGGGATACCTCACT
>CM053744.1:106483834-106550999 GCA_028658305.1 Pachyuromys duprasi | reverse complement strand
CTGTTCAATGTCCATCCCATTGGTTCATCTAAACGAGCATTGATCATACCAACCTGGGGTCCTCCTTCTTCTATATCTTCCCTAGGTGTATAGATTTCAGCATGACCTTCCTATCCTATAGGTCTATATAAGTGAGTATATACCATATACACGAGTGACCCCAAAAATTCAACCAGAGAACTCCTTCAACTGATAAACACCTTCAGTAAAGTGGCTGGATACAAAATCAACTCAAAAAAATCAGAAGCCCTCCTGTACACCAAAGACAAAAGGGCCGAGAAGGAAATTAGGGAAACAACACCCTTCACAATAGCCACTAATAACATAAAGTACCTTGGGGTGACTCTAACCAAGCAAGTGAAAGATCTATATGAAAAAAACTTCAAATCTCTGAAGAGAGAAATCAAAGAAGATATTAGAAGGTGGAAAGACCTCCCGTGCTCATGGATTGGTAGGATTAACATAGTGAAAATGACCATATTGCCATAATTTCAAATTTATTCAACACGAAGTATAACTTTGAAGGAGGCTGCAGAACTGCAGATCAATTTATGAAAAAAATTAAAGTTTGTTTAAAAATTAAATTAATTTTTAATTTAATATCAAGACATTCAATTCTTCAAAAACTACTGGTGACACATTTAAAATTTTATTTATATTTTTATTAATTATATTTGGTTCACTTTGTATGGCAGCTGTAGCCTCCTCCCTCATTCCTTCCCAATTCCACCCTCCTTCCCTCATCTCCTCCCATACCCCTCCCCAAGTCCACTGATAGAGGAGATCCTCCTACCCTTCCCTCTGACCCTAGCCTATCATGTCATATCAAGACTGTCTGCAATGTCTTCAGCTGTGACATGGTAAGGCTGCTTCCCCATCAGGGAGAGGTGATCAAAGAGCCAGCCACTGAGTTCATGTCAGAGACACTCACTGTTCCCCTAACTAGGGGGCCCATTTGAACTGCCATGGGATACATCTGTTCTAGGTTATCTCCATGCATGGTCCTTGTTTGGAGAATCAGTATCAGAAGAGACCCCTGGGCCCAGATATTTTGGTTCTGTTGCTCTCCTTGTGGAGCTCCTATCCCCTCCAGTCTTCCTCTCTCCCCTTCTTTCATAACATTCCCTGCATTCTGCCCAAAGTTTGGCTATGGGTCTCAGCATCTGCTTTGATACCCTGCTGTGTAGAGTCTTTCCGAGGCCCTCTTGGTAGGCTCCTGTCCTGTTCCCTGTTTTTTCTCTCTTCTGATGTCCATCCTGTTTGCCTTTCTGAATGAGGATTGAGCATCCAGGGTCCTCATTCTTGCTTAGCTTCCTTAAAGTGTACAGATTGAAGTATGTTTATCCTATGTTATATGTTACTATCCACTTATAAGTGAGTATATACCATGTGTGTCTTTTTGCTTCTGGGATACTTCACACAGGATGATCTTTTCTAGTTCCCACCATTTACCTGTAAATTTAATATTTCCTTGTTTTTAATTGCTGAGTAGTATTTCATTGTGTAAATGTACCACAATTTTTGTGTCCATTCCTCAGCTGAGGAACATCTGGGTTGTTTCCAGGTTCTGGCTAGTATGAATAAAGCTGCTACAAACATGGCTGAGCAAATATCCTTGTAGTGTACTTGTGCATATTGGATATATGCCTAGTAGTAGCATAGCTGGATCTTGAGGAATCACTATTTCTAATTGTCTGAGAAAGTGCCACATTGATTTCCAAAGTGGTTATACAAGTTTACATTCCCACCAGCAATGGAGGAGGGTTCCCCTTTCTCCACATCCTCTCCAGCTTGTGTTGTCACTTTAGTCTTTGATCTTAGCCATTCTAACAGGTGTAAGGTGAAGTCTCAGCGTCGTTTTGATTTGCATTGTCCTGATTACCAAGGACGTTGAACATTTCTTTAAGTGTTTCTCTGCCATTCGATATTCCTCTATTGAGAATTCTCTGTTTAGCTCCCTACCCCATTTTTTTAATTGGATTACTTTTTAACTTCTTGAGTTCTTTCTATATTCTGGATACCAGCCCTCTGTCAGATATAGGGTTGGTGAAGATTCTTTCCCAGTCTGTAGGCTGCCCGGTGCTTCTGATGACAGCTTGCTGTACAGAATCTTTTTAGTTTCATGAGATCCCATTTATTGATTGTTGATCTTAGAGCCTGTGCTGTTGGTGTTCTGTTCAGGAAATTGTCTCTTGTGCCAATGAGTTCAAGGCCCTTCTCCACTCTTTCTTCTAACAGATTTAGTGCATCTGGTTTAATGTTGAGGTCTTTGATCCGCTTGGACTTTAGTTTTGCGCAGAGTGACAAATATGGATCTATTTGCATTTTCCTATCTGTAGACTTCCAGTTAGACCAGCACCATTTGTTGAAAATGCTCTCTTTTTTTTCCATTGTATGGTTTTGGCTTCCTTGTAAAAAAAATCAAGTATCCATGGGTGTGTGGGTTTATTTCTGGGTCTTCTCTTCTATTCCATTGATCCACCATTCTGTTTCTATGCCAGTACCATGCCGTTTTTATTACTATTGCTCTGTAGTACAGCTTGAGATCAGGGATGGAGATACCTCCAGATGATCTGTTGTTTTACTGGATTGTTTTAGCAATTCTGGGTTTTTTTGTTTTTCCATATGAAGTTGAGAATTGTTCTTTCAAGTTCTGTAAAGAATTGTGTTGGTATTTTGATGGAATTGCATTGAATCTGTAGATTGTTTTTGGTCGGATGGCCATTTCAGTATGTCAATCCTACAAATCCAGGAGCATGGGAGATCTTTCCATCTTCTAATATCTTCTTCGATTTCTTTTTTCAGAGACTTGAAGCTTTTTTTCAAACAGATCTTTCACTTAGTTAGAGTCACAAAGACTCATAAAGTTCATAAAGTTAGGTACTTTATGTCCTTTGTGGCTATTGTAAAGGGTCTAGTTTCCCTAATTTCTTTCTCAGCCCTTTTGTCTTTGTTATACAGTGGTGCTACTGTTTTTTTTTTTTTGAGTTAATTTTGTATCCAACCACTTTGCTGAAGGTATTTGTTAGCTGAAAGAGTTTTCTGGTTGAATTTTGGGGGTCACTCATGTATACTATCATATCATCTGCAAATAGTGATACTTTGACTTCTTCCTTTCCAATTTGTAACCCCTTGATCTCTTTTAGTTGTCTTATTGCTCTAGCTAGGACTTCAAGTACTATGTTGAAGAGATATGGAGAGAGTGGGCAGCCTTGCCTTGCCTCTGATTTCAGTGTTATTGATTTAAGTTTCTCTCTGTTTAGTTTGATGTTGGCTATAGGCTTGCTGTATATTGTCTTTACTATGTTTAGGTATATGCCTTGTATCCCTGATCTCTCCAAGACTTTAAACATGAATGGGTGTTGGACTTTGTCGAAAGCTTTTTTGGCATCTAAGGAGATGATCATGTGGGTTTTCTCCTTCAGTTTGTTTATATGGTGGATTATATTGATAGATTTCTGTATGTTAAATCACCCTGCATGCCTGGGATGAAGACTACTTGGTCATGGTGGATGATATATTTAATGTGTCCTTGGATTTGGTTTGCAAGTATTTTATTGAATATTTTTGCATCAGTGTTTATTCTCTTCTAAGAGAGATAGGTCTGAAGTTCTCTTTTTTGGTTGGATCTTTGTGTAGTTTAGGTACCAAGGTGATTGTGGCTTCATAGAATGAGTTTGGTAATGTTCCTTCTATTTCTATTTTGTGGAATAGTTTGAAGAGAATTGGAGTTAGTTCTTCTTTGAAGGTCTAGTAGAATTTTGCGCTGACACCATTTGGCGGTGTGCTTTTTTTTCAAAGGGAGACTTTTGATGACTGCTTCTATTTCCGTGGGGCATATCGGAATATTCAATCTATTTACCTGTTCTTGATTTAATTTTGGTAAATGGAATCTATCAAGAAAATTGTCCATTTCCTTTAGATTTTGAAATTTTGTGGCATATAGTCTTTTGTGGTAAGACCTAGTGATTGTTTGGATTTCTTCAGTGTCTGTGTTATATCCCCCTTTTCATTTCTGATTTTGCTGATTTGGATAATTTCTCTCTGCCTTTTAGTTTGTTTGTCTAAAGGTTTCTCTATCTTGTTGATTTTCTCAAAGAACCAGCTTTTAGTCTCATTGATTCTTTGAATTGTTTTCTTTGTTTATAAGCCATTAGGTTCAGCTCTGAGTTTGATTATTTCCGATTGTCTACTCTTGTGTGTGTCTGCTTCTTTTTTTTCTTTCCCTTGGGCTTTTAGGTGTGCCATTAAGTTGCTTGTATGAGATGTCTTCAACTTCTCTCTGGAGGCACTTAGTGTTATGAACTTTTCTCTTAGCACTGCTTTCATTGTGTCCCATAAGTTTGGGTAAGTTATGCCTTCATTTTCCTTGAATTTTAGGAAGTCTCTTATTTCTTTTTTCATTTCTTCCCTGACCAAGCTCTCACTGAGTAGATAGTTGTTTAGTTTCCATGTGTATGTGGACTTTTTGTTATTTCTGTTGTTGTTGAGGTCTAGTTTTAATCCATGGTGGTCGGATAGGATACAAGGGATTATTTTGATCTTGCATATGTTGAGGCTTGCTTTGTGCCCAAGTATATGATCAATTTTTGAGAAGGTTCTGTGAGGTGCTAAAAAGAAGGTATTCTCTTTTGACTTTGGGCGAAACGTTCTGTAGACATCTATTAGGTCCATTTGATTTAGTACCTCTGTAAGTGTCATTATTTCTCTAGTTAGCTTCTGTCTAGATGATATGTCCCTTGGTGAGAGTGTGGTTTTGAAGTCTCCCACTATTAAGGTGTTTTGATTGACGTGTGACTTAAGCTTTAATATGTTTCATTTACAAATGCAGGTGCTCTTGTAATTGGGGCATAGATGTTCAGGATTGTAATGTCCTCCTGGTGGATTTTTCCTTTGATAAGAATGAATGTCCCTACTCATCTTTTTTGATTAATTTTGGTTAAAAGTCTATTTTATTCAATATTAGGATAGCTATCCCAGCTTGTTTTCTGGGTCCGTTTGCTTGAAAAACATTTTTCCAGCCTTTTACTCTGAGGTAGTGTTTATCTTTGTTGCAGAGGTGTGTTTCTTGGATGCAGCAGAATGTTGGATCCTGTTTCCACAATCATTCTGTTAGTGTGTGTCTTTTTATTGGAGAGGTAAGTCCCTTGATGTTGATAGTTAATAGTGTCCAATGAATATTGGTTCCTTTTATTGATAGGGGAGGTCTTCCTCTCCTTCCTTCTGATCCTTGTCTATCAGCTCTCATCAGGAGTGGGTGCATTATCTTCCTCTGTGGTAAGGCTGCTCCCCCATCAGGTAGAGGTGATCAAAGAGCAGGCTAATCAGTTCATGTCAGAGGCAGTCCCTGTTCCCATTATTATGGAACCCACTCGGACACTGAGCTGCCATGGGCTACATCTGTGCAGGGGTTCTAGGTTATCTCCATGTATGCTACTTGGTTGGAGTATCAGTCTCAGGAAAGACCTCTGTGCTCAGATTTTTTGGTTCTGTTGCTCTCCTTGTGGAGCTCCTGTCCTTTCCCGATCTTACTATTTCCCACATCTTTCATAAGATTCCATGCACTCTGCCCAACAGTTGGCCATAAGTCTCAGCATCTGCTTTGATAGTCTGCAGGCTAGAGCCTTTCAGAGGCCCTCTGTGGCAGGCTCCTAATTGTTTCCTGTTTTCTCCTTCTTCTGATATCCATCTTCTTTGTCTTTCAGGATGGAGATTGAACATTTTATCCAGAGTCCTTGCTCTTGATTAGTTTCTTTAGGTGTACAGATTTTAGTATGTTTATCCTATATTATATGTCTATATGAGTGAGTATATGAGTGAGTATATACCGTTCGTGTCTTTCTCCTTCTAGGATAGTTCACTCAGGATGATCTTTTGCAGTTCCCACCATTTGTAGATATTGTTTAAATTTAGTTTTGTCATAGGATATTTTGTTTTCTCCATCTATGTTGATTGAAAGTTTTGCTGGGGTATGGTAGTCTTAGTTGGCATCTGTGGCCTCTTAGAGTCTGTATTACATTTGCCAGGCCCTTCTGGCTTTCACAGTTTCTGTTGAGAAGTCTGTTGTGATTCTGGTAGGTCTACCTTTATATGTTACTTGGCCTTTTTCCCTTGTTGCTTTTAATATTTTTTCTTTGTTCTGTAGATTTGGTGTTTTGACTATTATGTGACATGATTTGGTTTTGTTGTTGTTTTCCCTGATCTGTATTTGGTGTTCTGTAGGCTTCTTGTATGTTTGTGGACATCTCTTTCTTTAACTTGGGAAAATTTTCTTCTATGATTTTCTTGAAAATATTTTCTGGATCTTGGAGTCTGGAGTCTTCTTTTTCATCTATTCCTATTATTCTTAGATTTAATCTTTTCATGGCATCCTTGATTTCTTGGATGTTTTGGTTTGGAACTTTTCCAATTTTACTTTTTATTTGAGGGATGTATCAATTTCTGCTTTTATATCTTCAGTGCCTGAGATTCTTTCTTACATCTCCTGCATTCTGTTGGTGATGCTTACTTTTGTGGCTCCTGATCTTTTCAGCTCCAAGGTTTTTTCTGTTTGTGTTTTCTTTATTGATTATAGTCCTGTTTTCATGTCTTGCACAATTTCCTTCATCCGTTTGACTGTTGATTCCTGTCTTTCCATAACGGCCTTTATTTTTTTGTTCATTTCTTCTCTGTATGTCTTTACTTGTGCCTTTATTTGTTTGACTGTATTTAATTGTATTTCTTTGAGAGCTTTGTTTGTTTCTTCTTCATGTGCCTCTAATAACTGGATAAGCATAGATTTGAGATCGTTATCTGTGTTTTCCATGAATTTGCATATCTGTTGATTTTTGGGTTTGCTGGTGAAGTCGTGATGTCCTGATTTTTGTTGGATGTGTTCTTATACCCACCTCTAGCCATCTGCTTATCCATAATGTTCGATGTTTGTTCCTGGAGTCTGTACTTCAGACTGGGTCCGCCTGTGTCTGGTGTCTGGAGTATTCTTCAGGAAGATGAAAGAGGTCCCCTAGTTTGAAAGTAGGTGTTGGTGTTTTGGCTGTACCTAAGGAAGGTTGCAGGCACATTTGCGTAAGGGTGGTTGTGTGCATGGAAGTGTGCCTTGAAGGACACGGTGCTAGAGAGTGGAGATGCCTGGAAGTGTGGAGCGTAAGTGCAGGAGGGGGTGCTGGCGCTGTTTGAGGGCACCCTGAATACCTCAGTGGCCTACAGGCCTGGCATGCTGTCCTCCTGGTATTCAGGAATTGTTTGGGTTCCAGGAATTGTTTGCCTGGACTCCACTGGTAGACCCACAGAACAGGACCTTCAATGTTAAGAATGCTGCCCCAAGGATCCTTATGTTGCCCACAGTGGGAGTGGGAGTGGGAGGGATCTGATGGCTGGCTGCTAGCTTAGAGTGACCCTGGATCTGGGATTCTGCAAGCACTCACTTGAAGGCACACTCACTTGCTCTCAGGCTTGACTGGAAAGCACAGGGGTTCCCTCTGTTCTCTACTCTCAGATTTGGGCCCGCAGAGTAAATGAGAATGTAGAAGAACTGTCAGCTCAGTGGTGTCCACTGTTTGGCCTCTGGGCAGGGAGGCCTGTACTTGGGGCAGCCACCTCTGCTGTCTCAGTCACTGAGCATAGAGGATCCTGCTTGGGCTAGCTGCCACCCGCCCCACATAGACCTGGGAGGCCCATCCAGCTGCCCAAGGCTCTGAAAGGCCCTCACTGCCACTGCTTCTGCCTCTGCTTGTCTCAGTCACTTAGCATGGAAGCTTGTGCTTGGGGCAACCACTGCCTTCTTTCCAGAGCAGGGAGGCCCATGCTTGGGGGAAGGAGAAGTGCAGGAGAGTTGAATACTTGCCACTCTCAGTCGCTGGAAAAATCCACGGGTAACCTGGACCCAAATTGTCCCAGCTCACGGGTTTTCCCCTTTTGCCCAGGAAGCCTCAGTGCTTTCCTGTGTGTGCTTGCTCACTTCCTGTCTCTAATAAGTCATGAATTTATCATCACATTCCTGATTCCATAATATCCAAACAGCACACACCTAAATTGCATTCTTGGAGTTGGGGACTTTTCAATATAAAATACGAGAGGCACTTTGGAGAATGCAAACACTTGGCTGTGCCTCAGTGTCCATTATCTACGTTTCTCTGTCATCTCTGACCACAGCAACATTGAATGTTTTTCACTTCACAGACAAAAGATGAGCAAAGGAGATTCCAGCTTCTCCCACCGCTCCTGGCTAACCAGTGACGGGGTCTAGTACCCGCATCTTCCCCGGAGCTGACAGTACTCTCCGATTCCTCTAATTTAGACTTCAGACTAGTAAGTATCACTGCCAAAATTCCAAGGACCTTTTCAGATTAAATCATTCCCTGAAACACAGATTATTTAAAGTGGATGAGGTTAACAGATGTGAATGACTCCAACAAATGAGATTAATTAAAAAAATAGAAAAAAACCTGTAGCACGAAAAGGACACGTAACTCCTAAGGGAGATTGCCGAGTGTGCAATCTTTATTATGTGAAACATATTTATAACTTAATAATTATGAATGCATATATGATGTATAAATACTCAGGTAGCTAACACCATCAAATATGCAAAGTTGTTTCCACGGAATTTTCAAAGCCATCCGATGCTCTGTGAGGTGCAGAGATGGTTTGCACATCCACATACTGATGGGGAGGCAGGGGTTCGAGTTCAGTCCATGTTAGCAGGGAGCGACAGCTCCACAAGACCGGGGAGTCCTTGAGACTTACTGACTTGTGACGGTGCTAATGCACAGGAGCGGAGCTCACATGTATTTCATGCCTCCCACAGGCTCTCCTTTCCTCTCCTACTTAATTATGATCCACAGATTCAACCTTCCTCCAACTTGTGAATTAGCACCTATTTCACAGTCTTTAAGGATTTTTTCTGGAAGCCAGCCACCTGCTTTCCACTGATTTGTATTGGGGAAAACATTAGCAAAAGAGGACACCCTCAGTGTCCATTTAGTAAGAAGTGGTTAAATGCATTTTAACATCTCTGTTCAGTAATTACACTATGCAAGGGTAAATAATAAGCATTCAATACCTATCTACTGAAAACTTGTTGGTACAAAGGGAAAATTCATAATTGCTGCATTTCTTAGGCCTGGCCAATTCTAGGTATGATATGTTAAATTTCAGCCAACAACTGGTTTCCCAGCATAATGAAGTAAGTGTTGATACAAAAAATTTTAAGCTATTTTATGAAGTTTAAATAGGCATACACATATATATTATACAATAAAACATGACAAAAGAGGCAAAGTCTGTATTCCCTTGTACCACTTGAGATATTCTAGAAGCCATTGTCTCTCAGAAAGTGGCAGACCCAAACCACCGCATCAGAAAACACAGAACTTCTCTTTATAGATGCACAGAGCAAGCATCTGCTGTCAATGTGAACTAGCTGTTCAATTGTATTTGTGTTCATGCAAATTTTAAATGCAACCACTTATTCACAAACTGCTTTACTACCATGAACACTGCAGCCACCCTTAGTACAGCTTATTCATGAGGGAGAAGATGTTCGAGCCGAAACAAACCTGTAAAATCCAGAGTTTTTTATTACTGACTCCTGATGACTCAAGGGTAATCATCTTGACTAAACAATGATCTTTGGGAATTGAAATGTAGACAGAAAATGTGCTTTTTGTTCTTACAGTGTGTCTTTGTCTCTGACAACAGCACACCTAAATATAATTCTAACATATCAGAACGTTCTTGCTACAACTTTCAGTATGATCACTTTACCAATTAGGATCTAAAATAAATGAATAAAATCATGTATCTATGGACCCCAATAATTGCCTTTCCTATAAACAAAACCCAGTACAAAATTGTGTAGGAAATATCAGGTTTTAGAAAAATGCCTTCTGAATGTTATTTTTCTCCTACTACTCATAATTCCAAATTAGCTTGTCTCTCTGAAATCATCATTCCAGCAATTTAGCAAGAATTGGGCATACTGGCTGTAAGCCCATCCAAAAGATTAATGATGAAAATCCCAGTGCTAGGGGTCTTGTAAGAGACGGTTTCTACAATCAAGGACCATGTGTGGTTGTGGACTGATACCCCCGCACGGATGGGGCCCATGATAACTTGGTGTAGGGCTGAAGACCCTATTCAGGGAAACAGGGACTGTTTCAGCCATGATCTTGATGGCTGACTCTTTGACCCTCCCCCATACAAGCCGGGGAGTGACAGACTGGCTAGATCCCAGGGGAGGACTTTGCAGCCAGCCCTGAGGAGACAGGATAAGCTGGGGTTGGATGGAAAGGAAGGAGGTCCTCCCCTGATGGTGGACTTGGAGGGGGCAGGGAAGAAGGAGATGAGGGAGGGAGTGGGAGGGTAGGAGGGAATGGGGGAGGGGGCTATGCCTGGGATTCAAAGTACCTAACCTGTGATTGAGATAAAAATAAATAAAAAAAAAGAAAATCCCAGTGCTGACTGAAGATTCTTGAAACAGATTTTAAAATATGTGAAATTATACCTCTGAACTGTATACTTAAATAAGGTAAAGGTAATAAATTTCACATATGTTTTAATACCATAAAAGTGAATAATAATCAGCAAGCTTTTAAAAAATATTTCCCTACATAGGACAAAATGTGTAGATGTATCCATGCATATATTTGGAAAAGGGAAATCCCACCAAAGGTCAGTTTCTGCCTTTCCACTGAGTTCTGAGGCAGTGAGATGAATACAAAGTCTGAGAAGACTGGATCTGCCCCAGTTTGTAAGTCCTAGGCTGCCACATTACAGCCATCATTGTACCATTGTCTAATGTCACAACTTTGCAGCTTTCTGCCCTTTTACCTTGGGTGGATGTTGTTGGTGAGCTAACTTCCTGAAACTCTTATTTCATTCATCATGGATGAGGAACCATTACAGGAATCCCCACAGCAAGAGTCAGATGGCTGGGCCACACTAAACCTTTACAGAGATAAGTCAAAAGCAACATACTTCCATTTATGTTTTGCAATCACAAACTTATGCAAATATATAGATAAACAGCATTGCCATGGGCTGATATTAAATATCAACTTCTCTTGTCTTGATTCTTGACCTGGTGCATACATTCAGAAACAATGGCACTGTGGTTTTGCTGTAGTTCTTTGCTTGTTTTAAACAGTGTAAATGTCCTTACATGACATGGCAAGAAAACAGAGAGAAACACAATAAAAAGGGAGATGGTGAATGATTCTAAGAAACTCTTTAGCCCTTTTCTTGGCCATCTGTCTTCAATTTCTGGCATGTTGTTTTTGAGTTGTGTCCCATTGTAACCAAATATAATAGGATAGGCAAGTTAATGAACTACAACGTGTACCATCATAAATGTGATGTGTCGTCAAGGCAAAGCCACCCAAGATGCAAGGCAGCTACTGTTTTTCTGTTTAGCTGCTAGTTTTCAGTACAAAGCATCAGGGAGCCTCATTTATCTTGTATTTGTTGTAAAGTCGAAGATTGTTCTCACAGTCTGTCTCAGATTTCTCATACTTGACCTCTAGAAACAAATGAAAGAGATGGAGAAGCCACAGAAAGATGGATGTAAAAGAAATAGGATTTGAGTCCTCTAAAATAAAAAATATGAAAAAGAAGATATTCATCACTTTTATGACAAATTGTGATTCCCTAATAATTTACAAAATCAATTTTGCCAATATGGAGATAATGGTTAATCAATAAACACTAACCAACCTTGTCTTTGTACCTCTCATGAAACAAGGCCCTTTCTTTGGAATAACACTCATTTGCCTTACATTCTTTCAATTTATTCAGAAGTCAGTAGATATTATTTTTGAAGCCCTGAATTAAATTTCTTGCTCATGAAAAACACTAAAAATAATAATAGATATATAGTACACAATATTGAGGGAGTCTAAATCTCTCTCAATCTTCATTGATTTTGTTTTGTATGATTCTTGGTCATTGAAGGTCACTAATTTATGAGATAAACAATCTTGTCCTAGACTCATTCATTGACTCACTGCCTTTTCTTTCCCTTTTATTCCCATTTACCCATTCTGTTTATTTCAGATGGTTTAGAAAAGAAAGTTAATTCTTTCTCAGGAGTTTAAAAGGGAATACAAGTTTTGTGTTAGAACTCATTTCAATTGTGATTTTGCTACCTACTATCAATGTAATCATCAAGAGATTGAAATTCTACCCTGTGTTTTCTCCTTTTCTTAGTAAGAAATGGACTGTAAATGCGGTGGGCCTTACACCTTAATTCAAATCTTTTGTATAGTAAATGTGGGAAGACTTTTCAGATGCATTCAAGTTCCAAGCCAGTTGATTTTTAGTTCATGAAAAGGGAGAGCCTTTATACCATATGCAATCAGTTGAGTCCTGGAACAAGATGGGCTACTTCTTAAAACAGGAGGAGTTCTATTTCCATCTTTGAAAGCAAGCTTCTATGCTGTGGAAAGATCCCTGTGCTGAAGAACAGGTGGCTCTGAAGACCTAAGAGTGATGCAAGCGTGTAGACCTGCATGCATGTGGTCCTACAACATTAAGGATCTAAAGTCTCCTTATAACCTGGATGACCTTGAACAGAAAACTAAGCCTCAGATAAGATCACAGCTCTGGCCAGTAGCCCAACTTTATCCAGGAAACTCTGAGCAGGACTCCATGCCCACCTGTATTCAGACTTAGCTTGTAGAGGGAGTAAAATAGTCCATTCATATTCCTTTAATTAAAAAAATATTTATTTTGTTTTATGTTAATGAATGTTTTGCTTATGTATGCATGTATTTATTTGTTTACTGTGTGTGTGTGTACACACACATGCGTGAGTGTGCTCCATTTGTATGCTTGGCACCTGTGGACGTTACAATATTAGGGTCCAGAATTTGCTGAAAGAATGTCCTCAGACTCAAGTAGCATGCAAGCAACAAAGAGTGTTTATTGCAGAAGTTCAGCATGGTGGGGCCACCACCTTAAAAATGACGGTGGCCCCAAGGGGAGCTAGAAGGCCCCTTTTAAAGCTAGAAAGTGAAACTCCTACTATGGCTATGTGATCTCAATTGGTATTGGCTAATGCCTATGGAAGCTACATGGCTCAGGTCAAGACTTAGATGCTTTTCACACCTGTAGTTAAGCAATCTTAAACAAGGAAACCAAAAACAAGAATGTAGACAGCAGAAACAAGAACATAGACACAAAGAAACACAAAATATAAACTAATATCTCTGAT
The DNA here is from genome assembly GCA_028658305.1 of Pachyuromys duprasi. NCBI lineage: Eukaryota > Metazoa > Chordata > Mammalia > Rodentia > Muridae > Pachyuromys > Pachyuromys duprasi. The sequence continues at coordinate 106,537,789 of CM053744.1, read as the reverse complement.
GGGGCACCCCTCTTAACTCACTTACTGATCGGTAGGGAAGTCAAAGTTTCCCCTTAAATGCCTTAGCACTTGAGCAAGGGGTTTCCAGTGGATTCCCAGCCAATTCACCAGATGTTAGGTTCTGGGATTCGATGAGAACAACCCTAGACTCAAGCAGCATGCAAATAACAAAAGGCATTTATTCTGCAGAAGTCCCTAGTTCTTAGGCCTGTTTTGTCTAGCAAGAAAATGAAGCTTGTCATGGCTATTTAGGTAGGCTCTCTCAAAAAGAGGACATTGACTCCCTGGAACAGTAGTTATAGCTGGTTGTAAGCCACCCGCAATTGGGAGCACACTGGAGCACATTGGGAGCACAGAAGTCCTCTACAAGAACAAGGGTTCTTTATCCTTAGGCCATCTCTTCAGCACCCACCCAGCCCATTCTTATTCTTATTTCGCTAAATTTGTGATCATTTCTATTGTAACAATGGATTAGAAGTGTACATGTTTATTCCCCAGAAGCATTATGAAATCTTTCATAATTGTTTTCTATATCCAGCCCCAGCATTCTTTTCTTTCCCCTGAATTACTGCTGTCCAGTACTGCTCATACTACATAACTGCAGTGTGTCTTTGTAAAATCATTTGGCCTTTAAAATAATTAATCTGTTATCATCCCATTTAATTGATGAGAAAAAAATTCAGATAGTTGGCTAGTTTCATATTACACTGTTACAAATGAGATTTTTTTTTTCATTAATCAGGGCCTCAAACAGTGTTTGGCAAGTGATTCCTCACCAAGCTACAGACATTTTGAGATCTATTCCAGACTTCTTCCTATAGTAGGTAAGAAGGTAGACTATAATTTACCTTTGAATTAATTACAGTAGAAGCAGTTCCTTCAAATTCGAGGTCACACAGCTATCTGTTGCTTTTCTGTGTTTCCTGTAGCAGCCACTATTCCTTATAGCTAAACCAAAATCATATTCTCATAATGTCTTGGAAGACTACTTTGTAACTAGATACATACTCACGAACTTTTTTTTTTAAATCAATGAATAACTTCACATGAGACTGAAATGGCTGTGCAGATGGAAGAGGTAATTATAAATGTTACCATGTCTGCAAATTATAATGTGGCAAAGAAGTAGAGGAGGGGCAATTAAGCTGAATGGATTTCATAAGTAAACACCTTTGGACAAATACAGAGATATATTTCTAAGGAATTGTTACAATTTTTAGGATAAAGCACCTCTCACAAACTCAATTCAAGTCAACCAACAAGATCGTCATTAATCAAATAGAGAAAGGTTCTAGTGCAATAGAATTTTAGGGCTGTGTTTTCATCTAAAACTTTGGCAATGTCACAATCTGCCTCCTCTTGTCAGCAATGCTGCTCTCACAATAACAGCACTGTCCGAATATTTGGATCATTGTGTAAAAATGTTTCCCCCAGCCACAGTTCACCCTCCTATCTCTTCCAAGGGACACACAATGTTGTCCTGTATTGGAAAGAACTAGACTTCCAGACTGTGAAATCCTCTGCCCTTGTTCTAAGAAGAGTGCTCATTGAGTTAGCACTGTGTTTCTCTCAAGGTTCTCACTGTTTAATGGTGAAAATAATCAGGAACCTTGATTCCCCTCTCCTTCCCCCTTTTTAACTAATTAATTCAATTTACTTCTTGGTCATAGGCCCCTCCCTCTTTTCCTCCCAATCCCACCCTCCTTCCTGCATCCTCCCATTCTTCAGAATAAGGAGCACCCTACCCACACACCCCAGCTCATCTAGTCACATGAGGACTGAATTCACCTTAATGGTTTTTTTTGACGGGGATGTCTAACCTCTTTTTCTTCATCCCCAGCATCAGGCATGGTGCTCTATGTGCAATGCAAGGAAGAGATATGCATTTCTTCTGATTATCTGAGTGGGCTTAGCTGTGAAGTTCATGCAAGACTCAAGCATGCCAGTGGGTGAAGCAAGGACAAAAAGCTGCTAGTGGAGGAGAGCTAGCAGAACTTGTACACTCAAGGACTTGCTCTTTCTCAAAGAGAATTTGAAGGCTTCATCTGTTTCTTAAATCTTGCTTTCTGTGGCTTTGGATTATAGAAATATACAATCCTAGAACATATACATTTCTGCATCTGCAAAATTTTCACAAAATTTTGACAAAAATCTAGAAATTGCCATCTGATTTATTTTTAGTTACAGAACACTATGACATACATAGAAATTATTTTAACACAACTGCCATGGACATTATTGAAGCCTAAATGCCAGAAATGAAGGGACAGAATAGAGTATGGGACCAACTGTCACTCAAAAGAGACTGCCTGGGCTTGAGGACCCTGCTCTTTCTGTAGACCTGAGTTCTTTCCCTCAACAGCTTAGTTTGGTGGCTCACAGGCTCCTGTAACTCCACAGTTAGGGGCTCTATGACCTGACATTTTATTCTGGCCTTCACCAACACCTATAAGCACATGTACAATTTTAAAACTAAAATAAATCTTAACAAAAGAATCTATCCTATATTCACTCTGGTTTCATGCTTCACTGTTTGGTGAACCCCAAGATGGAGTCAATAGGGCTCAAAGGTGACAACTCAAGAAGAGAGTGCTTTGGAATGGCTCATGCTATCAAGGGGGTCACATATCCTGGGTGTCAGTTTTGTTAAGCCTGATTGTTAGTCTAGAACTAGAAGTACTCTCTTTCCAACTGCGTTTCCATGGCTCACAGAGAACCAAGGGTGTCAAGATCATCACTATCAAGCAAGTGACTCACAGCAAGAATCTGACAGGTCTGTGGAAAACCAAATAGACACCAGGGCACCAAATAGACACAGGACAAAGGGGAATTTTAGGCATTTTTTAGTGTATGCATGCATAGAATATTACATGAACATACATTAAATGAGCTCAGGATGTAACTCAGTGATCAGACTTTCATCTAGCATGCAGAAAGCCTTAGCTCCACACACTTACACAAATCCAAGTTTACTGTTTTTCTAAAACTTGGCTTTATAGATATTGGCTGAATTTGCTAAATTTGGCAGCTAAATTTGTGTTATTAAATAATCTGGTAATCAAAGTTTGTAAAATCCAGGCATCATGGCACACACCCATAATCTAGAAATGGAAAATCAAGGGCCAGAAAGCCGTGAGCGTAAGGCAATCTGGGGCCACAGAAATGAGAATTTGTTTTTCAAAAACAAAAAAGGCTATGCTTATTTTTCAATGTGTATAATAGTCCTGCTGGAATTTGAATTGATTGAGGTAGTTTCTGTGACTCAACATGGATATCTAATGGGCAAGTGAATCAAGATCTCACAGTATATGTACATACACATATGTATGTGCATATGTATACATATATATTCTGTGTCTAGCTCTAACTAACCTTTGTTTCCTGCAGAGAAAGCCCAGCTATAATACACTTGACCTCACACATGCAGATGTGTGTGTGTGTTGCAGTCTTGTGATCTAAAAGAGATATTTCTTACTGGCAGACAAACATGACGCTCCTTGTTCGGCATACAAAGAGGAGCCCAGTCTCTGAAAAGGCCTCCAGTGACGTCAGCAAGTGCGTTGGCACTCACTGTTGCCTTCAGAGCTCTCCGAGTCTACTCTCCTTTTACTGGATTGTTATTTTAATGGGACTTTTTAAAGGGCATTTTAATAGCCTCCTTGTTTCAACAGATACACACTGAAAAGCATTTGGAATACCTCCCAGTTGCACCATTTTGATCTTCACGTTTCTTAGAATTCTGACAGCCTACCAGGTAACAGTTACTATGATCGTATACTGACACATTCCACGGCTGGCAGTTGCTGGATTTGCCCATGCAGCTTGTTGTCCAAATCCCACGGGCTTGAGATTTATTGCCTTTTCCTATTACCCACCTCTCCTTAGACCTCCTTTTTGTTTTAACTCTTTGATTGAATATAATTTTAGGTACATCTAGACTGCACAGTGAATGCCCAACATAAAATGAAAGAAGAATTAGCTGTAGAAATGTTTTATGTTATGAATTTGAAACATGCTGTATAATTCAAAGAATCACAGGGCCAAGATATTTATTTTTTTTCTCAATGTTCTGAGACATGCCACACACAGAATGGTCCCTGGACACACACAGGGCTAATAAGCAGTGTCCACAAACTCTCGAGCTGAGCCCCACAGAGCGACTCTGCTGAAATCACTCCACGGATTTGTCCTCTCCCAAACAAAAAACTTAGGGGGTGAGAGTAACAACCACGTCAGGTGGCTTCAGAAGCCAACTTCTGACGGACCTGAGAGATGAGCAGGACACATGTAAGACCCCTTAGCACAGAACTGACTTCCTTCAGCTTAGGGCTCACCTGCTTTCTGTAGAGGAAGCACAGAGAAGTCCGGCTGCGGCAATGGCACAGCCAGCCTCTACTTCAGTGCTTTAGGCTGCAAGAGCAACATCAAGAAGGGCTGTGGAAAACTGGCACAGCACTTAGGCGGGGCTTTCTAAGATAACACTTGGTACAACTCAATCCTTCATTTATGCAATGAAAATACACTGGGAATTAACTCTGAACCACACACTAGACTGTGAACTCAAAGTATGAAGATACAAACAAGGCTAGACCTGAAGGAACTCAACTTGAAGTAGAGATAGAGCCACATCAGAAAAGGTAGCCCACACTAAAAATACAGTCCTAGACCTGGATGCTCACAACACAGAAATTATCAAAGAAGGGTGCCTAAGCCAAGCGAGGTTGCCTCTGAGGAGAATGACTCCTGAATGCAATTGCTAGTAAAGAGGAGGTGGCCAGCTGATGGGGTCATCTTGGAGGACAGAAGCTCTGAGGAACATATGCACTCCCCTGCTGTGTAACATGCTGTCACTAACCTCAGGTAACTCTAAAAAATTAGTTTCTCTGCTGCTCTAGTCAATGTTTGTGAGCTTGATGACCATGTGAAGTCAGGAGCCACCCTAGCAAAATTCAAATGACAAGCATTGTCATTGCTGCATGAAGGGAAACTTGTGTGTGTGGCTGTGGGAGGGGTTGTTCAGAAAAGTCACAGCTTGGTCTTAGATTCACATGCTTGACCTTGGAACTCAAAGCATATTACAGATGGCAATTGCTCAAGGAACATTAATTCTAGTCAAGCAAGACAGGGGAAATAACATGTCAGAGCATAAGTGAAACAGCAAAAGAAAAGAGGAAGGAATAAAGGAGAGGTCGTGGACCACACCTGTAGACTGTTTGTACATTTGAACAAAGCCCCAAGAGAGGAGAGAGTATGGCGTAAGCATTGGGGAGGAAGCACTGTAGACAGCAGGAGCCATGCTTCAATGCAGTGGTCTATGTCCAATGACTTTGCATCATGATTAAGATTTAATATTCTTTAACACGTTGTACCAGTAATAGTACTTTATACAGAACAGATAGGTGATAGAAAGATAATAGATTAGATAGCCGATAGATAGACAATAGAACATAGAAAGTTTATAGATGATAGATGACAGATAGGTTATAGATAGATGATAAATAGTTGTAGATGGATAAATGATACACAGGTAACAGATGAATATGTGGATGGTGTGATATGTATATGCATTTACATATATGAATGAGAATGTATGTATGTGTGTATGTATGTATGTATGCATGTATGCATCAGAGTTTACTCCCTCATCTCTTTTTGAAACAGGGTTTCATTATGTAGCCTTGACCATCCTGGAACTAGTTATGTAGATCAGGTTGGCTTCATACTCACAGAGATTCATCTGCCTCTGCCCCTCCCCCACCCCCCACCCGTGCTGGGATTAAAGGGGTGTGCCACGACACTCAGTCCTCTGTAACAGGAATTGGCTCATATAATTATACTAGTATGGGGTCTTGACAGTCTGGAACCTGGAAGGCAGGCAGGCAAGTGATCAACTGAGGCAGGAATTAATATAAGGTCTTGGTGTAGAGTCTCCTCTCTGGAATTTTTTCCTCTTAAAACATTGGATTGGTTAGATTAAGCTTAATCACATTATTTATAATTTACTTAAAATCAGTTGACTGTGCGGTAATCTTGTCTACAAGGCAGCAACACAGCAGCATCTCGGCTCATGTGAACCCAGTAACCACAGGCTGGATCCTGGACATGATGGTGCAAAACTCCAAACACCTGAGCCTTACTTTTCAGGTGAGCAACTTGAGGTTTAGAAAGACTAAAATCCTCGCACAAAGTTGGGATTTGTTTTTTGGTTTTTGTTTTTGTTTGTTTGTTTTGTGAAGAAGAGAGACACTAATAAATTTTCAAGTCACTTGTCAATAAATTTCTGCAACTTTATCAATGAAAATCCCCAGCTTAGGGCACAGGCAACTTCTATCTTATTATTTGTTCTATCTTATTATTAATTAAGTTCAAGATTAAAGGAGAATAGATTTGGGTGTGCACTTATTTAGTCTGCAATTGAACTGGCCTCCTGAATCCTTTGCTAAGATGCTTTCATCATTGTCCAGTGTTTTTACATTTTATAGGGGGCACGGTTATGATGAGAATAAATTTATTGATAAGCTAAAAAGATAAGTAGAACAGATGAGTCTATCACAGTGGTTTTTAAAGGAATAAAAGATGTGTAATTTTGTCTAACACTTTTTTCTTAGAATTAAGTTTCTTTAAATTCATCTGACCACCCACATAGTTTCTTGAGACTACACAGAGAGTGATTGTCCATGTCTAAAATGTCACCTTGAAAAGACACCAAGGAAAACAGACCAATTAAAGAGCTCCTGCCGGAGCAAGCCACTCTGTCATCTTAAATACATTTCATTAACGACAAGCCATTATTACATATAAAATTGGGCTATTTGTTATGTCTAATAAATAGCAAGTTAAAATTCTGTTTTTACTGTCATCACTTTTCATGCAATGCTAATATTCTCACATGAGATAGCTAATCTTACTTGTCAACTTGACTGCACCTGGAATAAGCTAAGACACTAGCCTCTGGCGACTATTTGATCAGGTTATTTGGAGAGGAAGACTCGAACTGGACCTGGGTGGCATCTTTCGGTGGCAGTCCAGATCAGGAAACATGCAAGAAGGAAGCACTACTTTTGCCCTGCTTGCACTCACTCTTCCTGGCTCTCACCTATAGATGGGGCATTTTTTGACCCAGAGTAGTACCAGCATATCTGAAAATTCTCTAGGCTTTTAAGCACCAGAATGGGGCTGCTGAGACATCCAGCAACTACAAGGTTATGGCTTCTCCAGTGTGAGACAGCCAATGTTTGACTACCTAGATGCAATCCTGTAAGCCAATATAATCAGCCCCTATCAAACATATATGTCTGTGTGTGATATATTTATATGAGATACATGCTATATTATATATATGAGAATATATGTGTACTCCCTGACTAATCCACTATATCACTGCTGACTAGTACAGTGTATCACTGCTGACTAGTAGAGTGTATCATCACTGCTGACTAGTACAGTATATCATCACTGCTGACTAGTACAGTATATCATCACTGCTGACTAGTGCAGTGTATCACTGTTGACTAGTACAGTGTATCACTGCTGACTAGTACAGTGTATCACTGCTGACTAGAACATCATCACTGCTAACTAGTACAATACATCACTGCTGACAAGTATAGTATATCATTACTGCTGACTAGTACAGTGTATCACTGCTGACTAGAACATCATCACTGCTGACTAGTACAATACATCACTGCTGACTAGTACAATACATCACTGCTGACAAGTACAGTATATCATCACTGCTGACTAGTACAGTGTATCATCACTGCTGACTAGTACAGTGTATCATCACTGCTGATTAGTACAGTGTATCACTGCTGCTTTTCATTATCAGTGATGTCACGTCTCCAAACAGGTTTTGTGTCATCTAACATAGGTATGAGAACACCTAATTTTCAGTTCCAATCTGCTTTGATTTAAATGTAGACTTACAAAATATTTATCATCTGATGATTACAGTCATTTATCTTAAACCACATGAAGCAGTTAATAGTAGTTTAATAATCTGATCCATACCTTAATATATTAATAAGCATCCCAATTTAAACTATTCTATACTTTTCATTATTGTAAATTATTAAATATTTCATAATCATAAGACCTGTTCAGGAATTAATAACTATATTTGATATAAATGATATGAGTTTTTGTTTTGATCCATTAGTGATACTTTTGCATGTTAAATTACATTTGCCTTTTAACACAAAATGTTTTGTTATTTTCATGTGTTTACGTCGTTTAAGATTTATTTTTAATTGTGTATGTGTATGGGTTGTGTGGCATGGGCTCATCCGCTGGGTATGTGCAACTTATAGCAAGTATCTTTCTCCTCCTGAGCCATCTTATTGGCCCTGGATGGTTTCATTATAGTAAAGATAAAACTCTTGAGTTAGTTAATTTGTAATCTAAGAGCTTATTGAAAAAAGATTCATAAAAATTTTTAAAGATTTTGTTTATTATGTATACAGTGTTCTGCCTGCATGTACACCTGCACTCCAGAAGAGGGTGCAAGATCTCCTTACAGATGGTTGTGGTTGCTGGGAATTGGACTCAGGACCTCTGGAAGAGCAGGTAGTGCTCTTAACCTCTGAGCTCTCTCTCCAGCCCCCATTTACCGAAATTTGACTTCCAACATTTACAATGAATAAATGTTACCTTCTTACTTGAGAAGTGGTGAATAGATATTATTGAGTCAGTTTTCTTTCTGTTGCCAACATTATGAAGCACTGACATCTAGGATACAAACTTGCCATAGGGAATCTGAAATAATTCTTCCAGAGATGGCTGGAACTTTTGGTCATAATACTCACTAAATTTATAATTTATCCTTGAAGCTTAGTAATTTTTCCTTTAGTGTATTTTCCAGTCTTCTAAAAAAGTATTTATGGTGTATACATTCATATTTTCTACTGTATTGGAATAATTTTCTTCATTTAAATCATTAAGTAATTTTCCTATTTTTTTTGCCATTCTTTCCTTCCAGGTACTCTACTGAGAGCACATTAGATTTTCTTTGCTTTTCCATTACTGTGTCTGTAAATTTTCATAATTAACTGATAATTAAGATATTTAATTTCTTTTTATTTTTTTGTTGTTTGCTGCAATTCGTGATTCTTTACCTTGGTGGCAACTCCTAAGAACTATATTCTGTTTCTCTGGCATCTTGAAATATACCATGCAGGGTTTCTCACATTATATGCCCAAGAGACTGAAGTGTTTGTTTATTGCCCAGGACTTCCTGAATCTTCCTACTCTTACACATTAGATACAAAGCCAAGCCAAACACTTTTCTTTAAATCTGAAGATTTTTTCAATTGTACTTTTTTCTATTTGTTTTTATAGCATTTAAATATGTTGTGTCAAAATTCACATTTCCCACTATTTACCTCTCTTTCTTATTTTTAATTCTTTACTTCTCTTTATTCAACATTCTTTAGAATTTTCTTTCAATTAGCTATTCTTAGTAGCACCACTTCGGTTATATAAATATTTTCTTTATAGCTTTGAACCAAAAATGGGAAATCATTATCATCCCCTTTCTATTCTTTTATAAGGTTTCTCAGCTAGTCTAAACTCATCTTTAGTAACTCCAAAACAAGAGACTTATTATCAATAATAACATCAAATTACTACTAGATTCCTGTATGGTTGTTATATAAATAGCAAAGCACAGGCTGTAAACAGTCTTTGAGTTCGTGATTTGCACTATCCAGCTACTTTTCTAGAAACTTAACTATTCTTCACTCATATACGCTGAGGGTGATTTTCTTCCATAGTTAATTCCATTAGCAAATATAATTTGTGACCTTTACAGATTATCACATTGACCAAGCTTAAACATATTTGAGCCGGGCATTGGTGGCCCACGCCTTTAATCCCAGCACTTAGGGGGCAGAGGCAGGCAGATTTTTGAGAATTCAAGGCCAGCCTAGTCTGGAGGGAGTTCCAGATCCTGTTAAGTTGTCAAGCTTTAAATACTTCCAAGTTCATTGATTATATTTTGATTTATGAGATTTTACATACACAAAGCCTTAAAATGTATATATATTTAAACATATCTATTTAAAATTTTTCACCTTTCAATTTTTTAAATCCTCTGTTAACTTACGGATCGAGCAAATATCTTTCAACTTTACACATTTGACTGTTCCAGTACCACTATTACTTACCTGAATTAATTTTAACATTTAGAAGCATTTATATTCTAAATTTATTCTATCAACTGAATAAATAAGAGTCTTTCAGAACATGGAGTTTTTTACACAATTCATTCATTCTTAACGGATTTGACATGATTTTTTAAATAAAAGTTAATTATTTATGTATTCATGTATTTAACACACAATAATTTCCATCTGATATTTACTTTAAACAACTGTGAAGATATTTCTATACAAATGTAATTATTAATATTTCATGATATGTTTCATAGTCAGTTATGCATATTGGCCAAATATCTGCTTAAATATTCTATCTATTATTTTTTAGTTTCTTTAAATTTAGTTTTTGAAATTCCATTCTTGGATACAATGTACCTCACTCTCTAAGAAACAGCTTTTGAGTTATTTTTAAGAGTTGTATCACCATCATAATGCATATTTTGCAAAAAAAGCAGAATATCCATCATATATTTTGTGTTTACATGGTTTTATTTTGGTGTGATACCATGGTACCCTCTGGAGGTTTGTACTTAACTAATATTGTAGGATGGCACACCCATTGAAGACCATTTGACAAACATGAGCTATTATGTTCAGCTTTTGGAAATTCAGAATGACCATGAACATTAAAAAAAATCAGAATAAATTATATAGTCAGTGCTCCCCAACACTTTTGATTAACAATTATAAGTAAAACCACAAAATGGCCACCATGACTTTTATGTTCTAAGCTCACTATTTCCTTGACTACTCTCTGGTCCTTTTCATCACCCCTGTTTGCATTGCCAAATGATGTTCAGATAACTTGCAATGCAAAGCCAAACAGCTCAAGCTAGGGCAGAGTTGCTCAATCTGCGTTATGTCAGATCCATCCCTTCATGCTGAGCAGCTAACAGAGCGCCTTCAGCAGAGGAGATGGAGGAATGGGGCAGGGCGTCTGAGGTTTCTGAGGGGCAGCCTTTGCAGCTAGTCTGCAACCTGCAGAAAGTGGGTCATTTCACCACTGAGGTGTGGCACTTCAGAGACACTGTGGTGAGGGAACAGACCCCTCATTCATCCCAAGGGAGATAGTGTTTTTCCTCTCCTCTGATAGATTCGAGCTGCCCCAGCAGTCTTTCTGGTTAGGCGTGACTTCCTAAGGGATTTTCTCTGGATTCACAGAAGGTTCCCTGCATCCCAAGGAAAGCCTGACTCACCAACAGTCCTGTCAGGGTGGGGCTAGCATGACTTGGATGCAGCTTCTTCTTGGCTGAACTTACATGACAGTAATTTTCAGTGTAAAATCAGTTGCCTTCAGGAGAAATGGAAGGCCAGGGCATGGAAGAGGCCCTACGGACATGCTGACAGGGATAGCTGGACTCAAACTTTTCTCCTCAGTGGCCCTATTGGATGACACCTCATGGGGCTTGAAAAATAATTTTTCCTCTACACGTTCCTGTTTCCCCTCAGCATCCTCTCCATCCTCTTCAATTCCCCAGATAACCCAGTAGCTCGTACTTTCATAAAACTCACAGAGCTTCAGATAGTTGGATCCCAGGCTAGCTCCACATGTTTGCATCTTAGTCTTCATCTGTGCCACAAAACTCCGTAGTTTCTTCCTTTCAATGCCACATCTTGCGTTCTTTATCTCTTAAGATTCATTAACCATCTTGTTCTATTTCATGCCACCCCTTGGAAGAGGAATGTGAAGCCTCTCAGTGTCACTCAGGTGCCAACACAAACACATATCTAATTTCTGTAAACAAGCTGAGTGATGGGGCTGTCTGCTCATGAGTACCCTCAAGGAAGCCAAGAGTTTGTTTGCTATTCCCTAAAGCAAACAGTAGCCAGACGCCTGATAAAGAGACCATTACCCGTGGTTGTCAGGGAAATGAGTTAGAGAGTCACAGAGAGAAAGAAAAGCAACAAACAGGGACAGTTTACCAAGATGTTGGGATCTGGTTCAGACTCTTATAGACAATTGATTTACTCCATCTAATCCTTAAATGCCCTCGGTAGAATAGCAATAGTACTTACTCCCTGGGCATCTCCTGAGATTGATGTATAACCACCCATCATCATGTTCAAGAAATATTATAAACATAGCAACAGCTGTGGCCTACCAGAGGTCACTGAAACTGGAAGTGTTCACAGTTTCCAGATAGAGACCATAACTTTAACCAAGAGTTTTCCAAATAATCTTATATCCCATGGAATGATAGAAAATCCTTTGAAAATATCAAGAGTGTCCTGATTAAAAGGCCAACTTCTAAACAAATCAATGTTTCCAAAGCTACAAAGATAGCAAATTTCAAATTGTCCTTCTTGATAAGAATGTGCATAGTGCTTTACATGTAGTTAAATATCATTCCTTTCTTAACTAATTTAAATAGCACCCATCCACCCTTTAAAACCCAGTTCTGGTCCCCATCATTGAATAACTGCCTGGGTGCCTTAGGCACCATATGCAGACTTCCCTCTTTGACAAGCTCTTCCAGTTTCCTCACCTTTCTCCTAGCTTCTAAACAGCAGAGTGTGCTCCTACAACTTCCTTCAATATTCACAGCGCTGTAGCTGGACTTTTTGCTACCTTGTGGGTTCTCCTTTTTTCCACCCTTTATCCCAACCCCCAAGCTTAACCCTGTAACACTAGATAGGAGAGAAAGAAGGATAGGGGGAGAAGATAGAGATCCTTGAATCTAATTTATTTCTTCTGCTTCTTCTTTGAGCATGACTACTAATAAACCGCACCCCCCCCGAATGACCAACAACCACCATTCCTACCTATTGGGGCTCTAGCATTTATATGCCCTCTGAAAAACTCCCAGAATTCCAAATGTCATACAATTACAGGAACTATCTGCGGTTGGCAAAACCATGCCTCTGCCAGAGCACGATGCAAATCATAATCAGGTGCAGTGAAGCAACCTAGTATCCCCACACCTGGGATTAATATAAAAACATAGTGTGATAATATTTCTGTGTTTTCTAAAGAAATCAAAATTCCAGAATTGTCACTACGCACCACCAATTTTAAAAGGTCACCAACCAACAAATATGTATCACCAATAATGACTTTTATATAGGTACATTTTTATGTAGCATATAATGGGGTTCTGGGTAAGACCATACCTTGGACTATGCACTGTGCACCTCACACCATCCATCATAAGACAATTGCTTCATCAATGGGAGAAAATGAAGATTGAAAATGTGGGTCACTGTGAAAAAGTTGTATGAGCTAAGTGGACAAATTAAGCTGGTGAGCACAACATCTGGACTGTGGAACAATGTCAGTTCTAGTTTCACAGCTTCCAGACACTGCATCGCTCCTGGGAACACTTTTTTATCAGGACATTGAAGCTGAAGTTTAAAAGCTTAGCTGCTGTTTAAGTCTGAGAAAGAAGTCCAAACCCTGCTTGCCTGAGCCTGGCCTTATGGTCCTACATGCATCTCTTCAACATGTAAGTGTACTGAGCTGTCCATGTACAAAAGGCTCTCAAGAGCACCCACAGTGGCCAGAAGAAGAGAGAAGAATTTCAAAATTCAAGAGGACAGCAAGTACGGTTGCAGGGTGGGAAGAGCAGGGAAATGCCTGAGCAAAGCAACTAGGAAGTCCTCCAGCCCTACTGATGGAGAAGCTGTGTGTGAGACCTCTGCTCTCCCAAAAACTGTGTCAGGAGCACCAAGCCAATCACTCAGTTCATGTCTGTCTTAAAAATGTTCCAAGCCAAATGCTGATAAGCACAATTTAACTGGAGAGAAAAGCTATATACATTTTTCATTTAAACACAACACAAGTGGGAAACCACAGGACATAAACAGCTGTGGGAGCAGGAGGCAAGGCAGCCATGCTTAGGAGAAGCCAAACAAGGTTGCTGGGCAGTGTCTAAGCAAGCCGGGGTAGCATTGGAAGTGGAGGTAAATCTGTGTTGGAGCATCAAACTGTTGTTATTTTCCTTCAATAAAGGAACATTTTTGCTCAAGTTCTGCAGATGTTCTTTACTGATATAAGAGTCCTAATAGCTGCTTTTTGGCCAGTGTATTTGCATGAAGAAGAATTAGGTTAAAAAATGAGGCTATGTTGGTCCTGTTGTATTGTTAGCAAAGCAAGGAGTGGAGTTGGTCGTATCCTAAGTAGACAGCTAAGTATGGGTGAAAATGGGTGAGAAACAGAGCACAAGTTGTCATGTGTAACGAGGAAAGGCATGATGTTACCACCTTCAAGTGTGTTTTGAGGGATCACAATTCCTGGTGTTAGCAGGTTATGTGTGGGGGATCTTACTTCCTTTGAAGCTTGAACATATTACAGATGAGCACACTAAGGAAACACACTGAAAGCAAGGATTTACTTCAGATAATTTCATAAAGTTCCCAGAGTATGTTAAAAACCACTGGTTCTACTAAAATTATGTAATTTATACATGCAAATGCATAATAACGGACATGCTGTGGGGATGAGATGGAGAGCCTAGAGGCTATGCCCCATATTGCTAAGAATTACAATGCACATTAATTCTTTAAAGACTTGAAGTAATATTACTGAAACAAAAATATCTCTCATGATAAAAATCTCTTTCTCTTATCAAACACAACATTTATTCACAATCCATGGTACAAAAAGCTTACATTGGGATGTTAGTATAGAAAAACATTTCATGACCATAAATAAAAATCATGGAACAGAACAAAATATACAGTTAAAAAAAGTTTCAGAACACTATGTGAGCCATGATCCTATTAATGTACAGTAATTAACATATTTTGGATAAGGTTTTTAAACACAGAACATTATTTTCTTTGGCATGCTTAGAGTGCGACCCATTTTCTAAAGTTTCCAAGCATTTAAATTTCTATTAGGCTTATAACTGTAGCCAAACACCTTCAGTGAGTGACACCCCTACCCTGCTATACCGGTGTTGAATGTTGAATGTTGCATATTGAATGTCGTGAGAAGTGCCCCAGGCTCCTATTTCTGCTCCTAATTGGTGCACCTGAAAATATCCATTGGCCTGAGCTTTGAATCACCTCCTTAATTAGTGTGGTGTGTGACACAGGACCCGAGTTAGAGTCACGTAGTCCTATGCTTTTCCCAGGTGCCAACTTCAAGCAGTGACTTTTGAGTGCATGATGAAAAGTCTCCTTCCTCCTCAGGTGAACCAAAGCAGGTGACATGTAAGAATTCAGCAGCTAGCACACTCCCTCCAGAGGGATCTGGGAAAGGGGTGTGCCTATTAAATCACCATAAGCCTCCCATTATGGACCCATTATGGACCTAAACTCTACATAAAGTTTACAAAAGCAGAGATTAGGTGAGGGGTTGGTGAAACCTATAAGGTGTCTAGGGCCACAAAGCACATATATGTAAGCTATCCACGTGGGATGGGGCTCTGAGGCCTGAAATGTTAAGGAGGTAAGAACTATTAAGAACTTGGAGAGTAATGTCGGACCCAGCAGACGGAGTTAGAGAAGCAATGCAAGCTAACTAGAAAGTGTGCCCATGTGCCTATGTGACTGTGTGCCTTGTGGATGTGTGACTGTGTGCCTTGTGGATGTGTGCCATGGCCCTGTGCCTGTGTGCCTGTGTGCCTTGTGGATATGTGCCCGTGTGTCCGTGTGCCCTTGTGCCTGTGTGCCTGTGTGCCTGTGCCTCTGTGAAGCACTTATAAAGCATACGAACAGAGAAAACGTTATTTGACCAAGGCCAGATCCTCAGAGGAGGCCTGCTTTTTGGTTAGCTAGATAGCCTATCTAGAGGAAAAGTTAGAAAATAATTAAAATGGTATATAATTGAGCTCTGACTGCCTGGCTAGAGCCTGGCACAGAGCCTGGAAAATAGGCACTTAATACGTGTTTATTGAATTTAATTAGATCTATAAGCCATCAGAGGGCTAGACAGGAGAACTCTGCTGACTTATACAGGAAATGAGGCTTCTTAATAGGCAAACCACACACCAAAACAATGGCAGAGGTGGTGGAATGAACCTTTGGAAGGTTGGAAAGAAGATAATCTGAAAGTTTTACATAAAGGAAAAGCCAGCAGTTATGGTTAATAGGCAATGTGAGCTTTTGTCTTCTTAGAAGGTAAATGACCATCAGAGTAAGTCCTAAGAATCTTGGCTCCTGGTTAGAAAGATGAGGCCAGAATGAGGTAAAGTGACACTGTGCTGGGTTTGTCTCACTTTAAGCATGACAACATCACCTTACAGAAATTTCAGGGCTTGGTGGTCTGCTCATTGAGAAAGCTGAAATAACTACACTTGAGATTCCAAAAGCAAATCCTTCATTCTTAAAATTAAGTTGGATACTCTACCTATAATAAGATATATTATAGTGACCATAATATAATTTTGTCTACATATTATAATTAAAATGCATACATAATTGTTCTTGGAATCCTTTAAACTATTAATTGTAGGAAAATTTAAAAGTGCCTATGTATCTGTGCATACACACATGTCTGCCACTTTGAGACTCCTGGGTAATAAATTAAGTCTAGTGATGAAAAAGGTGAACATTAACTCAAGATCAAAGAGTACTGATCTGGAGAGGCAAAAATGACACTGAACACACTGACATTATCAACAGTGATGATGAGGAAAAAGACAAGATGGTGATTTGTGTTTAGATGGACGAGTCTTCTCTAAAGGAACTTTCATTTTCTGGTATTCATATAGCCTGTATCTAATGAGTCCAACTCCAGGAAAGCTCTCATTATATGGCCAGAGTCTTGTATGCATTAATTTACTGCTTTAATATCAATGTGCAATTCAGTTTCCTTGGCTGTGAATAGCAAATATCTTAGTGCATTACGTCAGAGACAAGATGACAACATCACTGCCTAATATGTAACTCATAGGCCTCTCTCCATCACAGATTCACAAAATCATGAACGCTCACTCCTCTTAGTGTTAGAAGTTATGTATCAGTTGTGTGTGCTAGCAGGATGTTAGGCCAGCTAGTCGTCTTCTTCTGTATGTGCACTCCCTGCTTGACTGAGAAAGCAGCTAATGTAAGCTCAGTGCTAAAAGAACGTGGTCATGGATCTTTGTTCCTCATTATTGTTTACAGTGCAAATCTAAAGAATAATTTTGAACCATGGCTGTGTAAGCTGGGCTATTCATTAGTCATGGGGTGCTATAAACTCAAAGGAAAAACTCTGATTAGGAGTAGAAGGAGAAAAAGCTTGCTTATATTCTCTATTACACTTTTCTTAGGTTAATATGTCTTTCCCCTTTTCTTCATATAATACAATCCAGACCCTTTGAATTCCAACATGATTTGTACACATTGAGTTTCACCCTTCATTTCATTTCATCAAGGCATTTTTTGATTCTGAAACAATGATTCTAGATAAGAAAATCTCCCTTGAAATAGGCTCCCACAACACATTTTGGCAGGGCCTTTCCAGGACAGAGTGGAGCTTAGTATCAGGGCTTGTTTTGCTCCCAAAGACAGATACCACCGATGTTACCCTGCCTCTGCAATGGAAATCATTGCTTGGCCACGGAAGCCAGCCACAGAGGATTTGGCAAAGCGGCTGTAACCTCTGTTCTCTCCTCACCAGCAAGAACCCCACCACAGTTTTCCATCTGTTGGTGACCTCCATCCCAGATTACCTCAATGCCCTTTCTCAGAGCTATGGTGATGGACCTCCCAGGAGCTCCAGCTGTTGGTACAGAATGCATTGGTTGTCTAGTTATTAACAGTCATAGGCTGACATGATGAGTGGCTCTGAAGCTCCATGGCCCCATGTGGCTGGCTGTCCCAAGCCCTTTCATCATCCCTTCACAGGATGTTGGAAAACATGTTGCACCCGTTCCTGCATTGTAAGTTGTGAGCATTCACAGAAGCTCACCATTTCTAAGCAAGGATATGGATTAGACATTACTACAGGGAGAAGGGACAGATGCAACGGAGAGCTTGTGTGAGTTCCCCAGTGTTGCACAATTGAGTTAGCAAGTGGTAACAAAGGCATGTTTCTCTGAAACCTGGCCACAGACTTCCACAAGCCTGTCATTGGAGGCTGGAGGTTCTAAAAGGTGCTCTCGGTCTTGAACCTATCAGAAGGACGACTAGTTAGGGTTTTGAAGTCGATGGACACAGAGCAGCGCTCTTAACTTGTTCTCTTTCTTCTCAGCTCCACTGGCAGCTGAGGCTGCTAATGTTGTTGCCTATCTTCCCAGACCTAGGGAATATGGCAGTCTGATAAGAAATACCAAAAGACAATGTCATTATTACTAAATCTTTTATTCAAAAGTTTGTTTCCATAAAGTTCTTGCTTGTGAATTGGAGGCAGATCCTTCAGTCTTCAGTATTCTGGTCATAACATGGAAAGCACTGATGTCATTGGCCATCATGTAGATTCATGTTCACCCAGAAGTTCAGGGCTATTCCAAAATGGACATTAGAAAGTAATATGGAAAGAGTAATTGAGAATAATTGTTCTAACACTGCCACTTTACTACACAAAGGTTTGCTAAATTAATTCACTCAAGAATTCTCCCATCGATGGCTGTCTTCTCAGAGAAACCAGGATTGCTGTCAGCAAAACTGAATTGCACACAATCCATTTGTGAACAGGAGGACAGGCATTCAGTGCTGCAACCAAATGTTATACAGAGCAAATAGGATGATAGTAGATAGATAGTAGTTAAGGGGAAATTGTTGGAGAAACAATCTGTAGTCTTGTCTTCTAAATCAATGACTGTAAGTTGAGACAGTTTAATAACATGGAAAATGAATTTAGCTCTTTTCATGTGATTAGTGTTTTATGCTACAAAATGTTATTGTTCATTGGTCAGACATTCCTGAGAGGTTTATGAAACAAAGAATTTAAGACAAATGGACATATTCACTAGAAATAATAAAATAAAGTGATCTGTTACATAAAATAATACAATAAGTTTAAAGTATTTTTTTATTTAAAAGATGTCAAATGTCATGTACAAGGATGTACTTTGACCAAGTTGGCAATTATTTATCCCCAATTTATCCTCATAATCCACTTTCTGTAATGACCTGGGGTTTTGGCATGACCTCTTCATTATTCCCTCTGCAGAACATATCTCCACCGTGGTCAGCTGTCAGCCTGTCATCAGTTACTCAGTAACGATTTCAGCATTACTGTGATGGTGATGATTCTGCTAATGGCCTCACTACCCTCAGGATTCTGCCTGTCTGGCAGAGGACAGTGTCCTAACCAGGTCAGCTTCCCTAATCATTCCTAACTTTGTTCAAACATGACTAAGAGCTGTGATCTCCTTTATGATCTGTAATGTGCACCATCTAAGTAAATTCAGTGGCTCTAGGGAGGCTGTGGGTCTCAGTGAACTTCAAAGCAGTTGGGTCACCCAATAGAGAAGCAGAACTTATGTCTATTAGCATATGATCAATGTCTTCAAAGGAACCAATGCAAGGAACTGGGCATCCGCAAGAACTATCAAATAAATCCTAGGTTGGGAAGTATTAATAAAAAACACATAAAATCAATCCTTTAATAGCCAGTTAGAAGACATAACAGTATATTTTAACCAGAATGGCAGTGCATATTTTCTAGCATAATTTCAGTTTTTAAAAAGGCTTATCAAATTGTTAAAATTATTATTTAGAAAGCTAATAACTTGGAAATGGAAGTGAGTGTAAATGGCTGGGGATGATTCATTGGAGAGACAGAGATAAGCTCACCTGGAGAAGGAAAAGAGCCAAGACAAGGTAGTAGGGTACCACATCCAAGGGGAAGGACAAAGAATTGACCTCGGTGCAGGAACAGCTGTAGATAAAAGATTTTTTACTTCCTACTTCTCTCAGCTTTGTTGGCTGTTGCTTACTGGTAGAGATTAAATGCTTCTCACAAATGCCCCTAGGCCATGACTATTGATAATATTTTTTTTTCTTCTTTCACAAATGCTGGCTGAGGAACATATTGAGGTAAACCCAATAAATGACCTGTCACCATATAGTGAAAAGGTTGCCTGCCCCCAAGTAGATGTCTTAGAGATAGGAATTCTTCTGAAATGAAAAGATTGGTCAACTATAATCCTACTCAAAATTTCAGTGAGATTTCTACTGACTCACGAATAGATAAAACACCTTTAAAAATTAAAACTTAATAGTAAAGAGAAGGTATATGTACTTCTCATTGTTAAAATAGCTATGCTGGATAAGAATTAAAAGTACTCTTAGATGATTAAACAACCCCACAAATGGTTCAAGAAGAAAAAGTCAAAGGCAGATCCTTACCAAGGTTAAATTACAAACAAAATGAGCATCAGTGAATGATAAGGTATTAGACTAATCAATTTGTTAATTAAAAGGTACATATAAGTTTCATCAGAAATCATCCACTAATATTTTCTCATACCATAGAGTTAATTTTATGCTTGAAGCTACACAAAAGCAGATACATGTTTATATATGTTTGGGTAGGAAAGTTCTTTCAAAATAATAATAATAAATAAGAAATACAAAAGTGGGATAGATTAAAATATATAAAATTTTAAGGAAATTTAACACAATATATAATCCAGAGTGGTGCATCTCTGTAATCCCAGCATTTGGGGAGACAGAGGCAGGTGGATCTCTGTGAGTTTGAGGCCAGCCTGATTTACAAAGCGAGTTCAGGACAGCCAAGGCTACACAGCGAAACTGTCTCAAAAAAAAAAGAGCAAATCTAAGTAACTTAGAAAAATTTAAAAACTAGAAAGCAAGGGCTGGAGGGCTGGCTGGGCAGTTTAGTGTGCTTACTGCACTTTCAGAAGATTCAAGTTTAGTTTCTAGCACTTGTACTGGACAGCCGACCACTGCCTGTAAGTCCAGCCCCAAGGGGTCTGAGTCCTCCATGCACTTCACTCACATGCACAAGCCCATGCACAGACTCACATACAGTCACAGAATTCTTCAAAGCAAAAATAAAATATTTTTTTTAAACTAAGCAAAGAACAACAAGAAAATAAATAAATAAATGCCTACCACATTTGAGAAGCAGTTATGGGTTTGATGAATCCAAAAGGAAGAAACCTTTTGGCATGGGCAGGACTCCACTCTCAGAGGCATTGTGTTTCATCTTTTTTTTTAATTAAAAAATAGTTTTCATTAAACTAACTATACATTAACACAGGATCTTCCCCATTTGAACGATGAGCTGTGATAAGTAGGATTCAGAAATCTCCCCAATACTGTCCACTCATTTGATCTTCACCTCAATAGTGTCTGAGTCCTCTGTCAGGTCAACTGTGTTTAAGAGCTGGACATTGTCTCCTGCCTTTCACCTGCTATTTGGTTCCTCTGACTCCACGGTTGCCAGGTTCAAACACAGCAGATCTCTGTCTTACACCAAGTGCTCTTTGGCTTGTTGCAGTTGGAGATTCTTACTCCCTTACCGGGACCTGTTCTGCATACATTTGTTCTCCTACCTAGTTAGGTCACTGAGTACCCTTGTGATCTTCTTCCTGAAAGTACAAAGAGATTATAAAGAGATTCAGTAAAGCACTTGCACATCAGCTGTGGGAACTCCTCAAATCACTTTCTCTATCCTAGAGGTCCATTTCTATTTGCCTGACTCTTCAGTCTCCTACTTCAAAGCAATTATGCTAACAGCTCCTAAATTCTAACAAACACTATTCATTCTTTTCATTTTAATACTTTTGAAATTGAACTTTTAAATGAATTTGGCACTGCATATTACCTTGTATCCCTCTTAATTGAAACATAGTAGTTATTTCAGAGAAGGCAATAGGCTTGTCTTTCACCAAACTTGAGAAAAAAAGCAGCCACTGATTGAAAGTTAATTTCCCTCCAAGGGAACACTCTCTCCCTTCTGGGGGAAAATGTGATACAAAATAAAATCTTAGTAAAATATTGTTAAATGTCCTTCTTTGCCCTTGAACAATCTCTGAACATGTCTAAAGGCTGTACATAACAAAATTTCCTTTCTGGAATTCTTAGGGAAGTCATTATAGATGATCTGGAAAAGATTTAACCACTTAAACGTTAGGAGAGAGATTCTTTTCCAAGGAGACAACTACTTTGATGAAAACCACGAACTGCTGTTGAGTGAGGTGCACATCGGGAGATCACAGCTGTGTCTGAGTGTGCCGATCACTCAGTGCCCATGGTACGCCTGTCATTAAGAGCTTTGCACATGGTCCCACTGGGTGTCAGTAGGCATTTAGCACCTGGCCTTTTGCAAGAAATGGGGAAGAGAGGGGCCTTGTTGGCCAATATCCAACCCTCATGCTGCTTGAATACTAAATACAGGGACAATAAATGATGACCATAGGCTCTCCCTAAGTAACTACAGAGAATCCTTAAATTGGGTTCTTGGGAAAAAAGACATCGTAAACTCTGGCACACGGTTTAAGGAAATCTCAAGCTGACATCCAGACTTTTTGAAGTAGAAGAGTAATGATGGGGTAATAGTAAGGGGTAAGAGAAATAGAAGGTCAGAAATGTGGACGACAAAGATGATTATCTCAGCCAAAGCTTAAACAGATTTTATTGGAAAAACTTGTTGTCAAGCTGTTGTTTTTCTAAATAAGGCAAACACTTGAAATTCTTTAATCTCTGCATTTTGGGGAAAATCTTGAGTCACTCACTAACGCCTTGAGATCAGTAATGCATACAGAAAGATGGTGTAAGGGGAGAGAGGAGAGAGGAGTGCGAATGGTAGAGAGGCCATGTTGGCCTCAGATTCAGTAGAAAGACAGAGCCGAGCACAGCTGTGGGCATAACAAACTTTTGTGCTGTTGAAAGAGGAGAAAATAGAGACGCTGTGACTGCTACCCAGTTACCAAGAAGGAAGCAAAGTGTTCCAAACATTTGTTCCCTTGTTCCCTGCAGAGGTATTGCTTAAAGAGATGATGTAGGCAAGAAGAGCAAAGAAAGGGTTTCTACAGAAAAAATGCCTTGGTTTTCCACAGGGTTGGGAACACATGACTAAGCCAACCATGGCGTGATATCACTTGCCAAGTTTTCTATGTACTCTTGATACCAAAATAGACCCAATTTGAATAGAGCCTGATACAGTGTGCTGACCACAAAGCCCTGTGTAACAGAGATGTATGGCTCTGCTGTGATGACGCTCCACAGATTGTTTACATTTCCTGGATTCTTTCTCAACTTTTTTCACCTGAGATATTTTCAAAAAAAGGAGTCAAATTAGATTTTGTGAGGTATAAAACAAGCACAATTCTCCATTTATAGAACTTAGTAGGTTGTGCGCACAGGTATTGAAGGGTCTTGTCTATGGGCATCTTTACTGTCCAAGAATAGGACCCAGAAACACATTCTCAGACCTCTAGTTCTGCTTTCTTCCTTCTAGAAAACCTATGTGACTCCACAGTGAGCTCCCGAATGAGGAGATAGGTGCAGACAACAGAGTGTGGTTGAATTCTGAGCCTCACCAGGCCATTTCTGAATAGAAGAAGGAAGCAAAGCCAACGGGATGGGAGTTGTTCTCTGTGTGGTCCAGGGCCTTTACTACGGGAAGTGGGCCCTTCCGGCCAGAGCTGTACCAGGAATTCCTATTTCCTCTTATAGTAAAACCCTGTTTATAAATATATATGCACCCATGCACAAACACACACATCCTTCAAATGGCCAAAGCAGTTCTGTATCCACAGAAATAAATACAGAAAGGAGAATGACAGAGAGAGATGAATGGGGAAATATTTTTAATTTTTTAAGAAAACATTTGTCTGCTTGGAGCAGAAACAGTCAGTTGTAAGGGAAAGGAAACCTGTACTTAGGCTAAACTTCCTCAGGATTAATTATTACTGTATTTGAAATCCAAATGACCTGACCCATCATTAGCCGGTAAATGTAGGCCAGCAAATAAATATCTACTCTGTCCACCAGAAGACAGGTATCTGCACCAGTTTCAAAGGCTCCTGAACTTACCACATGCACATTTAGCAATCATTAGAGTTTTGATGATGATGAAAAGTTGGATGCACTCTGAAAGCCCGAAGAGGCAGTCAGCACAGCCTCAGGCTAATTAGCAGAAACCACAGGTATAACCAACTGCCCTGCCTTCACGTAACCAATCCTGCAGCCAGATGCCTCATTTGGAAAAACATAGTTCAGTGCCCTTCATTGAAATTCCACCTCTGGCATCATAAAGAGTGTACTGTGCAAGCAGCATGGCCTGGCCTGTGGCACTTGGGGCCAGCCTCTGAGATAGAGTGCTTTCCAAATGACCACTCATTGCAAGCAGCCCAGCCAAGTACAGGGCTTTGTACTTGACATGCAATTCCAGACCTGCCATAAAGCTGACGAGAGCACAAAAAGGGCCAGACAAACACAGAGTCTACATGAAGTAAATCAACCAAGAAGTGTTTTATCAATAAAATTTCATTTACGCCCCGCATGCATATCACTCAAATGACAAGAGCACTTGAACACCTCTCATCTTCTTTAGAACATATGTAATTTCTTTTCTATTAATAGAGTTCAGACCTCAAGCCCCTGTGGACTTAATATGTGTTATTTGAAGATGGTGGCATTTGTTGATTTGAATTCATGCAGTTGGTTTACAAATGGTTCTCTTTGCTCCATCTGACTGAATGTGACTCAAAACACAACCTTTTTTGATGAAGGAAACATTTAATTATTTAAATGGATTTTATAACAATTTGGTACCATACCTTGTATATGTTAGCATTCAATGTTTTTTAATATTTTCAAGGTTGTAATTCAATCTAAATCTGGCTTTTCTTATTTTGAGTGGTATTTGTACAGATGGCTATAAAGTCTCTAGTCTGAAGAGCAATATTTGATCATAAGACTAAAAGAACCAGAATACAAAAAATCAATCACTACTATTTTCTTAGAGACACTAACAACACACAACTGTTATACTGTCTTTCTAGAACCGAAGAAAGGAGTTATAAAAATTGAGAAGCAAACAAAAGGCTAATAATATAATTTCATGGTTTTCAAAAGATTGGCAGTGGATGGTAGGATGTCTCAAGACAAGTATAAGATGGGTTTCTGAACCAATTACAATTTGCTAAGAAACGTTATTAGTTCTTAGCTCCTTACACCTACATTGACTTCTCCATTTATGCTAGTTTTCCATCATTATAAAAGATACCCTGAGATAATTAACTTAAGAAAGGGAAGCAGGGTGCTGAGGCACACACCTGTAATCCCAGGACTCTGGGAGGCAGAGGCAAATACAGAGGCAGGCAGATCTCTGTGAGTTCAAGGTCAGCCTGGTCTACAAAGTCAGTCCAGGAAAGCAAAGAAACACAAAGAAATGCTGTCTCAAAAAAAAAAAAAAAAAAAAAAAAACAAAGAGAGAGAGAGATGCTGTTTTGGGCTCACAGTTTTCTATATCTGAGTTCATGGTTGGTTGGTCTCATTGTTCCAGCTCAGTGGTTGAGCTGGCCAGAGCATATTGCAGAGCACAGTTGTTCACCTTGTGGCCAGGAATCAAAAGAGAGAGAGAAAGGAAGGGACGGGCTCTCAAGCTGCTGTGAGCGCATGCCCCCAGGTATTGAAGATCTGCTGGATCCATCATTTAAAGACTCTGCTACATTTCAATCTTGAGGACCAAACTTTTACCTTCTGGATCTTTGATGACCATCCAATCATATTCTCCAGTCTCTGCATAATTTCCCAAGTTTTTTCTTTATACCATAAATTTACTATCTTCTGAATCATAACCATCTGACATTCATGAAAAAGAAATACACCAAGATCTCCCTATAGTAATCTAATATGCTTCATCACTCCATCGTGAGGAATGCATTGGTAAGGTTCCCAGGAACTCTGGGTTCATCCAGCAGCCATTCTTCCTGTGATGGTTTGAAGAAAAATGGCCCCCGTAGGGGGTGTCACTATTAGGAGGTGTGGCCTTGTCAGAAAAGGTGTGCTCTTGTTGGAGGAAGTGTGACAAAGCCTCTCTCAACTATGTTTCCAGCACCAAGTAGAACTCTCAATTGTCTACAGCACCATATCTGCCTGCGTGCCACCATGCTTTCTGTCATGATGATAATGGACTAAATCTGTAAGCCAGACTCAATTAAATGTTTTCTTTTATAAGAGTTGCTGTGATCATGGCGTCTCTTCACAGCAATTAAAAACCCAAACTAAGACACTTTCTTCTAGCATTTTATTTTTTTATTTTTATTTTTATTAATTACAGTTTATTCATTTTGTATCCCCCCTGTAGCTCTCTCCCTTCTCTCCTCCCCACCCTCCATCCCCCTTTCCACCCATACCCCTCCCCACGTCCACCAATAGGGGAGGTCCTCCTCTCCTTCCTTCTGATCCTAGTCTATCACATCTCATCAGGACTGGCTGCATTGTCTTCCTCTGTGGCCTGGTAAGGCTGTTTCCCCCTCAATAGGAGGTATTCAGAGAGCAGGCCAATCAGTTCATATCAAAGACAGTCCCTGTTCTCATTACTATGGAACCCACTTGGACACTGAGCTGCCATGGGCTACATCAGTGCAGGGGTACTAGGTTATATCCACCAATGGTTGGTGGTTGGAGTATCAGTCTCAGAAAAGACCTCTGTGCTCAGATTTTTTTCTTCTTCTCCTTGTGGAGCTCCTGTATGCTCCAAGTCTTACTACCTCCCCCTTCTTTCATAAGATTTCCCCTGCACTCTGACCAAGTTTGGCTATAAGTCTCAGCATCTGCCTTGATACCTTGCAGGATAGAGTCTTTCAGAGGCCCTCTGTGGTATGCTCCTGTACTGTTTCCTATTTTCTCCCTCTTCTGATGTCCATTCTGTTTGCCTTTCTGAATGGGGATTGAACATCTTCTCCGGAGTCCCCCTTCTTGATTAGTTTCTTTAGGTGTAGAGATTTTAGTATGTTTATACTATATTATATAATCTAATACCACTTATGAGTGAAACCCTCATGAAACTGAAAAGCTTCTGTAAAGCAAAGGGCACTGTTGTCAGAACAAAATGACAGCCTACAGATTGGGAAAGGATATTCACCAACACTATATATGACAGAGGACTAATATCCAGAATATATAAAGAACTCAAGAAGTTAAAATGCAACAAATCAATTAATCCAATTAATAAATGAGGTTCAGAGCTAAGCAGAGAATTTTCAATAGAGGAATATCGAATGGCAGAGAAACACTTAAAGAAATGTTCAACATCCTTAGTCATCAGGTAAATGCAAATCAAAATGACCCTGAGATTAAACCTTATACCCATCAGAATGGCTAAATTCAAAAACTCAAGTGACAACACATGCTGGAGAGGATGTGGAGAAAGGGGAACTCTCCTCCACTGCTGGTGGGAATGTAAACTTGTACAACCACTTTGGAAATCAATCTGGCAGTCCTCAAACAATTAGGATTAGTGCTTCCTCAATATCCAGCTATGCCACTCCTAGGCATTTATCCAAAAGATGCTCAAGTACACAACAAGAACATTTGCTCAACCATGTTTGTAGCAGCTTTATTTGTAATAGCCAGAAGCTAGAAACAACCCAGATGCCCCTCAGTTGAGGAATGGATACAGAAATTGTGGTACAGGTACACAATGGAATATTACTCAGCAATTAAAAAAAGGAAATAATGAAATTCGCAGGCAAATGGTGAGAACTGGAAAAGATCATCCTGAATGATGTATCCCAGAAGCAGAAAGACACACTTTCTTCCAGCTTTATTGACCTCATTGAGATCTACACTTACATTAACCACATTTCTTGGTGATACAACAACAGGGAAAATGAGTGTGGTATAGTGCTATGGAGGTTAATATTGGCAACTTCATAAGATCTAGAATTACCTAGGAGATAAATCTCTGGGCAAACCTGTGAGGGATTATGTAAATAAGGTTAGCCTCTAGGCATGTGTTTGAGAGATTTTTCTGGATTAGGTTAATTGGTGTAGGGAGACTCTGGATGAGCTATGGGGGCCCCTTTCCCTGGGATAGAGACCTGGACCAAATTGAAAGGAGAACAATGTGGGCTCACTGGTACATCACTATCCTTACTGTGACCTACTGACCCTGCAGCCATGAAGGACTGCACCCTCAAACTGCGCAACCAAATAAATGCTGTATCTCTCGAGTCGCTATTGTCAGGCATCTTGTCTCAGCAGTGAGACAAGTAACTAACACAGCGCTGAAGTCAGAAAGCACAGCAGAAAATATAGCTTCAGTAAAGCAGTGGCAGGAAGATGGACAAAAAGAAAAAGAGCAGGTCTGGAGTACATAGAAAAAAAAGAAAAGTAAAACATTGTCACAAAGAAGGCAAATAAAAGAATAAGGAAATTTCTACATAAATTTCAGATAAATTCTGACCCCCGTTACTTAACCACATCTTCCAAAACTTTTATTATTCTAAGGAAATATATGTGTTAAAGAAAATCAAACTTTTGTTTCCAAATGATTCAGACAAAAGTAAACTTGAATTTTATAACAAAGCAGCTTCTAGAAAGAGCCAGCTGGCGATGGCACCAGACCCCCATTACCCTGCTGCTAAACGTTTCTAAGAAACATGGCTGCCTTCTAACCCGGGCCACAGAGTAACTTATTTTTCCTCATTGTTCTTTGTTAAGTAAATTATTAATACAGAAAGTGACACCAGAGACAATCCTCAGGACAGCATTCCGGGAAGCAGAGGCAGGTCTACAAAGTGATTTCAGGACAGCCAAAGCTACACAGAGAAACCCTGTCTCAAAAACCAAACAAACAAAAAAATGTCTACGGATGTTTATTGAACATAATAACAGCTCTAATAAGGATATTTGTATTCAATTATATCATGGAATTGACCGTATTCATTCCCTATGACCTTTTCTTTTTCAAAGTAGTTTCCTTCCTTCTCTCAGATAATTGATGTCATGTACTATATATATTTAGTATGTGTGTGCATAGAATAGAGGCGGAGGACAGAGAGTGACTAAGCGAGCGAGAGAGAGAGATTTTCTTGAGTCTGATGTATTTTGATTATATGATTTACAATTGCATCCCATCACTTTCAGATCAATAGTATAATTTTTTTCTTCTTTGTGGCAAAAAGAACTCCCTATGTATGCAGTATGTATGTATGTAATCCCTTTTGTCCTTCCATTTGTTAGTAGGCAACTGTGCAGATTCAGTAACTTGGTTTTTGCTGCAATAAACATGGAGGTGCAAATACATCTGTAGTGTGTGGACATAGATTCTTCTAGATATATTCTCAGAACTTTCTTTTCTTCCTTCCTTCTCTTTCCCCTTCTTTCTCCCTCCCCCTCTCTCTTCCTGTCTTCTTGGTGTTGTTGTGTCCTGTGACAATTTGAATGGGAGAATCCCCACAGGCTCCTATATTTAAGTGCTTGGTCCCCAGTTAGTGGAATAGTTTGGGAAAGATTAGGAGGTGTGACCTTGTTGGAGAAGGGATGCCACTGGGGGCAGGCCTCATGTGCTTGTGTATCAGATGTGGTCTTTCAGCTACTGCTGCAGAGCCATACCTGTTTCCATCACCCTCTCAACCATGATGATCACAGACTAACCCTCTGAAACTGAAAGCAAGCCTCAATTAAATGCTTCCTTTTCATGAGTCTCTTTAGTCATGATACTTCTTCACCGCAGTAGAACAGTAACTACCACATGTCCTTACCTAGTTTCTGCTTCAGGAAGTGCCGTTTTCATAAAATGAGATGGAGCAGGCCTTCTCTTTTATTTTATGAAATAGTTTGATGAACATTGATGTTATTTCTCCATCAAAAATCTGCTAGAATTCATCTGTGAATTTATCTGGGCCCAAGATTTGTTTATATGAGAAATTATTAGTATCTCAATTCATAGTTAAATTATTTTTATTAGTTTAATTTTAGTAATTCATATGTTTGTCAAAATCTACCCATTTCTTTTTGATTCTCCAACTTATTGGAATACACATTTTCAAAATATATTTTAATGATCCTCTGAATTTCACTTATATATTAGGATTAGGGTTAGATTAGGATTCTAGTTAGGGTTAGGTTTGTCTCCTGTTTATGTCTAATTTTTATTTATATGTTTCCTCTTTTTGGCTAATTTGGCTGAAGGCTTAAGAATCATGTTTATCTTTTCAAACAACTTTTTAAAATTTTATTGATTCTTATGTTGTTCTTTTCATTTCTTTTTCATTAATTTCTGCCCAGTTCTTTAGATAATAATTTAACAATAATAATTTTAGTTCCCCTAATAGTCTGGGTTTGGCTTCTTTTTGGTTTTCTAAGACTTTGAGGTGCATCATTAAATTGTATATCCGCAGTCTTAAAGATGCTTTTAATTTATATAATTACAGCTATAAACTTCTTTCTTTGAACTTCTTTCACTGTATTTCACATTTTTCATTTTCACATGATTGTAAGAATTTCTGAGAAATTTCTTTGTGGTTTTTTTTTTTCAATGATCCATTCCTCATGCTGGTCAATTTCTAAAAATTTGTGTATTCTCACTAGTTACCTTTGCTGCTGATTTCTAGTTTTGTCCCATTGTGATTAGATAATATAAGGTATTGTTTCACTTTTCTTGTGTGTGTTAGGACTTAGTTTATTTCTTAACATATGCTCTATTTCTTTGACAAAAGCATGTATTCTTCATGTTTGGTGGACTACTACTCTGCAATCCTGGCTAAGCCCATTTGACCAGATGTTATTTGATTCTCCTAGTTTTGTTTATTTGTACTTGGATGCCCTGTATGTTAAGGAGAGTGAGGTTTTACCTCTAAGAATGAGTGATCAACTCTCCCATTTATTCCCTGGAGAATCAATAAGTCAGTGTGTGGGTGTTGCTTGCTGTCTTCTTCTAGAAGGATTGCTTTTCTGTGGGCTCAAGTCTCTCCTCATTTACACACACACAACCAATGTATCCAGGTACAATAGTGACAGTAGTGTGTATATGAGAGTTATGAGATGCATAATGTTCATAAAAAGTAAAAGCAAATGCAGAGGCCTGTGTCCTCACTGTGCTCTTATGCATTCTTCTTGATAAGTATAATAATTTGAGCTATCACAATGGATAACCTAAGGCTCTTGATGAGATTGATCAAAACCCATGTGTATAAATATGCACTTGCCCCCAAATGACAAGATTCTGACAAATTTTATACTTATGACTGGAGTTGTACAAGAAGAACATCTTTGCGTTTACTGAGGAAGCTTCATCATCTTGAAGTATATATACAATATTTACATACAAAATCAATATAGAGATAATGTACTTTCATGGGATCTAGCTCTCAAAAACAGAATGAAAGCTCTCTAATATTTTTATTTAATTGGTATGTCCAAAATCAGAAATAATAGAAAGATCAAAAGCATACCATAATGAAGTGTAGTGATGCTTGTCAGGATAGTTTAACAGATAAAATGCTTGCTGAACAAGCCTAGCAACTTGAGTTCTGAGCTTGAAACCCACAACAGGAAGTGAGAGCTGACACACAAATGACCTTTCATTGCATCATGATGACACCTATCTTCATCACCTCCCCCCCCTCACACACACACACAGCGTTGCACATATGCACAAAATAATAGTAATAACTGTAAAGCTAATGCAGATGTCATAAGTAGTAGAATATAAAACAATACATATACACAAATCTTAAAAAGCAAACTTAATTTAGGACTGATGAGATGGCTCAGGAAGTGAATCTGAGCCTGATGCTTTCATTTCAATCCTTGGGACTCACAGGGTAGAAAGAGAGAACCAACTCCCACAAGTTGTCCTCTGACCTTCACACGTATGCCACTACAAGAATATATGCATGTGGATGTACTCACAAACAAATAAATAAACAACAAAAGCAAAATCAATATGAAAAGTGTATTGCATGGGTAGATTATGGACCATTGTATGGAGCCATCCAACTTTCAATATCACTACTAAATTGAGATTTTGCATGGTGATGAAAAGCTATTTTCCAGAAGGCATGGGTATCCGTGGAGAATACTTTCAGACTATCTACAAAGCACGGATGCTCATTTTAATCCTTCCAGGATTCAGTGTGTACTAACGTGAAGAGTCCCTGTTAGATTGTCTTCTGTGTCTTACTTCTGTGTTGTTACAGGTATGCAGAAATCTACTTCACGAGTGTTAGTAAACAGACCACAGATTTGGCAGAAGCAATACTGGTGATGACGGCACAGCCATGCCATCTAAGCATCTTATTCTACTGTCGTATAATCATTTTCCTACCACTCCGTAACTGCTGGCTTCTTCAGGCAAAAGTGGGTTAAGTACATTAAAATCTCCTGGGATTTCATCAGCTAGAAAGAACACCAATACAGCAAAATAACAGTTTTAAATGTAAGCTGACACTTAACCAGACCCATTCTGTGCAGCCTGTAAGAATGCCAGAGCAGGAAGTTCTACAAAAGGGGGGGTTTGGTAGTGGAAAGTGGGGAGAAGTCTCAAGTCTATCTATCCAAGTTCAGTAGCACAGTATGAAGAAACAGGGTACTCTGAGGTGTGGAGAAGTCACCAAAGCGACTCATCGTGGCCTATTATGCTTAAACTTCATGACCCTTCATAGGAAGCACATTCAGAAAATGGCACACGTGATCTGACTGGACTCATTCACCAGGCCCAGGGTGTGGTTTCACCCTGCTGAGACAGGCTAGAGTGACCTGTAAGTTCCTAACAAGCAGTTTAGACAACTGTTAAGCTGGAGTGGGTACGGATCGCGGGCGCTGGGGTGTCCTGCTGAGCTGTGTGACCTAATAAAGTTGCTAATAAAGGAGTAGAGGGTCCCAGAGAAGCCTTCACTTTCAGTTTTCACGGTGGCACCATGACCATGACCAGGCCTTTTCCTGACTTTGGCTTTCCACCGTTCTGCTTTTGCTCTTTCCCTCATGTGAATCACAGTTTGGGGGATTCCACTGTTGGGGTTCCAGCATTCTGAGTTGTGTTCTTTCAGGGTTGTGACTTTCTGCATGTTTCAGGCTTTAAGAATGTCTCATTTTCTGCAGTTCAGTGTCAGGGGATTTTGGATTTTGTCTTTTAGAATTTAGGATCAGAGTTGTCCTGAAGTTTCGGTGTGCCAGAAAGTGCACATTTACTAAAGAATCAAGCAAAGAGGACCAGAAGTGCTAGGGCTCACAGCAGTGCCCTCAGGCTTGTGTTAATGGAAAGGAGTCGCCTTTCTTACTGTGGGCAGTTAAATGTTAAAAAAAGTGTTAATTTTCAAAAGGGAGTAGTCAATACTGTGCTTTACATTTTCGTAGTGTGCCAAATATCAGGAAATGTAACGGTTGCTTCAGAAGTCTGAGTTTTGTTGCATGCTAGAAAGAAGAGAGTTCAATATTTTCAGCCAATTGACTGACTGTGGAAGTCCCCACTCATCCTGTAAACCCAGTTTCTAAACCAAACAAACACAAGCACAGATGGTGGCTTTTTGACAGTGCAACTTGCATTTTTTTATATATAAATTTAGGATGGTGCTGTTTTGAACACGTCTGAGATTGGCAAGGACAAATGCTTTTCTGACTCACTGCATTTTCAGCTGGTGACGGCACTACATCAAGGAGCTTCTGTATGTCAAATAATCAGTAAACACTGGGTTATTATCCAGGGAAGAGCACACAGTCTAACAGCACTACCCGCTAGTCAACATATAAAACAAAGCCAATGGCCTTCATTTTTTCCACAGTTCAGAGTTTCCAAATAAGAGCTTAATTTTACTAAGTGCGCATTTTGCATTAACACTGTGAAATCACTCAGACCAGAGGCCTGATTGTTTTCTTCTTAGTGGCTCTGCAGCATCGATGCCGGCATCAGACAGACGCCTGCCAATGACACGTGTCTCCTGTGGGCAATTACTTCCAGAAAACCTGCATGAAAATTCTCTCAGCGTCTTGAGCACAACATGAGATTTTTCTAACGCCATCGTAGCTATTCGAAACAACTGCCTTGATCTTGAACTTCTGAAATTGTCGCATATCTAGGGTGCTAGTAGATCTACACTAGTATGGTAGCAAGAAGCTGCACAGAAGGTGGTGAGATTGAAATGTGCTGTTGTTGAACCCTGCTGAGTTAACTAGGTAAAGAATGACTTGTGGATCAGGCAGTACTTCTAACTAGAAGAGGTTAAGGCAATGCAGACAGACTGTGTGGATAATGTGGCCTGGCAATCCCAGCAGGCAATAGGATAGGCAATGTTTGTAGAGAGGAGATCAGGCACCATGGCTGGGAGGGTCACAGTTTTATGATTGACTTACTGGGACAAGATGTGAGGAGCTGCTGGCCTGTGACTGGCTGTAGCTTAGCTGCTGCTTGGTCTACTTTAAAACAACAGAATGTGTTTTCTTCCATGGCTTGCTTCTTCCCCTTTTAATCAAGTTCCAAAAATTCATATATGTTGTTCATTAACATATTTATTGCTAGGGCATTTTATATCCTATTATCACACCTTGTTCCATCCTCCTCTCAACAGGAATTTATTTTAATTTGTCCTAGGGTTTACTACTACAGACCACACCACTGCAAGCGTGCCTTCATTTGCCTTCCAGTGAACAAGTGTGACAGCTAAAATAAATTCCAGTGATGGATTCCTGAGTTCTGGGTAAGTGTGTGCAAAGCTAACACGTGATACTGAATGGACCCCAACCCACTCTGCGAGTTTCCATGCTCAATGGCAGAATTCAAGAATTATGTCCCCTCACGTGCTCAGCAGTGCCCAACTGTTGTTCAATATTCTCCCATCAGTACTTATAAAAAGTCATCATTGATGATAATCTAGGGTCAGATGGAAAGGGAGGAGGTCCTCCCCTATCAGTGGACTTGGAAGGGGGCAGGGAGGAGATGAGGGAGAGATGGGAAGAGTGGGAAAGAATGACGGAGGGGGCTATGGCTGGGATACAAAGTATACAACCTGTGATTAATATAAAAATAAATAAATTACTTTTAAAAAGTCATCATTTCCTCTATCCTTTTTTCTCTTTGTGTCTAATGGCTTTGTCCACTGCCTTCTGTTGTCCTGCTAACTCATTTTCATTGTTGCCTCAAGAACGCAGTGTCTTCCAGAGTGAGTACACCCCAGGAGAGGCTGCTTTTCCCCTTCAGGTGGAAGTCCTGGGCACACAGGTTTGTGAGAGCACTACTCAGAGTAATTTCTGTGCATGCGTCTCCTGGTACCACATTGACCCCTGACTAGATGGTGTTTTGTTATAATTTTTGCTTGGAGCATTGTGTGTGTGTGTGTGTCTGTGTGTGTGCAGGGCATCCAGGTCTTACTCTAATGCTCTATGCCTTTTTCCCTTTAGACAGAATTTCTTGTTGAATCTGAAGCAAGGTTGGCAGCCAGTAAGCGGCAGTGATCATTCTGGGTTTAGCCCTGGTAGCTCTGAATTCTCACACTGGGCTGTTATTTTTGTTTTTTTGCTCGCTCTCTCTTTTTAAATGTGTATTCTGTTAGTAGTCAAAATCAGGTTATTCACTCTTACCCACTGGGCCATCTCCTTAACTTTCTCCTGATCAGTTTTTCCATTTTGGTTTGAACAGACAGTTTGTGTCTGTATTGCCAGCCCACTATTTATTATTTTGGCAGAAGATTTCTTTTTCATGTCTGCCCTTAGAGACGTGGCTTTCTTCCATGAGGTTGCTGATTAGGTTTACGCCAAGAAGAAGATGGACGGGCACTATGACCATTACTCCTACTTCTGTCATTGCCCCTGGTTAATAATTGCCATCTGGTTTTATTTTTTATTTGTTTGTTTTAATTTTTATTTATTTACTATTTATTACAATTTATTTACTTTGTATCCTGGCTGTACCCCCCTCCCTTGTCTCATCCCAGCCCAAGCTCCCACCACCCCTCCCTCTTCTCCCCCATGTCCCTCCCCTAGTCAACTGATAAGGGAGGTCCTCCTCCCCTCCTATCTGACCCTAGCCTATCAGGTCTCATTAAGCCTGGCAAAGCTACACCCCTTGAGGGGAGGTGATCAAAGAGCAGGCCACTGAGTCCATGTTAGAGACAGTCACTGCTCCCCTTACTAGGGAAGCCACTTGGAGACTGAGCTGCCATGGGCTACTTCTAAGCAGGTGGTTTAGGTCCTTTTCATGCATGGTCTTTGCTTAGAGTATCAGTGTCTGCAGGCCCCCCTGGGCCCAGATTTTTTGGCTCTGTTGGTCTCCTTGTGGAGCTCCTGTCCCTTTCAGGTTTTTCTGTCTCTCCCTTCTTTCATAAGATTTCCTTCAGTCTGCCCAAAGTTTGGCTATGAGTCTTTCATCTACTTCAATACACTGCTGGGTAGAGTCTTTCAGAGGCTCTCTGTGGTAGGCTCCTATTCTGTTCCTGGTCTTTTCCCACTTTTAATGTCTATCCCATTTGCCCTTCTGAATGAGGATTGAGCATCTTACCCAAGGTCCTCCTTCTTGCTTAGTTTCTTTAGGTGTACAGATTTTAGTATGATTGTCCTATATTATATGTGTAATATCCACTTATAAGTGAGTATATACCATGTGTGTCTTTCTGCTTCTGGTTACCTCACTCAGAATGATCTTTTCTAGTTCCCACCATTTGCCTGCAAATTTCATGATTTCCTTGTTTTTAACTGCTGAGTAGTATTCTATTGTGTAAATGTACCACAATTTCGGTATCCATTCTTTGCTTGAGGGACATCTAGGTTGTTTCCAAATTTTACCTTACACCCATTAGAATGGCTAAGATCAAAACAACAAGTGACAACACATGCTGGAGATGATGTGGAGAAAGGAGAACTCTTCTCCATTGCTAGTAAACTTGTACAACCACTTTGGAAATCAATCTGGCGCTTTCTCAGATAATTAGGAATAGTGCTTCCTCAAGATTCAGCTATTTCCAATCAGTTCATGTCAGAGACAGTCCTTGTCTCCATTACTATGGAACCCACCTGGAGACTAACCTGTCATGGGCTACATCTGTTCAGGGGTTCTAGGCTTTCTCCATGCATGGTACTTGGTTGGAATATGAGTCTTAGGAAAGACTCTGTGCTCAGATTTTTTGGTTCTGTTGCTCTTCTTGTGGAGCTCCTATCCTCTCCATATCTTACTATTTCCCACATTTTTCATAAGATGCCATGCACTCTACCCAACAGTTAGCCATAGGTCTCAGCTTCTGCTTTGATATTCTGAAGGACAGAGCCTTTCAGAGGCCCTCTGTGACAGGCTTCTAACTTGTTTCCTGTTTTCTTCTTCTTCTGATGTCCATCTGCTTTGCCTTTCTGGCTGGGGATTGAGCATTTTAGCCAGAGCCTTCCCTCTTGATTAGTTTCTTTACCTCACCCTGATGGCAGAGCAGCCTTACCAGGCCACAGAGGAAGACAATGCAGCCACTCCTGATGAGAGCTGATAGACTAGGATCAGAAGGAAGGAGAGGAAGACCTCCTCTATCAGTGGACTTGGGGAGGGGCATGTGTGGAAAACAGGGAGGGAAGGTGGGATTGGGAGGAAAAGAGGGAGGGGTTTATGGGGGATACAAAGTGAATAAAATGTAATTAATAAAAATTAAAATAAAAAAGATTCAGCTATATCACTCGTAGCCATATATCCAAAATATGCTCAACTATGTTCACAGCAGCTTTATTCATAACAGCCAGAATCTGGCACCTGGTTTTGAAACAAGTCTTTAGAATGTCCTCTTCAGATGATTCACTCTCCAAGTGCATATAAAATCAACACTCAAAGCCTGATAGACTCTGGTCCTGGTGTTGATATATAAAAAGATGGTCAAAATATTAATTTATAAGGACTGTAGAATAGATGAGGTATAAACCAAGAGAAGAGTTAAAGGAGTAATCCAAAACAGGGACTGGAGGATAGGGGAGATCAGAGGGTAGAGACTGAGTTTAAATCAAAGTGAAAGATGTATGAAAAAAACTTATGGAAGCTCACTATTGAGTAAGCTAATTTCACAATATAACTTAAAAAAGAGTTTGGACAGTGTTATCATGCATGGGCACTACTCCTAGAAGACATGGGTTATTAAATCAAAAGATGTCCATGAGCATGGGACATCTTTCCATCTTCTGGTATCTTCTTCAATTTCTTTTTTCAGAGACTTGACGTTCTTGTCATACAAGCCTTTCACTTGCTTGGTTAGAGTTACACCAGCGTACTTTATATTATTTGTGGCTGTTGTGAAGGGTGTAGTTTCCCTAATTTCTATCTCACCCTATTTGTCGTTTGTGTGCAGGAGTGCAACTGATCTTTTTTTTTTTTAATTAATCTTGTATCCAGCCATGTTGCTGGAAGGGTTTATAAGCTGCAGGAGTTCTGTGGTGGAATTTTTTCGGTTGCTTATGTATTCAATATTATCATCTGCAAATAGTGATACTTTGACTTCTTCCCTCCCAATTTGTATGCTCTTAATCTCCTTTAGTTGTCTTATTGCTCTAGCTAGAACTTCAAGTACTATATTGAAGAGGTATGGGCAGCCTTGTCGTGTCCCTGATTCTAGTGGAATTGGTTTAAGTTTCTCTCCATTTAATTTGGTGTTGGCAATTGGCTTCCAGTGTACAGCCTTTATTATGTTTAGATAGAGCCTTATATCATGATTTCTCCAAGACTTTCATCATGAAGGGATGTTGGATTTTGCCAAAGGCTTTCCTGCATCTAATGAGATGATCATGTGATTTTTAAAAATTTGTTTATATGGTGGATTACATTGATAGACTTTTGTACTTTGAACCATCCCTGCATCCCTTGCATGAAGCCTACTTGATCATGATGAATGATGTGTTTGATGTGTTCTTGGATTAGGTTTGTGAGCATTTTATTGAGTATTTTTGCATCCATGTTCATGAGTGAAATTCGTCTGACATTCTCTTTTATTGTTGAGTCTTTTGTGGTTTAGGTATCAGGGTGATTGTGGTCTTATAGAATGAATTTGGCAATGTTCCTTCAGTTTTGTGGAATTGTTTGAGAAGTATTGGTATTAGCTCTTCTTTGAATGTCTGGTAGAATTCTGCACTAAAACAATCTGGACCTGGGCTTTTGTTGGTTGGGAGACTTTTGATGACTGCTTTTATTTTCTTAGCAGGTATAGGACTCTTTACTTGATATTGATTTAGTTTTGGTAGATGAAATCTATTGAGAAAATCATCCATTTCCTTTAGATTTTTCAACTTTGTGGAATACAGGCTTAAGATGTAGCAGACAGGCAGCTTAGGCTTCAAGTGAATCCTCTAGTAATGGAGGCGGGGACTGTATTGGCCAGGACTCCCTGGCCAGCATTTAGATCGCTTTCCCTGGCGGTACCTCGCTGACAGGCCACAGAGGAAGAGAACACATTCAGTCATGATGCACCGTGAGGAGCTGGGGTGGATGGGAAAAGGAGCTCCTCTTTTCTGAGGAAAAGAACAGGGGGATGGGGAGGGAGAAAAGGTGAGGCTGGAAGGGAATGAGGGAAGGGGCTACAAGGATATAATAAAATACATAAGTGAGAAAAAGAAAACTAACTAACTAAATTAATTAATTTTAAAAGGTATATTGAATCCAATAACACTAAGCAGTTTGACTTAATTAACATTCATGGCATACTACCAGGTAAAAGCCATATAGCATATATCTCCTTTTCTAATACAAATGTAATTTTCACATGTGATATACTATTTAGACTGTAAAATGAATTTCAAAATACATTTGAAAGATAAATAAACAGGTTGTGGTGGCACATGCCTTTAATCCCAGCCCTCAAAAGGCAGAGGCAGGCAGAGTTTGAGGCCAGCCTAGTCTACAGCCAAGGCTACACAAAGAGAAACACCATCTTAAAAACAAACAAACAAACAAAAGAAAATCATATGACGCATGTTCTCTGATGTCAGTGCAATTAAACCAGAAACCAACAATGACAAAAAAATCTGAAAAGAATTCCAAAATACACAAAATTTAAGCAATACATTTCAAAATACTTGTCGTTGAGGAAGAAGAGATAAGACAGACTATCATTTAAATGAGATATTAGAAACACAACATATTAAAGCACAAGAATACAATTAAAAGAATGTTTAGAGGAAAGTGCAAATTTGAGCGCCTGTTAGAAGAGGAAGAAGAGTCTAAGGCATCTTAAGTTTCCATACGAAAGAATTAGACAAAGAAGAAACAACTGAAAACAAAATACATAAAAGAAAATAAATAAAAGAAAAACGAATAGGCTAGACATTGAGCAAAGAAAGAAAAAATAATTAGAGGAAAAAGCCTTTTGTAGTAATCAATAAAATTGATGAACATCTCATCAGAATAATGAGGAGCAATAGAGAAGGCCTGTTACTCAAGGCCCTCATTGAGTAGTAGGGACAGTCCAGTAAACTGCACAGGAGAACTTTCTAAATAGGTCATCAACAACATTTTAATAAAGGGGAAAAATGTCTTAAAAGACACGAATTACCAAAGCTCAATCAAAAGGAAATAAAACATGAATATTAATTAAATCAATTATATTTGCATTGAAAGTCCTATCGAGGCTTGGGTAGACTAACTGGGTAATTCTACTAAACTCTTAATAAAAACTAAAAACAATTTTTTTCTACACAAGAGGCATGAACATATAATTTGTTCCATGAGACAAGCATACACCAGCCTTTAAACCAAAGAGAACTATCACCAAATGTTCCTCATAATTGGAGATGCAAAAATCCTTATAAAATTATTAACATCAATATGTAAAAATAATATTCTGTGGCCAAGAGATATTTTACTAAATATTTTTAAATAGCATAAAACTTGAAAATAAGTATTACACATTATATGAATAGAATAACAAAAATATATTATTTTAAATGGGTTCAGAAATATGGCATAAATTAATGATAAAAATGACCAGTAATTAGGAATATTAAGGTAACTGATAAAGCATCAAAATATTTACAGTTGATAACATCTTGGTTAATAGAAAATGAATGCTTTTCTCTTTAATATTAAAATCAAAACAAGAATTCCTAGTTTGAATTCCTGTATCCAACACCATGTAAAGAAAGTGAAACTTAAGAAGGCATAGAGAAGGAAGGAAATGAGGGAGGGAGGGTGGGACTAGGACGGAATGAGGAAGGGAGCTACGGCTGAGATACAAAGTAAATAACCTGTAATTAATATAAAAAATAAAAATTAATAAGAAAGAAGATCCCACCAATAAAATAATATGAGAAAGAGCAAAAAAAAAAAAGGCATAGGGATTAGACAGGAAGAAATAAAATTGACCTAAATAACCACTGACGTAGCTACAGGTAGAAAATCATATAGGATTTAAAAAGATACTGCAGTAATTTTTTGTTTCTTTGTTTAACTTACTATTTTTTTATTATTTACAATTTATTCACTTTGTATCCCAGCTGTGGCCTCCTTCCTCATCCCCTTCTAATCCTGCCCTCCCTCTCTCTTATCCTTCCATGTCCCTCCTCCAGTCCACTGATAGGGGAGGTCCTCCTCCCCTTTCATTTGACCCTTGCTTATCAGGTCTCATCAGGACTGTCTGCATTGTCTTCCTCTGTGGCCTAGTAAGGCTGCCCCCATCTCAGGGAGGAGGTGATCAAAGAGCAGGCCACTGAGTTCATGTCAGAGACAGTCTCTGTTCCCCTTACTAGGGAACCCACTTGGACACTGAGCTGCCATGGGCTACATCTGTGCAGGGGTTCTAGGTTATATCCACGAATGGTCCTTGGTTGGAGAATCAGTCTCAGAAAAGACCCCTGTGCCCAGATTTCTTTTTTCCTCGCCTCTGGAGCTCCTGTGCCCTCCAGGTCTTTCTATTTCCCCCCCCTTTTTTTCATAAGATTCTCTGCACTCTAACCAAAGTTAGGCTATGAGTCTCAGCCTCTGCTTTGATACCCTGCAGGGTAGTCTTTCAGTGGCCCTCTGTGGTAGGCTTATTGGCACAGGAGACAACTTCCTGAACAGAACACCAACAGCACAGGCTCTAAGCTCAACAATCAATAAATGGGACCTCATGAAACTGAAAAGCTTCTGTAAAGCAAAGGACATTGTCTTCGGAACAAAACGACAGCCTGGAGAGTGGGAAAAAATCTTCATCAACCCTATATCTGACAGAGCGCTAATATCCAGAATATATAAAGAACTCAAGAAGTTAAAAAGCAACAAATCAAATAATTCAATTAAAAATGGGGTACAGAGCTAAACAGAAAATTCTCAGTAGAGGAATATCAAATGGCACAGAAACACTTAAAGAAATGCTCAACATTCTTAGCTATCGGGGAAATGCTAATCAAAATAACCCTGAGATTTCACCTTACACCCATCAGAATGGCTAAGATTAAAAACTCAAGTGGCACCAACCCTTTGGCAGAGTGCAGGGAATCATATGAAAGAAGGGCGAGTTAGTATGACCTAGAGAGGACAGGAGCTCAACAAGGACCAAATATGTCAGGGCACAGGGGTCTTTTATGAGACTGTTTCTCCAACCAAGGACCATGTAGGGATATAACCTAGAACCCCTGCTTGATTGTAGGAAATGGTTGCTCAATATCCAAGTGGGTACCCCAGTAAGGGGAACAGGGACTATTTTTGACATGAATTAAATGGCTGGCTCTTTGACTCCCTCCACTCCCCGAGGGAGGAGCAGCCTTGCTAGACTACAGAAGAGGACATTGCAGCCATTCCTGAAGAGACCTGATAAGCTAGAGTTGGATGGAAGGGCAGGAGGTCCTCCCCTATCAGTGGACTTGGAAAGGGGCAGAGAGGAAATGAGGGAGGAAAGGGGGGAATAGAGAGGGAATGTAGGAGGGGGCTAAGGCTGGGATACAAAGTACATAACCTGTGATTAATATAAAATAAAAATGTTAAAATTAAAAAAATTATACAAGATAAGGCATTTTGAAACAAAACAACAACAAAAAAAAAACTCAACACATGCTGGAAAAGATGTGGAGAAAGGGGAACCCTCTTCCATTGCTGGTGGTAATGTAAACTTGCACAACCACTTTGGAAATCAATGGGGCACTTTCTCAGACAATTAGGAATAGCGCTACCTCAAGATTCAGCTATACCACTCCTAGGCATATATCCAAAATATGCTCAAGAATACAAGGACATTTGCTCAACCATATTC
Source organism: Pachyuromys duprasi (assembly GCA_028658305.1). Lineage (NCBI taxonomy): Eukaryota > Metazoa > Chordata > Mammalia > Rodentia > Muridae > Pachyuromys > Pachyuromys duprasi. The sequence goes on along the minus strand of CM053744.1, from coordinate 106,494,666 downwards.
ATAACAGCTTTATTTGTCATAGACAGACTGGAAACAACTCAGATGTTCCCAGTTGAGAAATGGATACAGAAATTGTGGTACATTTACACAATGGAATACTACTCAGCAAGTAAAAACAAGGAAATCATGAAAGTTGCAGGCAAATGTTGGGAACTAGAAAAGATCATCCTGAGTGAAGTATCCCAGAAGCAGAAAGACACACATTGTATATACTCACTTATACGTGGATATTAGATATGTAACATAGGATGATTATACTACAATCTGTACACCCAAAGAATCTAATCAAGAAGGGGGATCTTGGGTAAGATGTTCAATCCTCACTCAGACAGGCAAATGGGATGGATGTAGGAAGAGGGAGAAAACAGGGAACAGGACATGAGCCTACCACAGAGGGCCTCTGAAAGGCTCTACCCTGCAGGGTATCAAAGCAGAGGCTGAGGCTCATAGCTTCAGGAATTTATAAACAAGTTTAGTGTGATAGTAGAATAAAGTTATCAGTACATAAAAATCTTTGACAGTTAAAAAGTCACATGAAGAAAAGCAACAGAACAGAGTGCCTCGAAGCACACTGAGTTTTGATAAAGGTGTTGGCAGCATCCACTGGAGGAAGGCCAGCCTGTTCATCAAATGCCAGGGAAGCTGGACACCCATCTGCAGATGAACCAAACACTCTCTTACCAGTTCCAAAATTAAGCTCAACCTGGGTTAAAGGGCCCTGGACGCAGGTGTTTGATCCCCAGAGCATACGGGAAAACAGGAGAGAGCTGACTGCACAAGGCTGTGTGTTGATCTACATGTGAGTGCTGTGCACCTGCACACACATGCATACACACACTATTATCTAACCAGAATAAGAATAAACAAATTTAAAAGATGAATAAAATGTTAAATGCAAACCTTGAAGCTATGAAAGTACTAGAGGAGAGTGAAGGAAATACTTAGAACATTGGAATGAGCAAAAATTTTCCATTTGTTTTGGTTTAGATAAGCTCCCCAAAACATGGGAAAAAATAAAAATAATAAGATTTTATCAAACGTAAAATCTCTTGCACATCAAAGGATACTATGGCCAGAGTAAAGAGACAATCTACAGGATAAGAGATAATATTTGCAAACTAGAAGCCAAACAAGAGGATAATATTCAGAACATATGAGGAATTCAGAAGCTCAACTTCCAAAAGCCTGATAGCACAATAAAGTTATGAGTGACTGATATAAATGTCTTGAAATAATATGCACAAATAGCCAATAGGTATACTAAATTTGCTGTTATCACTTATCATTAGAAAAATACAAGTCAAAACTGTGAACTCCCACCTCACTTCAGGAAGAACAGCTGTGAACAAACAGGTGAATGATGGCAAGTTCTCAGAGTTGGAAAGAAAGATCATGACTCACAGCTGGTGGGATATACATCAGTACAGCTTGTGGAAAGCAATGCAAGGGCCACTCAAAGTACTCAACCAAACTATCACATGACGAAGCAATCACACACTGGCTATCTGCTCACAAGAAATGAGTCCAGAAGACGAGAGACCTCTCCATGTCTGTGTTTACTGCAGCACTGCTGATACTAGCCAAGGCATAGATACACAGTGGAATTTTACTCAACTTTGAAGAAAATTGAAATTCTAAAACCTGCAGTAAAATGGATAGATCTGAAAGTGTACCAATTGAGGTGAAACAAACTCAGACAAGTTCTTTCTCATGTAAGCAGATCCTAGCTTCCAATCTGTACATATTCATATATATATATATATATAAGTGAATGTACATATAGCTAAAAAGGAGAGAGGTGACCAAGGAAGAGCAAAATGAGATGCTGAAGAAGGCAGAGAAGGCAAAAGGATGAGGTGATGGGAAAGCAGAAAAGAGAAGATGCGGGAATGGGGAGCAGAAGGTAAGTAGAGGGAAGATCAGGGGGAAGAATAATCAGTTAAAACACACTTGAAAATGTGATAATTACGACAAAAGCTTATATGTTAATTTCAGAAATAAAAGTTAAAATTAATTATAATAATAAGTAGAAATGGAGAAAACCCAGGTGTTGGTCAGTTGATGAATGGACTAGGCACAGAAAGTCAAATGTTACATCTCATTATAAGTTGAAGATAAAAAAAGAGTTTGAGGGTCCTATAGCAGTTAACCAAGTCTGGAGCGATCAGAGGGGAGGGAGGTAGATAGCAAATTTAATCAGTGAGAACTAAGCTTCAACTAGACAGGGCTGCAAAGTTCTCACACTACTGGAGTGATTACACATCACAATCATTGGCTATGCATTTCAGGAATCTGAGAAGAAGTATGCTTTCACTGTAAAGAGATAGTAATTGAGGACACACATACATTTTATCAAAAGTCATACAATGTATACATGTGTCATGCATATAATGTATACCATGTATACATAAAACATCACATGGTATACAGTAAACTTCACACCGTATGCCTTTTCATGTGTCAGGTTAAGTAAGGCAAAGAATTTAAGCATGCGTTTCTGCAATCTGCTCCAGCAGCTCCTTAGATATTTGCCAAGTGCAAAAGAATTATGTGTTGTTAACAGTAATGCAATTGTAAAGCGGACTTCTAATAATCAAAAGGAAATGAAGTACTTAGTGACAAACAACAAAACTAGTACTGGACAATGTGCTGGAACTTCCAAAGATAACCTAGACCCCCTGCACAGATGTAGCCCATGGCAGCTCAGTGTCCAAGTGGGTTACCTAGTAAGGGGAACAGAGACTGTCTCTGACATGAACTCAGTGGCCTGCTCTTTGATCACCTCCTCCCTGAGATGGGGGCAGCCTTACTAGGCCACAGAGGAAGACAATGCAGCCAGTCCTGATAAGACCTGATAGGCCAGGGACAGATGGAAGGGGAGGAGGACCTCCCCTATTAGTGGACTGGGGGAGGGGCATGGGAGGGAAGAAGGATGGCAGGACTGGAAGGGGGCAAGGAAGGGGGCTACAGCTGGGATACATAGTTAATAAATTGTGATAAATTTAAAAAAATTTAAAAATAAAAAAACCGAGAATTGCTAGAAGAGATCGCAAGCACCTGTCTGAATGAGGAATGGAGAGACTGTTAAAAGATCAGAAGACTGTTGTTACAATGTCCACTTCACTCATACTATTCTGTAGATTCTGTACATTCCAAACAACATACCACGTGCTTTTTCATTAGAAACCAAGAGGCCAAATCTAAAGTTTACATGGGGAAAAATGTTCAAAAGCCTCAAAACAGCTTTGAAAATGTGAATCTCAGGCACTCACACTACCTTTCTACAAGACATATCATGTAATCTAATCAATAAGACAGCATGGTGGTAATGTAAGAACAGACCTAGAAAAAGGGAGAGGGCAGAGAGCATGGTAGCCAAGTCATTTGTACACAGCAAACTGCCATTGCCAACAGTGCCAGGGGTATTCGAAGAGAGTAAGAAATCTATTTAACCAATAGCATTGGGTCTCTCAACATTCATGGGTAAACCATGCTCTACATCCCATGCTCTGTTCAAAAGTGGTTACAGGGGTTTGAGAGACAGCTTGGTTGATAGGTTACCTAGTTCTCAGGAAACCCTGGGTTCACTCTGGGTGCACTGATGCATGCCTGCAGTCCCAGTATTTGAGAGACAGGAGGGTGTCATGTTCATGCCATCTTAGGCTGCACATTGAGCTCAAGGCCAGCCTGGAATAATTTATTTATCTAAAAATAAACAAACACAAAAATAAATACAAAAGAGATGGTAGGCTCTACTAATCAAGTCTAAATCAGAAAATGTGCAGTGGAAAATTTATATGAGCGTGAGTTTGATAAAGTTTATCTACATTGGCACACCAAGTACAAATCATACAGCAAACATTTATAAATTAGACTTATAAAATTTAAAACTTCTGCCTTGTAAAGACCACTGGTAAGAAAATTAGGAGACCACCCACAAACTGGGTTGAAAATATTTGCAAGACTCATATCTGACACAGAATTTATATCCAGATATACTGAGGGCTTTTGCAATTCAGCAAGAACCAGACACATTATTTGATAAAAGACTGGCAAAATATTTGAACAGCCAGTTCATAACATATATATACATATATGCCAACTTCTTTGAAAGATGCTCAACATCATTAGTTAGCTGGAAAGCAACATTTTATTTTTTTATTTGCTTTTTCAGTGTAGAGGCTCAGACTCAGGACCTGCTCATGCTAGGCAAATGCTCCACTCTGAGCTGTATTCTCAGCCTTGGTCTATCTAGCCATCTCCTCCCACCCTGAAATGCCTAGTAACCACTATTTTGTCTTTTGCTTTTGTATATTGAGTTTAGTTTTCAACATAGATAATAAAATTTTATAATATTTCTATGAAAAAAATCATTTCAACATTGCTTTTTACTGTACACCCTCTAAAACATCTAAAATATAAAAGGCTGATGGTGTAAGAGTTGGTGTTAATGTGAGGTGATGCCAAAAAGCCCACCCACTTTGGAAAATAGATCACTAGATAAATTTATCATTAACCAAGATCCACCATTTCCATTTTTTGGTATTTACTTGAAAGAAATGAAAATGTATGTTCACCTGTACCCCTAAATGCCATTGTTCATGACAGCTTTTTCATCCTAGTTACAAATGGAGATAATTGATATACCTATATCTTGTCAAAAGCAAAGTGAAGCAGGGCAGATCTAAGCAATAGAATAGTACTAATTAGTGATCCAGGAACAAGTCACTAAGACATGCATCCTTTCAACACATAAAAGGCAGACACAAAACCATCACAGTACATAGGGGTGGTGGAAAATCTCCATTGTCAATTCAATAAACTTAGAATCATCATGGAAACACCTACTGTAAATATAGACTTCATCATTCCACAAGAAATCCTAGAATCAATAGAAAGAAATAATGGAGCCAGGTGGCACCTTTCGTCTGTCTTCCTCTTGACTGTGGCTATGACATGACCAGCTGCCTCAGTTGCTTTGACTTCCCATCATAACTAAACCTTGAACTGCCATCCAAAATGAACTCCTTTAAGTTGCTCTTTTCAGGTGTTTTTTAGTAATAACTTGCAAAGTAACTAAAACAGGTGATGGCCAAATGTATTTGTCCGAATTCTTTTAACTGTATATGTCATAAAGGTGTTACATGTAAATTAGACCTCCAAACAAGTCTGATTAAAGAAGTAAATGGAATACAGAAGAGTAGCAAATGTAAGAGAGGTCAAAGGGCTGAAACATATGAATTTTAGAAAGCAATTCAGGAGGAAGTATTAATTTTAAAACCCATACAAATATCTCACTGAATAATTTGAAAATTTATGAAAATAGACATATCCAAGTTTTGTAGACTACTTGGAACCAAAGGGATATTTTACAACTTTATAACTCAGTGTTGAGTGGGGTGGAAGGATAGGACAGACAGTATAAGAAGGATCAGAAATCAGAAAGCTACAATTTGCCTTTTTAAAACAAATTGTATCATGTACATTTAAGGTATACAACAGATACAACTTAGATACATAGGGTAGCCATAGATAATGGATGGATAGCTGATAGATAGATAGATAGATAGATAGATAGATAGATAGATAGATAGATAGATAGATAGGTAGGTAGGTAGGTAGATAGATAAAGATGGTAGATAGATAAATAGATAGATAAGTAGATAGTAGATAAACAGATAAAAGATAGATGATAGAGCATAGAATTCTACGGTGAGTTCTATGGCAAATTTAAGCCACCATCTGACACATACATATTTTCCCTTTTCTATTTTGTTCTCTATGAACAATGAAAATCCATGTGTAAATGGATTCTATATGCATTGTTATTACTGGAGTCTCTTTTATGCTAGGTCAATAGCCTTATCTCACATTTGCTACTTTTTATTCTTCTGACCTAACTCTTTCCTCCTCAAATACCTCCCAGTGCTTAGTAACCATAGTTTTATTCTTTATTATGTCATGTTGAAGTTAGACTTTTAGATTCCATGTATAAAGGTATAAAGTTATTTTAGAGTATTTCCTTCTCATGGCTGGCTTATTTCACTTAGAATATGTCCTCCAGGTTACTGCATGTGTGGCAAATGGAAAGATCTCATTCACAAATATATAATAGCTAAGTTATGGAAACAACTTAGGCATCTGTCAACAGATACGAAGATTAAAAAGCAAAAGCAAAACCAAAAACCCTCTGAACTAGTCATGCCTACCTTTTTACTTGGACACTAGGGATTCAAGCTCAGGTTCTCATGCTTGCATAGAAAGCACTCTATATGAAGGGCATTCTTCCCACCATCTCTTTATAACTTTTTATAGTATTCATTTTGATGAAAGTTAGTTAGTACATCATAGTGGGTGTTATGGTTTATTTGTCTCAGGTTTTTGCTGGCGGTTTTGTGGTGTGGAGTGACGTGAGTAGGCATAAGGTTATTGTGTAATTTGAATGCCAATTTCTGCACCCCGCCCCCCATATCTGTTTGCAATCCTTGTTCTAAGAATCTTCTGTCTTAACATTGTATAAACACTGCTCTGCAATTGTCCCCTGATATGCCAATAAAGGAGCTCACAGTCAATCACTGAATAGGGGAAAGAATAGGGCTGGATTGCTTGTCAACCAGAGGAGGAGGAGTTAGAGGAAGAAATACGGGATTCAGCCACAAGCAGATGTCCACAAGAGACCAGGAGAGAGAGTCCAGTAAGGAAAGCTACAAGATGCAAGTGTCTCTGCTATGTACGCTGGGAGGAGACCAGATTAACTTAGAGGGGTTAAGGAAAGAGTAATAGCTGCTCAGTTCTTGTGTTGTGAAGCTTATTATTAAACAAATATAAAAGAGTCTCAATTCTTTGTGTGATAACTGGGTTAATCGAGAAACAGAGAAACAAAAACAGTTTTATAAAAATGACTGTTGAATAACTGGCTCATCTCTCTGCTATGCTTTATTCACAGAGAGCAAGTGCTTTAACCACTCAGTCACATTCTTAATGGATCCTGTCACTTGTCATTCTTTTTATGTTATTAAATGAGATGGTTTTATTGACTTCCTTTTCAGCTAGATTTTATGTATATAGAAGTACTGTGGATTTTACGTGCAATTTTTACATCCTACAACTTTAGTAAAATGGACTTTTGTAGATTCTTTGAGTAGATCATGTCATCTGCAAAAAGAAATGATTTGTACTTTCTTTTTCTATGTTGAATGCCTTTTTCTTTGTCATGTCTGACTGCTTTTGCCAGGCCTTCTAGTACTGTACTAGGTAAGACTGAGCAGTTTTGCTTTGGATCAGATCTTAATGGAAAAGCTTCCAGGTTTTTTCCTTTGGTTGTGCTGCTAGCTGTGATGTCTCACAAACTACATTGGTCATGCTATGACTTTCCCTTTTCTACCCTGAGTGCTTAAAGTTGACATCAGGAAGGAATGTTGGACTTAGTTTTACATTTTTTGGCACATCTATTGAAACACTGATGTGGTTCTTATCTTTCATTCTGTCAAGGTGAAGTACCACACCGATTGATCTGTGTGCATTAATATCCTAGCATTCCAAGGACAAACCGTACTTGCTTAGGCTATGCAGTACTTTTGCTAAGCTGCTGTGTCCAGTTTGCTGACACCTTTTGAGGAAATATTTATTAGTACTTAGGAGATAAATTGCCTTACTGCGTTCTCTTCTGAAGTCAAGGTGATGTTGAAGTCAGCATCTTAGCAAGCGTCACCAATAAGAGAAGTCAAAGAACAATCTTTCCTAAATAAGAGCAAAAATTATCCCATGTACTTTTAAACTGCAAGTTCTGGTCACAACGTAAATGAAGCTCATTTTCAGACTTGAACATTGCAGTTTTCCCCACACACCTCTTTTCAGGGAGCTGCTGAATAAAGTGTCAAGACAAGTGTGAAGAAGAAAAATTAAAAGTCCAGAAGACCTGAGAGAAAATTCAAGACAGTCCTCAACACCATGTGTAGGAACTTCTGCAACTGAGCTGTTAGGAAGGAATTGTACCAGTTGGATGAAAAAAAAAAGAAAAAAGAAAGAAAGCTGGTAGAACTGAAATGTTTGTATCTATTGAGATGAGGGTTAAGAACCTGGGAAGTACAGTGATAGAAGAAGTTGAGAAGGCTGTGAGAGTTAATAACTTTGGGACAAGAAAGTTTTACAAAGGGGAAAAAAAGAAGAAAAAGGGTCACCATGTATACCAATTGCTCAACTATAAAAAATGTTTATATGCCCATCTTAAGTTAAATACGCTATATTTACTTAACCCTAAAGTGCAGCTATATTTGGAGAATGGGAAAATCTGGGAATTGTGGCAACAAGAGCTCTTGACTAAAAGCTATCTCCTCCATGGTAGGATGTTCCAACTGTGCAAAGCACATGTGTTTTTAAGAAAATAATTAAAAGAGGTCACCACGGGGCCGGAGCATGGGTAGATGTCAGAGGACAGCTTTGTAAGATCTGTTCTCTCTGTCACCATGAATTCTGGGAGGTTAAACTTGACTCCTCATTCTCTTGCAGCTAGGCTTTGCCTACTCAGCCATCTCCCTGACCTGGGAGCCAAGCCTTTTATCCTGATACCCTAGACAAACTCTGGGTTGTAGGAGGCAGATGATGGAGTAGGTATAATCCAATCAAGTCAGATTATCTTCTGCAGGCACCCAGATTCCTGCCATTCTGAATTCCTTGCTCTCCTTACCTGAGCAAGGCAGCTTCCCCAGAGAAATGACTTCAGCCATTTGATCCCGCCCCACAACAACTGACTGAATGAAACAAATTTTTTAAATGGAGAGCCAACAAGAGCAGAATGTGACACTTTCTCATAATGCACCATGTTGAAGAACTGGCTCATAAAGCATTTGATGTGCACATCTGATAAAGATCAGTTTTCAAAGTCTGAAGTGTCACTGATAGGAAGATCATTCGGATCAATGGTAGCACCTGTGAGCGAGCGGGAAACTGAGGACACCACTTGTCTCTTCAGCTCCAGCTGACTCTGGTATAGCTTCCAGCTCGTCCCATGGTACTCTGACCGTTTTAAGGTCAAGCTCTCCAGGTTGCCTGTGTCTCCTGAATCTTTAGAGATCACCAAAGCCTCACGCTATCACTGTTAGCTGTGGAGGCTAAGAAAAGCAGAGTGAAGTAACAGGCTGTGATCACCAAAGCTTGGAAGGCTGGCTAGCCGCTCTTCTTCCTGTTTGTATAGAGTGGTTTGCTTGTAAAGGACTCTGCCTTCCTCCAAGAGTCACAAGTCCCCTAAACCGGGAAGATCCTTAGCAGGCACAAGCCAAATCATGCCCGTTACAGTTACTAAGCTGGGAAACTACATCATTTGGTCTTGAGAAATTCCTCTCATGAGCTAACCACCTTTGAGTCTGCAGTGGAGAATATCCAAGTTTTCTCATCATTTTTTAAGCTAAGTCATGTAAGACCACCAGAAATTTTCCCAACCCTCATTTAATACACAGTTTTAGGGGCAAAAACTTGGGGAAAAGAAGACTAATTAATGCTTCAGAAAGGAATGTTCTATTTTTATTTCCTTGACCCATTCTTAGAACTTGCCTGACTGACCTGTTATGTTTTGTTTTTGTTTTTAATTTTTAGGTGAGTCAAAATAAGTACAGTTTAAACATTAAAATGTTTAGATGAATGTCAACAAAATTTCTGTGATCATGAACTTTCAAACTTTTAAATATATATGTATATATACCTACATAGAGCATGTATTTAGGTATATATACATATTATAGCACAAGAACAACCATGATAATTCACCAAGCATTTTCATTCATTTTTCAAAGAATAAAACGATTGAACACATATATATTTGGCTTCAGCTTACTTTTTTTTTTCTTTCCAAAATAATAACTGGATATTTTCCAAACTACACGTCTTTTTGTTATTTTAAGCAACCACACCATGTTCAATGACACAAATGTGGTAATTCATTAATTACTTTTTTATTTTTTTAATTTATTTATTTTTATATCAATCACAGGTTAGGTACTTTGCATCCCAGCCATAGCCCCCTCCTTCATTCCCTCCCACCATCCCAAACCTCCTTCATCTCCTCCCCGCCCACTCCAAGTCCACCAACAGGGGAGGACCTCCTCCCCTTCCATCCAACCCCAGCTCATCTTGTCTCCTCAGGGCTGGCTGCAATGTCCTCCCCTGGGATCTAGCCAGGCTGTCACTCCCCTGCTTGTATGGGGGAGGGTCAAAGAGTCAGCCATCAAGTTCATGACTGAAACAGTCCCTGTTTCCCTTACTAGGGTCTTCAGTTCGACACTGACCTATAATGGGCCACATCTGAGCGGGGGTTCTAGGCCATATCCATATATAGTCCTTGATTGGAGAAACTGTCTCACATAAGACCCCTGTGCCCTGCTCAGTTTGGTCTTTGTGGAGCTCTTGTTCTCCCCAAGTCTTACTAATTTCCCCTATTTTTATTATTACTTGCTGCCCTCTGCCAAAGGCTTGATTGTGAGTCTTAATATCTGCTTTGATACATTGCTATATAGATTCTTTCAGAGGTCCTCTTTGGTATGCTCCTGTCCTGTTGCTTGTTTTCTCCTCCATTCAATGTCCATCCTATTTGTTCATCTATACGAGCATTGATCATACCAACCTGGGTCCTCCTTCTTCTATATCTTTCCTAGGTGTGTAAATTTCAGCATGACCATCCTATCTTATAGGTCTATATAAGTGAGTATATGCCATATGTTTCTTTCTGCTTTGGGGATACCTCACTTAGGATGATCGTTTCCAGGTCCCACCATTTGCCTGTGAATTTCATGATTTCCTCCTTTTTAATTGCTGAGTAGTATTCCATTGTGTAAAAGTAC
>CM053744.1:106458603-106483334 GCA_028658305.1 Pachyuromys duprasi | reverse complement strand
AACCAAGGACCATGTGTGGATGTGGCCTGGAACCCCTGCTCAGATGGGGCCAATGATAGCTCAGTGTCGGACTGAAGACCCTAGTGAGGGAAACAGGGACTGTTTCAGTCATGAACTTGATGGCTGACTCTTTGACCCTCCCCCATACATGCCAAGGAGTGACAGACTGGCTAGATCCCAGGGGAGGACATTGCAGCCAGCCCTGAGGAGACAGGATGAGCTGGGGTTGGATGGAAGGGGAGGAGGTCCTCCCCTGTTGGTGGACTTGGAGGGGGCGGGGAGGAGGGAGATGAGGGAGGGAGTGGGAAAGTGGGAGGGAATGAAGGAGGGGGCTATGCTTGGGATGCAAAGTACCTAACCTGTGATTGATATAAAAATTAATAAATTTATAAAAATAAATAAATAAACAATGTTTAAAAAAAAAAAGAACTCAATAGATGATGCTGGTAGGAGCTCAGAATACCAGAATGCTAACAGTAATATGAGAAGAAAACCTATGCTGGTAAGATTTCAAATGGTAGCTCAATATCCAAGTGGGTACACTAGTAAAAAAGATTAGATTTACTTGGAAGAAGCCACATACTGGGACAATGGAAAAGATACTTCAAGGGCATCAACAGAGTACTTTCATTTTAGCCACCAAGAGAAATGTTTTTCTTTGTTCAGCAATCCATGAAATCAGAGTTTCCTGTTGCTGTGGTCCAACGAGCTCTGGCTGCTGTTCAAGATGGTGGCAGATACTGGGATGGCCCACATGATGTTGCTTTTTCAGTTGCACAGAACGTTAAGGGTTACAAGGTTATGAAGACCTCATTCAGACTTCAAAGGAAGGCCCCGGAGATTAGGCTATAAGCAGCAGGTCACATTCCTGCAGACAGCCCTGCAGGAACTGATATATACACCTATGGGTCCATAGCTAAAGATATAAAAGAGACCCTAGGAAGTGAAAGGTGCCAGAATATTTACTGGGACAAAGTCACAAGAGTGAACAGAGTCAGCCAAGGTAGACTATGTAGGATGCAAATGCCAAGGCCACTGGGTCCAAAACACCCAGGCCAGTGGCAGCGCACATCACCGTAACACATAACACAGCATAAAACTTAATGTTTGGTCTGATTTTGACCCCACCCCTCCATTCTTTGCTCCAATCTTCACACTTGGGCTGAGAAGCTTGTTCTACATCACTGTATTTTAAAAACTTGTAACTTGTTTTGGTTTTGCAGCTGGTCACAGCTAAGAATCAGCTCTAAGGCTCAGAGGAGACTGAACTTTTAAACAATTCTGGAACTATAGGAACTCTTGCAGATGAATGAACTTTGCAGTTTGAGAAGGATACAAACCATTGTGAGGTAGGGGTGAATATTATGGTATTAAGGAGACGTGCTTAGGCATCAAATTGACAAGGAGTGGACTTGTGGTGGTTGTTCTTCATAGCTTGACAGGATTGAGAAAACCTAGGAAATTAATAAAATGTAACTTTTTGCATATTTGTGACTGATGGAGTTTGCAGAGATAGATAACTAATTGGGAGGGAAAGACCCATCCTGCATGTGGAAATGTGGGCATCAGCATCCTGTAATCTCTCCTTCTTGGTCACCACACTGTGAGCCTCTCTCCATTCCCACTCCCATGCCTGCCCTGGTGGAATGACATCGTGAAACTGTGAACCAAATAAATCTTTCCTTTCCTAAAATTTTCTCTTTTAAATTTGACCATGGCAACAAAAAATATTAGCACACTATTGATGGGTTAAGGGAACCAGAATGTCTGATTATTTTTGATGACTTTACAAATACATATGAATAAAATGAGTGCTCAACTATCATTGAGTAGCTTCTTCAAAACAAGGTTTGGGGCACACTCCTGAAGTGAGCAACGATTTTGTAACCAAGCACCCCGAAGATGCCCCATGGGAAGCCACACGGGAACACTAACCCTTTTCTTCCAGGAGAGTTGAAGCTAGCCTCTGCGGATCTTAAGTCCTCTTAGAAGGGTTAGCCAGAAGACTCATTTCCTTTGATTCCTTCTCAAGAGCTGGAGAGGGTGTATGGGCTTTTAAAGCATATTAGATAGACAGAAAATTCAAGTCTGCAACATTTTCTAGGATAGAAAATAAATGCATTTTATTGCACTAGTGAGTTATCTCATTTGATGTCACCATTTCTCTTTCTCAGGAAGACATAAATGCATAGAAATAAGCACCTACCAGTAAGGGAAAGACTCTCTAGAGTGAGAATTTCTGTTCCCTGTTCCTGTAGTGTTCACGAGGAAGGTGATAGCAGCCGGAGGCCTGGCATGCTCAGGGACACATCGCAGCATGATCTGGTGTGGGTGCCTTGTAGGCTGTTGACTTCAGAGCCACCTGCCTCTGCAAAGGTCTCTACCGACACTACTTGGTATTCTGTTGGTATGGATGGTGAAGCAGGTGAAACTCTGACCTGTATTTTAAAGAAAAAATGTTATAATGCTAAAAAATATTGTTTATTTTCACAAGCAAAATCCATGGAGGAATGAGGAAATGAGCCATAAATTCTTTTTTTTTAAGTTTCAACGATGACACTGCTCTGTTTATTTTAGGTTTTAGCTATCATAGGCCAGCTGCCTGCCCTTCCCTAGTTAACTTGTCACTGTGCATGTTAGCAAACAGACACAGAAAATCCTTCAGGACTAGAGCTTAGCTCTAGTCCCCAAAGACAACAAATATGGAGTAATAGGAAGAGGTTGGCCTGCCTGTGAAATAAATCACCCTCATCTCAGTTGATGGAGAAAGGAATCATAGCCATCAAGGAGAGTCTAAATGGCTTTATTAAACCACTAATTAAAAAAAATTCTTTGTACTTCTATCATAGCCATATTGCCTCATCCCCTCTGATCATTTACAATTAGATTTAATTTTTTTGTAATACACAATTTACTTTGGTTCTTAAGCTTTCATTTTCCAAAACATATTGTGTCATCTTGTTATTCATTTTTAAACTCTATATCATTTCATTTATGCTTAAAAGAACTTTAGTTATTTTTAAAAGAAAATATCTAACTTCAATAGACATAAATTCTATTTGTTAAACACATACCCAGAGCCTGTTTTCTGTATTTTTTTTCTTGGTTCCCTGCTCAGAAACATTAGCAACTGGCTGAAGAGAAACCTTGTAAAGGGCTGGTAATGGAAACTCTGAGGAAGGAACTGAGTTTCAAGTGACAGCCCATTTGTCATCAGTGACACCATAGAACAGGAAGAACCCTTTTTACATGAAAACCTCAAACTGTTGACACTGATGAGGGTTTCCTCAGAAGGATTACCCGAGGACTATTATAAGTTGAGAGGAGAAGGCAGGTTCCTGGAAAGAAAGTGATGAGATTTCCCTTTGAAAAGCTTTTTTAGCAGGTGGCAACCTTTGTGTCCCCGAATCAGCTGCATTGGAATACCTCCTGTACTTGTATTGCATGACTGGAGTCCCCAGAAGAGACAGATTCTTCAGTTCCCTGAATATCAGGGAACTGATATATAGTGCCATGGCCATAGATAGCCATAATGATTACTTAGAGGAAGAGGTGGAAGAGAGGGAGGGAGCCAGAGACAGACAGACAGAATCTAGACAGAGGGTGGGGTTTGATACAGGTTTTCAGAGGACCATAAACATATCTGGCAGTTGGAAGAGGCAAGAGCTGCACGGTCATATGGCAGCATGCTTTCTTGTTACCTCTGTCCCAAAGAGCTAGCTGAGGGAGCATGGCCTGATGTGTGAGAGGGAGATCAGGAGATGTAGGAAATCTCTAAGGGAGTTTGCTCCAAGTAGCTAAAACATTTAATGTGGCAGCAAACAACCCTCTCCAAATACTCTCAAAGTCCCTCATGCTGAGCTTTCTGGTCCTCTGCACCCCTTCCCACTGATGATGAAGATGATCAGGTTTTGCAACTGAACTGAACAGGAAAAAATTATGTCTAGCAATGATGACTAGTAGTGAGCAACATGCCAAATATTCTCAACAGAAGATAAAAGGCAATGTCCACGTTGCCAACAACCCAGAAAGAGCTGATAAGTCTAGAAGACCCTAGAGACAATCCTACTAACACTAGCCATTTGCATTTCGGGCCACTTCATTCCAGGCTTTAGGCAATGGAGGAATGCAGAAATATCTGTTTACATTGTTATCAGTATGACTGACTGAAAGTATTCATAAGAAAACTTAATGGTTTTCTTAACATTTAATTTCTTTTAGTAAAAATAACATTACCACCATTCACATAGTGTTCTAGGAAAATAAAGCCAAGAAAAAATCAAATTTAGGCAGCTGTTAGCGATAATGGTCAATGCCTGAGTTACTTTTGCATTGCTTTGACCAAAATACCCAACAGAAGCAGTTGGAGGGAGAAAAGATTATATTGGCTCATAGATTCTATCTGACGAAAGCAGGGTGGATGATGGGGAAGGGAGGGTGGATGGTGAGGAAGGAAGGGTGGACAGTGAGGAGGGCAGGGTGGATGAGGAGGAAGGCAGGGTGGATGATGAGGAGGGCAGGGTGGACAGTGAGGAAGGCAGGGTGGATGAGGAGGAGGGCAGGGTGGATGATGAGGAGGGCAGGGTGGATGAGGAGGAGGGCAGGGTGGACAGTGAGGAGGGCAGGGTGGAGAGTGAGAAGGGCAGGGTGGATAAACTGCCCCTGTGGGGGTGAGAACATGAGGTGTTAGTTGATTCACATATACAAACCAGAAGTAGAGAAAAATAGAGCTGAGCTAGGGCCTGCTGTGACCCTCATTGGGGGTCTGCTCTGGCTGAAAGCCTTCCTCCTGGAAGACACTGCCTGCCAAAGCTTCCATAGACATCAAAATAGCACCTCTGGCAAGGAGCGGAAGCTTCAAAACAAGAGTCTCAGAGCTGGAGAGAGCTCAGTTGGTAAATTGCTTGCCTTGAAAGCATTGGGACCTGAATTTGAACCCCAGAAACTGGGCAAAATGCTAGGTATACCAGCATTTTGATATCAGCAGTGGAGAGATGGAGACAGTCAGATGTTTGCAGTTTGCTGGCCTGCCTTCCAAACCACTGAACCCCAGATTCTTCCCTCTACCCAATAGGTGCGCAGTGCTTGAGGAGAGATGGCTGCAGTTGTACTCTGACCTGTATATTCACATGTACATATGTGCTTATAAACACACATACACACACACACATACACACACCACGAGCAAGAGCATGTAGGGGACATTAACCATTCCAACCATTCCAGTAAGGTGAAACATCTTAGTGGTTTCAACGTGAGTTTGCTGTGGGCCACCATCATGGTGTACACCAACATAAGTCTGAGAGAGAGACTAGTCAGTGTGAATAACTCCTTTGCAGGTCTCGCAGGCCTATTGGGAGTATACAAGGGGTCTTGTTGTCTGATGAATTTAACTTTGATGGGTTCTGACTACCTGCAGATTTTTGTTGTTGTTTGTTTTTTGAGATGGGGTTTCTGTGTGTAGCCCTGGCTATCCTGAAATTCATTCTGTATATCAGGCTGGCTTTGAACTCAGAGATCACACTTCCTCTGCCTCCCAAGAGCAGGCACGGGCCACCACCATACCTGCAGACTTTATAAGAAAAAGTCCAACTCCACCAGATAAAGTGCCTGAATCCTGTACTTCCTGAAGCCCATCTAACTCTATAACTTTGTAGATGCAGGATCAGCAAGGACCTTAATCCAGACATTCCTGGCTAAGGACACAGACCTCAGGTGCCAATCCCAAATCGTCTATTCATCTAACTAAGTCACTCTAGTGGGAAAGGTTCATGTGCTGTACACAAAACATAAAACATACAACTTTGACTGTGAAATTACATTTATATTCCAAACCCTAAATATGCTGAGAAGCATTTAACCAAGAATTACGAAACAAACTATGACTATAGGACAATTCTCCTGAGAACAGGGATCTCCCTGATTTTTCTCTTGCCCTGTTTTATAAAGAAACTGTGTTAAAATCTGTGTGGGAGCTGCAGTTAAACCAGGGCTGAGAGTAGCTAGTGTCAGCACAGCAAGCAGATGGTGCTGTGTCTGGAAGATCCGGATGGTGCGCACAGTTTTTGCTAGGCTGTTTACCAAGCTCCATTTTCCTGAGGAAGACCCCATTTTCTATGGTAGGATTTGGCCCACAAAAGCAGTTTGGAATGGTTGGCACGGATGGAGAATGGAAAGAGTATTTTAGTGCACTCACGTCTCTAATTTACCTCCAAACTGTGAGTCTCTTACCCCCAGCACAGTTCAGTGCTTTCAACGGTACTATGATGGAGGGTGGCAGCGGGGGCTGGTGGGCATTCAACCTGCCAGAGCCACACAGATTTATACCTCATAATAGCTACCAATGTGCTGCAGTAAAATTTTACGTTTCAGCTAAATTACTAATGACTTTCAGGCCCACGCCAGAAATTTTAGAGTAGGCTTATAAAGGGAGATGAGAGAATGTACAGTCAGGCATTCTTAAGAACAGTGGGGTATGTGTGTGTGTGTGTGTGTGTGTGTGTGTGTGTGTATGTGTGTGTGTGTGTGTGTGTTTCATTTGGGACTATGGAACACATGCTCATCATTTTTTGTTGCCATCTTGATTAAATGTAATTAGGTCCTGGCAACCCACCCTCCCAGTCTCTTGGATGCTGGCTGTCTCTGCACATTGGCATGGGCTATCTGCAGGAGTTAGAGCAATTTATATCATTGCCTTTTCTGCCTCCACTCCAAGGGTGGTCAAAATTTTTTAACTTATTGGACTTTTCAGTGATTTATAGATTAAGGCTCAGGCCTGTCCTGGAGCCAACAGGACTTCTGTTCTCTCTCCCTGACACATCCTCTGCTTGGATCCAGTGGCTCTTTGCTTACCCACTCATTATAGTCCTTGGTCCGCATTTCCTCTTGGCACAGTGCAATTGGTTATTTTGTCACTGTGCTGGCTTTGTCCCCTGCCTGGATGCCCTGCAGAGCTGTGGAAATGACCCCAGTCAGGGAAGTAGGTGGTCAGAGAGCTCTGTGCTGCCTACTCCCTCGCCCACTCCTACCCGTGCCCAGAAACGAGGGTTTCTCCAAGCAGCGAGTTTGCTTTCCATGGAGAAGCCCCCGTCTCTGCACTCTTGTCTGCTACAACATGCTTAAAGAACACAAGAAGAACAAGGGGCCCTATTACTAATACTTCCCTGTTAGTGAGAGTTAAGATGGGGACTTTCAGCTTGTGCTGTTCTAGCAGCAAGGATCCTGACTACTGTGAGCGATCTCAGGACCTCCTTGATACATGCTTCCTTCACTCTGACAAGGTTCCTGTGTAGCTGATGTTGACCCCCATTGGTTTCACAAATGTGCAAATACTGAAAATTAAAGTATAGCTAAAATTACCCTAGAATAGAAGCAAGGTCAATTACAATATAGGTATAATAGCTTGAAATGGCATAAAATCAAGGCGGTGTTTTTGAGAGATGGATTTAGCCTGCCATCCTCACACTTCTTTACTTTTAAATGAGGAATGGGCAACCTATGCTATTTCAATTTTATTCTTCCCATTCTTTTAGAACAAACTCTCATATTGGTCTAATAGGATTTGTTTTAAATAGTTCACACTCATCTTTGGACTTTATATTTATCAGTATACTTATATTGCAGTTTTTTTTACTTTTATCTATTTTATATTAATTTATTTAAATGAAGGAAGCCTAAAGTTATTATTGCAAAACTTTTCAGGTCGCAGTCCTCTTCAGGTGTTTCTGATAGCCTGACTGTCTCTATACATCGATTTCTGCAAAAGTTTATGTTCTTAGCTAAAGATGTGTGGCGGGAGATGGCTCAGGAGCAGGAGCATGCTAAGTACCTGAGCTTGTGTTCCTTAACCCTGTGAAAACTGGTGGACGGGAGGACGCTGGGGTTCACTGGGCAGCCAGTCTAGCTGAACTGCCAGGTTCAAGAAGAGCCTATCCCAAAAAATATATGCTGGAAAGCAGTTGAAGAACAAACATAAAGCTACCTCCTGGCTTTCATACAAACATGTATACCTGTTTGTATTTCAGTAATCATCATTTTCAGTTTTTTGTTATTGTCATTTTTAAGGATGACATGCCTTAACTTCTGTAAGGAGGATTCCATTTCTTATACATGAGGACCCTGTGATATAGGTAGACGAGTGTCCCCATTAACCAGCTCATTCAAGTGACCTGTCTGGGTTGGCTCAGTACTTTTTCTTTCTGCTAAGTTTGCCCATAATCACCTCTCACGGGCACATGACAAACCTTACAAATCATGGGTGCAGAGGAGATTTTCAATTTAACTATGACTTAATGGGATAGAAGACAAGGGAAGGAGTGGAACTCGAGTCCCACTAATTCATTTCCAGGCTGATGTGAAAGCTCACTAGGGCCAGTGTCGGTTTACAATCTACCTTCTCTGCTGTTCCCTCCTCCCTCTCTGAACTCTGTGGTCTGCAGGCAGCTGGAGAGCTGAAGAGCTTTGCCCCTTGTCTGGCAGGCTTTCCTGAGTCTGCCCTGATGCAATGGAACCTAGGTTCAAGTTAAGGCTCTTGGTGGGGGGCCTCACTGTGTCTGTGGTTCTGCTCCCAAAGTTTACTCAGCTAGTTTAGCTTTGGCAGAGGAGACACAGAGAAAGAGACAGAGACAGAAAGACAGAAAGACAATACAACCACCCTCTCAGCACTCTGGATTTCTTTTGAAACATCCATGGGCTTGGCCCAGGAATTAAAACTGAGCAGTTTCAGTGTGCCCAGATGTCCTTCAACAATGCTCGGAAAACCCTGGTTAACAAGGCACTAATTGTTAACACGGGCATTTAATTCTGTGTTTGGCGCTGTGGTAACGCCTTCACCTCTTTAAAGATGAAGTCTCCAAAAGGAAGCCATGCATAACTTGGTCTTTTCTTTCCGTCTTTTAAAAATTTCTCTTCTTCTTTTTTATTCTTTCTTTCCTCTCCAACTATTTTGTTTCTTTCTTTTCCTCTTTTCCTCTCTTCTTTATTCCCGGTCCAGCTTTCCTGCCTTTTCTCTGTGCTATGGCTTACAAAATGGGGCATGGCCAGGAGCTGCCCTCTGAGAACAGTCTTTGGTACAATTGTACCATAACATGAATCTCTGTAACTTGGCCTATGATCTGTGTCTTCTCTTAAGCTGTTTCAGCCCTTGTCAATCACTGTTTCCAATAAAATAAAAGTATGATTCCTTAACCTTAAGAAAACCAGATGCTTCAGATTATATATTGAGTTCCTATATCTGCCATGATAAATGACCACAACTGTGAGAATTTAAAACAACAGAAAGATGGGAGTGGGAAGAAAGCTCAGTTGGCACACTGTTTGCTAGGTAACCAGGAGGCCTGGGCTTGATCACCAAAACTCAACTCCTGTGAAACAGCTGGAATGGTGCTGTGTGCTTAGAAGCTCAGTTCCAGGGAGGTGGAGGCAGAAACAGGCAGATTCTGGGGCTTTCTGGTTAGCCAGCTGTACTGGAATGTTTTGTGTCAACTTGACACAAAGTAGACTCATCATAGAGGAGGGAGCCTCATTGAGAAATGCTTCCCTAAGATTCATCTACAGGATATTTTTTTAGATATTGATAGAAGGGCCCAGCCCATTGTGGGTTCTATAAGAAAGTAGGCTGAGCAAGCCATGGTAAGCAAGCCAGCAAACAGCACTCCTCCATGGGCTCTGCACCAGACCCTGCATCCAGCCCTGCTTGAGTTCCTGTTCTGACTTCCTTTTATGATGAACAGTGATGTGAAACATAAGGCAAATTAACCCTATCCTTTCCAGGTTACTTTAGCCATGGTGTTTCAGCATAGCGATAAAAATGTTAGCTAGAACACCATACTTGGTAAGTTCTAGGCTTAGCTTTATTTAAATAAATAAATAAATTTTTAAAAGGCTTAAGAAGTGACGCTCAAGGCTTTCCTCTGGCATGTAATCAACACACACATGTATGCACACATGTTCAAGAGGGGAGGGAGGGAAGGAGGAAGAGAGAGACAGACAGACAGACAGACTCCACAGAACCCAGAGGTTTATTTTCTCATAATTCTGGAGACCGCCGCTCCCATCAAAGGCTGGCCAGGAGGATTTTACTTTTGCTTCCTCCACTTCCTAGGGGCACCTAGCATCCTCTGGGCCGCAGGGCCTGTTTCCTAGATGGAAAGGGCAGAGGGCAAAGGGCCCCAGATAGGCCGGCAAACCCAGGCATATGCAATCCGGTACACAGTGCTCTGAAGCAGGGAGCATTCCTCATGCTCCCCACAAGTATTGTCAGCCTCTGACCCTAAAGTTTCATGGAACTTCTTTTCCATAATAGATGCCACTGGAAAGAATTCTAGAGCAGAAGCTGGACATACTTTCGGGGGTTCCCTAAAATATTCTCTCTCCCCTTGGGTTGTGACCAATTTTTAAACTATTCAGTTTCCAAAGAAAACTCTTAAACTTGAAAATGTGGGAGATTAAACACCAATTGCTCTCTATACCCAGTCATAATGTGCTTAGTAAAACTGATATGGAGTAGATTCTTCCTGAGGGACTTAGCTCTAGAGCTCATGTACTAGCTCTTGATGTCTTCATAGCTCACCTTGCCAAAGGAGCTTCCCCTGAGCAACCCCATCCAAAGAAGCCTTCCCTAGCAACCACATTCAAAGGATAAGCCTTAGCCAAAACCTGAATCCAGGTTTCTCCCTCCTGTCGGTTCTTCCTTCCTTTCTTTTTTCTTTTTTCTTTTTCATTTTTCTTATGGATCTGTCCCTTCCATGACAAGGGGAGTACCATGACAATAAGCCTGGGGACTATGGTTCTCCTCACAAATTCCCCAGGATCTTTGTGAACGTCTGACTCCTACTTCCTTTTAGATAAATGATGGGCACGTAGGCACCTGGGTGAATTCATCTGCCCACTTGTTATTGCGAGAGCCAATAACAAGTTTGGATCTGAAATCGGGACATAATGCACAACGTAAAGTGAACCGGTGACTGGGGTAACTGGGAAGGAACAGTGATGGGAATTTTCATGAAAATCTCCTCCCGCTTACTCCCAGCACCCTCTATAACTGCCCATAAATAATAGTATAATATTAAAATTAAAAGACTCTTGGAGAGTTTTAAATTTAAGAGAAATACCAGAAGCACAATAAATAAAACCAAAAGTAATTAATGAGTTATGAGCTAAAGCTACTGAAAATATTACATATACTCACTGGAGTCAAATTTCCTGTTAGGAATGATAATAGGAGAAAGGACTGACTTTGATGACTTGCCAGAAGCCACCACTATGGGGATTCAAGTCACTGTGATGTGGGCGCCTGGCCTACAGATTTCAAAATTCTGTGTGGTTTCCCCCAACCAAATTTCTGAAGGAGCTGGTAGGAAGGGGTGGGGTGGGAAATGTGTTATCTATAAAAGTAAACCACAGAAGGAATTTCCAAGGGCCACTAAAGACTTCAATTTGGGTTGTAAAAGCGAAGACATTTGGAATCAACTATTGTAACTTTGTGCAGGGTGACAGCACACACAACCGGCAGTGTGCTGGTCAGGGGAAAGAGAGGTATGCCTGCATGAGGGAGCACGGAGGCAGAGAAGGCACCCAGGTGGGGAGGTGAGCAGCGTGGGTTCTAGACTTGCTTTGTCCTCTGGGAAAGTTCCTTGTTTGTTCTTGAGGTCAGTCTGTAACTGGGTGTTTATTAGACTGTGACGGTCATCTTATTAAAGGGTGGGGGTGTCAAAGGATACAAGTATGACTGAGTAAAACTCATTTTACAGTAACACTTCATCGGATTGAAACCGCTCAAATATTTTTTTTTCTTCTTCAAAACAGAACTAAAATCACTTGCTAATGGTTAGGAAGGCCCAGTGGACTCTCCTAGTGATGGACAGTGCTAACTAAGAATCAGGCTCACCAAGAGTTGTGTTTGGCCTAAGTTGCACAGTGATACATTTGAGTGTATGGATCAGTAGCTAGGTTGTTCTTTCCTGTGAGGACAAAGCCAGCATCTCCTGGAACTGCATCTCGTGTTGATAACTGAAGATTTCCATGAAGATTTTGTTGCATGCTGTCTCCTATGTGACATCATAATGCTTTGGGATTAAGGAGCAGCAAAGGCAATTCTTAACACTGGGAAGGAATTGCATAATTGCGCATTCTAATTCCCAGGCAGATAGACTGAAAGTTGACTATTTTTTTTTCTTTTCTGTCAACTTTCCAACCTGTCTGCGGATTACAGATTAGTAATAGCAACTCTGAGTAGCTGTATGACAACCTCACCCAAAGGTCCAAAGGTGAAGAAAATACTTTGAATGCACAGTAAGATGTTGTCATGTATCCTACAGTAAACTGCTCTCATGCTGGCTTTGTCACATTGACACTTTGTACTAACCTTTTATAGACAAAAGGATGAAATGGCCCCTACTCAGCCATCTACATGACCAACTGAAGATAGGGTCCCCTCTCCACAAATACAGAGTCCTCATGATGACTCAAACTGAGGAAATCTACTTTGGGAAGGAAGCAAACAATATTTGCAGCCCTTCAGAAAATATTTAGAAAATGATTTTGTCAGAAGTTCTTTTGGATCAAGGGTGGTGTAGCCATGTTTTTCTTCTACTATTTTCTTTAACTGCTTGCTCTAACTGCTCTAAAATGATGTGACATTCTGTAATTTAGGCCAGCTGACTTTTTAATACAGGACACCATAAAGTTTTCCTATAAAAATACTTCCCATCTTTCAGACCATTCAATATCATCTCTGCCACTGATACTCTTGCTTCCTCACTTCCTCTTCTTTTTTTCTTCCCTGTCTTGTTTCTCTTCCCTTCCTCTTTCTTTAAAAATTCCCATACACTTTCCTATAATTTTTCACATACCTTTTCTTCTGTAATAAAATCCTTAACTTAGGTCTTCCACAATAAAGGCTGGGATTATCTGAACTGTTGGCTTCAGTATGGTTTGACCTCATAGTCTCCATTTTTCCATTAACTATGTATTATTCACATTTCATTTTCTAATTTAATGTTAGACTTTCAGGATACTTCTTAAGGATTAATCGTTTAGTTAATTAAAAAATCTTGTATTGGAAAAGAAACAAAAAATAGTACACTGAAGTACAAACCTGTAAGATACCCTGACACTGGAAACAAAGACAGGATAATTCTGAGAGCTTTTTGGCTAGCTGGCTTTGCTGAAGTGGACTCATTCAGAGAGAGCCTGTCACAAGCAACGAGATGGGACAAAGGCAACTGGCCTCCTGCCTTAGCCTCCACAAGTGAACACGTGCACTCACTCACGCACAAACATTGTCTTCAGCCTTAGAAAACTCGTGTCTGAACACCTGCAATGTACTACGGTGTGGCTAGGAAGCATGTGTAGAACAAGGGTGACTTATTAGGGAACACAGGGTCACCTCATATATCAATGGGGAGAGATGAGAAAAAAACCTGCACTTTTTTAGCAGTTCCTGGAGGGGAAGCCTGTAAACTCTCATGAACCGTTCCCATAGAAATAATGTTCAATAACTTGATTTAATCAATTCCAGATATTGAAAAAGAACCTAACCTCTTAGATGATGAAAATCTACTCCTTGTTTTTCTATTATGGCTGAGGTTTTAGAAAAGATTCCACTGGTGTTTTAAGTGCAGATAGTTATGATTACTGATTTGAGCAGTCTTGTGGCCAAATACTGATAATTCAATAGTGTTCTGGAGGGGGCTAAGTACTTGATTCATTTGTTCAGGATTTACAGAGAATAAAAAGAAGAAATATGAAACATTCTGGTACAAAGTTCATACTATTTTTGACTTTGAGAACATCATGTTTTGGGAACACTAATTCATAATTAAATTGGAAAATCTGGATAATTATCAGTCTTAGCAATGTAGAATGGACACAGGTTACAAGCAAGGATTATTGTAAGGATGAAATGTGAGCAATTTCCTTTCTGAGAAGATAGAAATAAATTGCAATTTGCATATCATACATGAATTTATGAACTGTGCTGAATTTTGAGTTAAGCATGACTCTATGACCCCAGTGTTGTCTCCTACAGGAAGTGGATAGACAAAAGCCATGGCAGACAATGATTATGGTGTGTTTTCTATGAGGAGAGTTCTCAGTTGCCTCGGCTGCTCAAACCTACTGGGCTGCATGCTTCTCTCGTGGTCTTTGTTTCCTGCTTCCTCTGCGTCTTCTGATGGATCTGTCCTCGGCTGTGTGCCCTGCTTAGTCTTTTGTCACATTTCTTGCAGGAAAGTCTCTGGAGGGCATTGTCCTCATCAGTGATAGAAATGGGAAGGCCTAGCCTAGTGTGAGCAGTACATCTTTGGGCTACTGGCCCTGGTGGCCTAAGAAAGCAAACTGGGTAAGTCAGGAAGATCAAGGCACTTAGCAATGTTCCTTTATGACCTCTGCTTCAGTTCCTGCCTCAAGTTTCAGCCCAGATGCCACTTCATGAGGGATTGGGGTCCGAGCATGTAGAGGGATTGGGGTCCGAGCATGTGGAGGGATTTCCTACCCTTTCTGCCCCAGGTTGCTTTCGGTTATTGTGTTTTACCACAGCAATAGAAAGCAAAACCAGGACACCATGTTTCATCATTCTTTGCTGCCTCACATGCACCTTGCAGCTACCTAGAAAAGATGTGGAAGCTCCAGACTCCCCGACCCTTTTTTCTGTCCAGCCAGTTTCCCAGATATTACTGATAAGAGTGTTTCAGTATATGTGATTGGTTTTTATCTGGAATTGCCTGAGCAATTAAAAGTAAGCACAGGTTCTTAAAGATTGACACTAAGAGAGAGTGATCCTCTGGGCAATACTCTGCCACCCTTTACCCCATTTTCTTCTCCTTTTTGACCACTCCACCTCATTACTCCTTTATGAAATTTCAACCTATGGGCAGAAAGTCCTTCTTGAGAGCCTTCAGGAAGATCTGGAATAGCACCCAAGACTCCAGTAACAGAGGTGGTGAAGTTCATTGAGACTAATTCATTGGAAGCTATGGCAAAATGAATGTGTTCCCCATGGCTGATTTTGGCCATGGCTGTCCCATTTGGCTTCCCTTTGGCCAGGATGAGCTTCTGGTCTGTTGGTTATTTGGTTATTTTCTCAAGGTTTTTTTCCACCAGCACGGGTGGAAATAAGATCCAGAGATATGTGTCCTTAGCCCAAGGATGCATGGCTAATAAATAGTTATGTTTTTCTGACTCAGAAGACAGGCCACAGACCCTACTGTCTGCAATACTTGACTGGCTGTTTTTTTCCTGAACCTCAGTGATGCAGAACGTCAGTGAATGAACAATCAGTAGTGAACAAACCTCAAGAGTGAGCAATCAGTAGAATTCTCTTCTCTGTTTTCATAAGAGACTTGCATTGTGCTATGGCTCACACAAAACATAAATGAGTGCTTTGTTGTATGAAAAATGTGAGACTACACTGAAGGATACACTAGGATGTTTAAAATGCTATTGTATCAGGCACATGAAAATGAGTGGTATACTTCCTGCATATATTGTCTAAATTTGCTTTGCCTTTGCTATGTTTGGATTCTTTTCACAAAAAGTAAATTTGCTGTATTATCTTTGACATATCTACCAACCAAAGATGAATGTTTATAGTAAATAAGTGAATGTGGGAATTCTTGAGAATCCTTAGGTTATTTATGTTCAGAATCTCTATAGCAAACAGTTTCAACACATCCAGAAGATAACGTATGGTAGGAATTGCATCTTTCCAAGGGGAAAAGGTCCTTCCCCAGGCCTCAGAGTCAGTTCTCCCAGCAGCCAGGACTGTAGGTATGCCAGCTAGCCTGTTTGTATGTCTGTATTAACTTGGTACTCACTAGTTTAAAGACATTTTGTGGGTACAATCCTTGTTAAAGAAAGGTAAAAAAATTTTTATAATCATCATAAACATATAAGTCTGTAACCATTTTCAATATTTTATTAATGTTTTCTGGATACATGTGTGTGTGTGTATAGATATAACTGTGAGTAAGTGTATGTGCTAGCATGTATGTGTCTGCATCAACAGAACAGAATTGTACTTTGATTACCATTAAAGGGACCTCAAGAGAAGAAAGCTAGAAGATATTGAAATACACTCAAAAATAAAATCTCGGGTCTTGTGATTACTGAGCTTCGGTAGAGGAAGTCCTACTGGTACAACACCATTTCCCTTTCCATAGAAAGACAGAGATGGGCAGCTCTTCCCAGCCAACTAGCTGTTCAAGAACCTTTGTGTTGTAAAGCCATTGTGTATCAGCAACGGGCTTAGAAAAATGAATATGGCATGCTTTCTGCCTTGGAGATTTCATCTACAGGACGCTATGGACTAGGGCAAGTCACTATAACTCAGTCTGCTGAGTGAAACATCAGCGTGATTATGATATCATAGAAACTGTTTCTGGCCAGTATTTGAAGCTGTATTCCTTGGGGGCTTCCTTAAAGAGGCATCATGCCAGAGCTTTGTTTTAGTGGAGAAGTGTAAGTGCCTGAGGACATTAGCTCTAATTAAAGCCTTACTTTCTTAGCATCATTTGTCAAAATGTTTATTTTTTATCCTGTCTTCAGTAAGTTTATGCTAGGAGTTTACCTGGCTGCTCTCGGTTTCTCCATCTTTCTGTCATGCTGCTGTACCATACACAGTCAGTCTTGTAATAATGTGACACGATAGAGCTACTTCCACCACATTTGAAACATGGGTGTCTCTGTGAGTGTAAATAGGGTCATCTTCCTGATGCAGTTAAAGAGCTTTACTCTTAGGTTTGGGTGCTATCTCAGTTAATGAAATGTCTGCCTCAGAGGCATGAAGACCTGCATGTGGTTCCCAGCAACAGGCGACACTCTAACACTGGGCTGTGGGCTTGTAATCCAGCTTTGCAGATGCAGAGAACAGAGGGTAGCTGGGGCTTACTGGCTAACCACCATAGCCTAATCGCTGAGCTTTAGTCCAATGAGAGACCATGTCTCAAAGGAGGTAGATGTGTTGCTCATGGTGACACCTGAAGCCGTGCTCTGACCTCAGACACACAGCGTACACACACATACAGATGAAGACACAGACAGACAGATAGACAGACACATAAACACACATTTAAAAATTTTTACTCTGTGATTATAGTGGAGAGAGTCACTAAATGACTTATTCAAGCATACACAGCAAGTAGATGACCAAAACAATTTACTTTGTATGCCAAAATCTCAGGTCACATAGACATATGCTGTCTCCCTGCTAACACAGAAGGCAGAAATGGTAGAATAGTGCCTGTTTAGGTAATAAGAAATAAGAAAATGTTAATTCCTGGTAGTGTCTTCTCAGGCCACAAACAAGGGGAGTATGTGATATTTATGGTTGGTGATGGGGAAACCTCAAGAAAGCTGCAGGATTATTCAAAAGACTGAGTACTGCTCCATCTGCATTTGTATCTCCTGAAATTGAATATTGGGCTGGTCATTCTACAATAAACATTTGCTGGCTTCACTTTTGAAAACAAACAAACAAACAAACAAACAAACAAACAAACACACCAGTGTTTCTAAATACAAGAAAAGCTGTATCAGAAAGCAATGTAAGACATTTTTAAAAGTTCAGGAAATGTTTCGAAATGTCTGGTGTGTATTTGTGTGTGTGTGTGTGTGTGTGTGTGTGTGTGTGTGTGTGTGTGTAAAAGCAAGTCAAACAGCCCAGGGCTCTCTGAGGAGGTCTCCAGCTGTTAGGATCTCTCAGACTCTAAGGCACATTTCCTTCTGAGGGCTTTAGTCTCTTCTGTAGCATATAGAGGTTACAGGACTAAAGATATGGCTCAGTGAATAGAAGTGCCCCATATGGTGGCACACATGTCTCCACCCCCAACAGCACACGAAGTAAATAGGTAAGATAATTTAAGAATCTATTTTATTTAAAAATGAGACAGTGGTATCAAAGTAGCAATATTTTATTTAAGTTTTCTGGATAAATGTGTGTGTGTGTGTGTGTGTGTAGATATAACTGTGAGTGAGCAAGTGTGTGTGCTGGCATGTACATGTCTGCATCAACAGAACAGAATTGTACTTTGACTACCATCAAAGGGACCTTGAGTGAAGAAAGCTAGAAGATGTTGAAATATTACTCAAAAATAAAATCTTGGATCACGTAGACACTTACATGTAGACATATACTGTCTACCTGCTAACACAGAAGGCAGCAATGGTGGAATAATGCCTGTCAAGATAAAATTTCCTTACAGCAAAACGCAGGGCCAACTGGCTAATGAGCAAAGGAGGCTTAGGGTGAACAGGGCTGTACTGTGGCCTCCATGCTCGCTCTCCACTCAAGTTCTACAGCATGCTGAAGGGGTGCTACCTAAATTCATCTGTAAAACAACACCGGGAGGTCTCTATTATTCTATCTCGTGAACGCAGATCAAACCGAGACCAACAAGGCTAGAAATATTACCCAGACACATTTACAGTGTAAAAGCGAAAGAGTTCCAACGCCAGTCTGTCTGATCTCAAAGCTTCTAGCACAGTCTGTTCCCTTCCTTAGCACCCTCCCCAGTCCCCTGTCCCCAGGAGGAGGCTGTGGCCAAACTGGAGGTAAGATCCCAATAAGGTTATTTCAGCTGATCTTCTCCTCTGCCTTGGAAGCCAGCCTTCCTGCTGCATCCTCTGTCATGGCCCCGTCACCCCTGCATGGTTAGGCAGGGAAAGGACCACCCCTGCTATGTTGACAAGAAATAAGCTTCTAATTTGCAACACTTCTTTATATGGTTTGTCAGCTCGGAGCTCCCACCAAAGAAGAATTTCACAACAGCCCTGGCCACCTCATGCTCCTCCAAGCAGGGTTAGAGTTTTCCTGGGCTACGGTATTGGGAAACTTTTGTAGACACCAGTTCTTTGCCCTCCAACAGGATTTATCCTCTCCTCCCCCACTTCCTCTCATCTTCAAAGAAGTCATATTATCTTCTATTATGTACCAGGCAGCATGTGGCTCTGGGTTACAGAATAAGATAAATTATGGTATCTGACAGTCTGCTTTTTGGCTGTGCACAGGAAAGGCAAATTTGGTAAACTTGTATAGCATGTCCTCAGGACAACTAAGAAAAAACTATATATTTTTTTATTTTGGTTTCTCTCTCAGCACTGTTTGCTAAGTGGAAAGAGGTTTCTCTCGGCTTGAATGACAGATAACCGGTTTTGTTTCTTCCTTGCATCCATCCCTCAAAGGACTGCCGTTTCTCCTGTAAACTACCCAGCGTGCACCCGAAAAAGGTTAAGATGGTCGGCAGGGGTGGGGTTCTCATCAGAATTTATTACTGCTCAAAGCCTCCATAAAGACTCTCATTTAACACGGGCCTTTGTGTTTCCATCCATGAAAATTGTTCATACCATGACCAATCTGACACATTGTCAGTGTGCTTCATGGAATATTCCAAACGAGACCACAGTGAACCATCTCCTTGGTGGGAGGAAAAGGGGAAGACATGGGTTAGTCAAAAAACAGAAGTGGCATTTAAATTCTGTGTGGCATTTTCTACCCAGGTCAGAGCTCGCTTAGACCAGCAATGATGGAAACCCTGTTTTGACAGTTAAGAGAATACCTTCGATAGATGCTCCCCCACCATGTGGAGTTTGACAATGAACCAAACTTTCAATTAGCCTCCAGGAAAAAAGTAGGGTCGAAAATGTACAGTCTTTTGTCCCCATTGAAAAGCTAACACCTGCCAATTACAACTGCCTATCTAACTGTTATACTCTTGTTTTCCTTTCATGTAGTGAAAATCTTGCTTAGCATCTGTCAGACTTGTGTTCTAAGAAAAGAAGATTGTACGAACTCACGATGTCTTTATAATTCTTTATTTAAAACATCTTAATGTTCATTAAACACACATCCCTGCCTCCACTCACACACACACACACACACCTCACTTGTAATCAGCATTATTTAAAATCAACTCTAAACACAAAAGAAAGGAGGTAGAAAGAAAAAAAATATTCTTAGGGGTGGGCAGAGCTGGTGGTATGCTGTCGTTGAACCCCATCTCCTATGGGGAATGAACAGAAGCTTCATGCTAGAATTTTAGCTGAGTCCTATACTGGCTGATGTTCTGCCTAGGTCCATGATTTCTGTACACAGAGGCTACAGTCCTAATGACTTAATGCTAACAATAAAACCTTGAAACAAATCTGCATGTTAAAAGCGGGCACCGTAAATCACGCGCTGAACGGGGTAATGTGAGCAGGGGCCGGAATGTGGGTCCTGGGAGAGCTGGAACATTGTTTCAAGATTGCAAGTGTCAGCCTTAACTGGAGGGTCCAAAAATGTGCCCTTCTGGATTTCAGCTTGTGCCCTGACCCTGAGTTTTAACTTATTTGGGGACCGCTTCTCCTTGCATCCTAAGAGAGATGTGTTTATGTCCCACAGTTGCACTGGGAGGTGGTTAGTAATTTAAATTGTGTTAATTCTGATAAAGGGCCTTGACAGCTTTTAGTGATTAACTTTGTAAAACAACAAAAACAAACAAACAAACAAACACTCCCCTGTCACTCACACCTCTTCCAATCCTCCAAACAGCTTGCTAAGGACTACCAATTGGGGTGGGGGTGGGGGCAGGAAAAGAAAAAGAAAAAGAAAATAAAAAGTGTGTGTCACCAGAGCAGCCCTTTCCGGTGTGATAACATTTAATCTTCTAAGTGGGACGGAGTCTTTATGCTACACTGCTCAATGGCTGAACCTAGATAGCACTACAAAGTAGCTTGACATGAATATAGAAAATTTCCAACTTGGGCTAAACACTGATAAACTATTTTCTGAAAAGCCGATCAAGAACATCAGTTACACTTAATACAACCAACCCCCCATTCTCCCAGAGCTTGCACACATAACCAGGGTAGGAGAAAAAAAGCCTTAATATTTCCATTTACTAAGGTTTTCTGTGCTGAACATATTCTGGATTTTTTTTCTGATTTTTTCTAAGTTATTTTTTAATCTGTTAAGTTATTTATCTTTTTTTTTCCTTTTTATATATAAGAACACTTTAAACGAGGACGTTTAAGCTGCCACAGATAGATTTCCCCAATGTGTGTACCATCTTGTAGGGTTTGAGGCTGCTGACCATTATTACATACTAGTTCAATTAACTAGTATAGTCAAGGCCTTTCTCTCCCTCATGGCCCAGGAAAATGGCTGGTATGACTGTGTTTTTGTCTGGATGGGTGATTGTGCCTAATCATACCTGTGCTTGTGTGACAAAGAGGACAAAACATACCACTCAAAATCTCATTCTTAACTGGGATATCTGTAGCACACTGTATCTGTAGCATACTCCCTCCTCCAAAGACTCAGGGGTCATTGCAGAAGGGAGGACAGAAGGATTTTAAGAGCCAGAGGTAGATGCCTACCAAAAAAAGAGTGCTTTTCAGACACAAGAGGGCAGCTGCAATTGTCACACAACAGTTGTAACAACATGCACAAGACCAGCACATGCTCAAGGCAGACAAAGTCCCAGCATGGAGAGAGGAGGCAGACATGACATCCGCCCATAACTGAAGAGCTATTGGCAGTTGACAGCTGCTGAGAGGGAAACCTGGTGTTCTTTAAGCCTGGTAGATAAGCTATATGCTTCTGAAAAAAAAGACACAGCCAAGAATATATCAGCCTCACTACTGGCCTTGACAGTGAGAGAACACAAAGTTGGGTTGAGAGTGATCTGGGGAGAGTTGGGGGTGGGCATGAATAAGATCAAAATATGCTACAAGAAAGTCTCAAAGAATTAATTTAAAATGAAAAGTCACAACTACAGTCTTTCTGTCATTTGACATCTTTTGTGATATACCATTCAATGACGAGATGTTTTCTCTAAATCCTTCTCAGTAGACAAATACAGTAAAAATTATAGTTGCTTTGTTTTCTGAGATTATTACTAGTTCACAAAAAACAAATCTGTTTTGACTTTAGGAAACAATTCTTGTTTAGGAAAGAGCTTTCTTTGTTAGTCAGAAATGAGAAGCTGTGTGGCCTTCTCTAGGGAAGCCATTCCTCCCCATCTGATATCATGAGTCATCTACTTTATCAGGTGTGCTTGCTGAAGCAGGTAGAGAGTCTCAGGTACCCAAGACATTCTAGCCACCTTGAGTGTTATTTACCATGCCTGACTTTGCATTCAGTGCCAACGGCCCTGCAAAATCCTTAACTGGAGACTTCTAGGTCTGCAAAGATGCTTTTCTATGTGTTATGAAGGCAACTGTCTCTCTCTGTTCTGCATTGCAGCCAGCTGTAATGTTGAAAACCTGTGCATAGCTGGATTCTAGTCTAGTCATTGTTTCACAGGTCATAATGACAGGGGCACCGGCATTCTTCTCGCCTTTCCTTCTTAACAATTTTGTAAGCATTTTAAAATTGCAATATGGTAGTTCATGAAAATGTAACATAAGCATCTAAGCCTAAGAGTTAAAAAAGCAAGATAGCATGGTGCTGGCTTCCTTTTTGCTGCTGCGCTTACTATTTCTGAGTAGAAATATTTGTGATACTCTTGTCAAGTTCTTTATTAAGTACAACTACCTATGTTATTTATATATAAGAAAGAAAGCTTTCTAAAAATAAAATCTGGAGTAGTAGCTATCTTCCAGACTCATCTCAGACATTTCGATGGGTCCCTCTGAAGTGATTTCAGCAAGGAACCTGAGATGTGGAACTTTCTAGAGACGCTGAAAGTTCCCTGCTCTCGCTGGATTGGAACCCAGTGCTCTCAGTGCTCTGGGCATGTCTCACACACAGCACATCCGAGTCAGCAGTCCTTGTGTCACCGGGTCAAGCCAAGTGCTGAGATACCTGAGTTGAACATTTGGGGGTGAGCCTTGGAGGCACAGCAAATGCATGACTGTGTCGTGTCCCTTTAAGAGAAACAGCAGACAATGGAAGTGGCTGAGGAAGAGGGAACTTACCATAAATTCTAGGGAGGGCTTCTCTTATGGGAGACCTTCATGCTGAGATATGGAAAACCTTAAGGGAGGTAGGTTTTGTGTGTGTAGAAAAAGCTGATGGGGGAGGGTCAGAGTGAGAAAGACAATGGCAAGAGAAGATGGGTAGGTTAGTCAGACTAACCCATCTACGCCCTCAGTTCATGAAAAGAATGTGGGGTCCTAGCCTTCATCACTAAGATGACACTGAGAGGTTTGAAGAAAGCAAAATCTAATTGTTGTCCTAGGAGACCAATTCTGGATTATAGTTTGCAAAATTAAAAATATGAATACAATGAAAGAAGGGGAAGTTACTATGACATGGAGCAGATAGGAGCTCCACAAGGACCAAATATATCTGGGCACAGAGGTCTTATATGAGACTATTTCTCCAACTATGGACCATGTATGGATATAACCTAGAACTTCTGCTCAGATGTAGCCCATGTTGGCTCAGTATCCAAGTGGGTACCCTGGTAAGGGGAACAGGGACATGACATGAACTCAGTGGCGGGCTCTTTGACCTCCCCACCCCCCAAGGGAGGAGCAGCCCTGATAGGCCACAGAGGAGAACTTTGCAGCCAGTCCTGAAGATACGTGATAAAACAGGGTCAGATGAAAGGGGAGGAGGACCTCCCTTATCAGTGAACTTGGAAAGGGGCAGGGAGGAGATGAGGAAGGGAGGGTGGGATTGGGAAGGAATGAGGGAGCAGGATACAGCTGGGATACAGAGTTAATAAAATTTAACTAATAATATAAATAAATAAAAATGAATACATAAATATATTTGAACAAGGATGAATATTGTGTCATAATATGAAAGAGCATAAAACCTGGAAGCTGTCTATTTATTTAAAATGAAGTAATTAATGAGAAGAAATTTGAAACATCTCATACAAGCAACTTAATGACCCAACTGAAAGCCCTAGGGTGGGGGGGAGCAGATACACCCAAGAGAAGCAGACATCTGGAAATAATCAAACTCAGGGCTGAAATCAATCAATTAGAAACGAATAAAACTATTCAAAGAATCAACAAAACGAAGAGCTGGTTCTTTAGAAAATCAACAAGATAGACAAGCCCCTAGCCAAGCTAACAAAAAGGCAGAGAAAAACGGTCCAAATCAGCAAAATCAGAAACAAAAAGGGGGACATAACTACAGACACTGAGGAAATCCAAACAATCATTAGGTCTTACTACCAAAGCCTATATGCCACAAAATTTGAAAATCTAAATGAAATGGACAGTTTTCTTGAGAGAGTCCACCTACCTAAATTAAGCCAAGATCAGATAGGAAGATTGAATAGACCTATCCACCAAGGAAATAGTAATCAAAAGCCTCCCTACCAAAAAAGAAAAACAAAACAAAACAAAACAAAAACAACAACAACATAAAAAAACCCTGGGCCAGATGGATTTAGTGCAGAATTCTACCAGACCTTCAAAGAAGTCCTAACACCAATTCTCTATAAAGTGTTCCACAAAATAGAAATAGAAGGAAAATTACCGAACTCTTTCTATGAAGCCACAGTCACCTTGATACCTAAACCATACAACGATCCAACAAAAAAGAGAACTTCAGACCTATCTCTCTGATGAACATTGATGCAAAAATACTCAATAAAATACTTGCAAACCGAATCCAAGAGCACATAAAAGATATCATCCACCATGACCAAGTAGGCTTCATCCCAGGCATGCAAGGGTGGTTCAATATACGCAAATCCATCAATGTGATCCACCATATAAACAAACTGAAGGAGAAAAACCACATGATCATCTCCTTAGATGCTGAAAAAGCATTTGACAAAAACCAACAC
>CM053744.1:106416394-106458103 GCA_028658305.1 Pachyuromys duprasi | reverse complement strand
AAAGCATTTGACAAAATCCAACACCCATTCATGTTTAAAGTCTTGGAGAGACTAGGGATACAAGGCACATACCTAAACATAGTAAAGGCAATATACAGCAAGCCTATAGCTAACATCAAACTCAATGGAGAGAAACTCAAATCAATCCCACTGAAATCAGGGACTAGGCAAGGCTGCCCATTGTCTCCATATCTCTTCAGCATAGTACTTGAAGTCCTAGCTAGAGCAATAAGACAACTAAAGGAGATCAGGGGGATACAAATTGGAAAGGAAGAAGTCAAAGTATCACTATTTACAGACGATATGATAATATACATGAGTGACCCCAAAACTTCAACCAGAGAACTCCTTCAACTGATAAACCCCTTCAGTAAAGTGGCTGGATACAAAATCAACTCAAAAAAATCTATTGAGTTCTTTAGCTCACATGTGCATGCTTTTTAAAGTTATTCCCACAAACCAGTTCCAAAATTTAGAAACACATTGACAGGTGAAGCAATTCCTGGTACTAATTTTCTGTATTAATCACTATCAGGATAACAAATTGATACCACCAAGCCTGTTAGATCAACAATTGAAGGGGGAGGAAATTTATCTGGACTCAGGGTTTCAAAGCTTTCTGTCCATCATTGCTGGGCAGGAACAGAAAAATAGAGCCTCTTTTATCATGGTGGCCAAGAAGCAAAGAGAGGAGACTGCCTGTGCTAGTTGGATTTCTCCTTCTCTTCCATCAGAGCCTCCAGGCAGTGGGATGCTGCCAGTCACATTCCTGGATCAGTATTTCATCCTTAGTCCTCTCTGACAATGTCCCCACAGGCACATTCACACTAGCAATTGAGATTAGCCATAGCAAACACATTCTTTCAATCTCTAAAATCAGGTTTGTTCGTTTTCTGGGGCTCAATTACTATGGCAGCAAGAATATTAAATTAGAAACTGAAGTCTCTCAGTCATTAGAGACACTGTCAGAGATGACACTTTTCAAAGTTACCATGTTTGTTCAGGACAGTAAGTAGAAGGAGAATTGACAACTGCCCTGCCAACTGTGATTGCAGGATCTCCTGGAGTGACTGATGTGTCAACTTCGAGCAATTGGTACTGAAACATGAATTCACTAATGGAATGTGTCTCCTCCATTTGAGACATTTTTCTTTTGTCTACTGGAAACTTCATATTTGTGGTGAACATTTCACTTCTAACCCACGTTACTCAGTTAATTTCTTTTCAAACCTGCCATTTACTCATTTTATAATTTATCCATGAACATTCATTGAATGTTTTTCCTGATTTATGATCTAAATTAAGTGACATAAAACACTTCCCTATATTTAAGAATATGCACACACAAATTTTACAAACCTGGCTGAAAACCACAGGCAGCTTTCTTCACTTTGGCTATTGATTCATAAGTCAATATAACTATTAAATGATTAATCATGCTTTAACGGTAAAAAACAAAAACTCTTTTTATACCTACAAACTTTCCATTCATCTGCTGGCTTTGTTTTCAATTCTCTGTGGAACCCACCAGTTATAAACACACTGAGATGACAAGTTTGGCTGCATTCAGAGTCCCTGGAACTTTTCTAGTGTGCATCAGAAACTCTAAAACAATTGTCATTGTAATTTATGGCATTCTTCACATTGAGGGGTATTTTTGTTATTATTTTATGGTCAATACATGCTTGTTTGAGTATTACAGTTCTTATGGAGAACATTAGGACCTCAAACAAATTTACAAGCTATTCTAGTGCCCCCAAACTCGCCAGCACATGCAACATACAAAGGCCCTGTCATCCTGCATTGAGGTCTCCTAACAACCCCCCTATCTGGCTTACTCCACCTGACCCTTCAGGTAACCAAAGGTTCTTTTCCTTTTTTGACAATTTAGTGAGATTTTCAAAGAAGCACTGAGGTTTGGGTGTACTTTGATGGAGCTGGGCAGGGAGAAAGCATAGTCAATATTCCAGGCCCTTGTTGAAAATTCATTTTGCTGTCTTATATTTTCTGTCTTTAAGGAGAGAAATTCATATTTTTCTCTCTCCTTGAAGAGCTTAGATCACTTCATCTGCCCTCAATTTGGCTTGTGTTGCCAGCCCCAAAATGCAATATGTTATTCTAGCTGAAAGTCCGCCTCGCTTTCTTAAACCATTTTATAACAAAAAGGGACAGGGGATCTTCCTTCTTCAGGAAGAACACTTCAGGTTATTTCAGGACCCTGAGTCAATCAGGTGAGGCCAGGCTGATGGTCTCCTGGCTTTCCAAGAAATCTTAGAACCTAACCAGAGCGTCTTCCCAGTTAGGCTTTGTGTAGCAGCAGTTTTAGGAAGCTGGCTGTTTTTACACAAAGGGCAGGTATTTGGGGAAGCACTGCCCCTGGCTGTTTGCATAAGACTGACACCTACACAATCACAAACAACATTTTGCTTGCTTAGGATTCCTTTAGAGGCCCTCTTCCCAAGTGTTGACCTGGATTAACCCTATTTAGCTTGTGGAGAGTGTAGGGATTACAGGAGAAGGTATATGGCCATGGGCCACTGAGGAATTAGACTTTCCCTGTGGTGTTTCCTTAGGCCTTTGAAGTGTGGATTGAGGACAATCTTCCTTAATGTCCCCTCTTAGGGATCCTGTTTCACTTACAGAAGCCAGTCTTGTGGAGAGAAGTAAATACAGAAAAAACCTGGGTGGAACTTGTTTTGCTTATTAATCAAAAGCAAGAAGCTGGGACACTTCCTTCTGTTACTACACTCTGGCTGCCTCCCCGCTACAGCTATATGAAGGACCTGAGGTCTTATTTCATTGTAAAAGCTAGTGCTGCTGAAGGGGTGGAGAAAGGAGGCCTCTTTCTCCCCTGATCTCCTATTGAGAACTGTGAAAATGTATGTATTATCTGCAATGGCCATTCGAACTCTAGAAGTGAGCTTTAGGGAAGCAGTAAGGATATATGTAAAACCTGACCCGTAGGCCAGTCACTGCACCATTGTTTATGAACCAAAAACTGCAAATCCAGATAAAGCAAGGCTCCTTCTTATGCCTGCACAATGCAAAAATAGATGAACATAAAAGGCAAACACTGTTGAGGAGCCCAGGGTGGACTGATTGTTCGCAATATATACGTCAACTTAAAAAACAGTCACATCCTATATCAAATGATCTTCTTTTCAATACTTGAAACATTAATCCACATAAACACATAGATTTACCTCATGAAAGTGACAGGATAGTTCAGAAATACCAACAATTAGTGTGTGGTGGTTTATAAATGATTATTTTGTTCTATTTTTTTACATTGTCTACTATACGTGTGCATTATTTATTTAATATTAAAATATGTTCAACTTTCTTGTGACTAGAGATGGACTTATTATGATTTGTTACTTGCATAAATGAGGTCAACTGAAACTTAAAGGAACCCATATATACACAGGACACAGTCATATGAGAGATTTTGAACTGATTTCAGGCCTGAGACCTGAGCTCAGATCCACTCACATGCTTACAATCTCTAGGGCTCATAAGCTCCTTCTCCTCTTCAGAGTTCACACATTCATTCACTCATTCACTCATTCATTCGTCCATTGTAGTGTCCTCACACTGGCTGGGCAATCATTACTTTGAGCTCCCCTTCGTTTTTCTCACCTCTGAATGAGGACAGCAGGGTTCTTCTATGTACCGCAGGGGTTCTTAGATACACCAGGCGGTATTTGTAAAAAGTTTGGACAAGTTTGTATGGCTGCTAGAACACACAGGAATTCCCCTGGGTTCAGAGGTGACTTGGGGGCTCATCCAATTAGCCAAGAACTGTCCTGATCATAACTACTCTTTGTGTGCCTTTAGCCCTTTGCTACACTGACGAGGAATTTTGCTCATTGGTTTCAGAATAGCTTGTTTCTCTGTTTCCACCCATGCATTCAGCTCTAACAGACATGCAGGAAGCCAAAAACAGCCAGCTCTGTGTTTTCCTACATTCACTTCCAGTAACCGGCAAGCCTTCTCCTGTCTTCACACCTGCACAGGGAATGGCCTCAGACAATCCTGCTGCACTCTGAAACCCTTCCTTGTCAGTGTTAAATATGCCATAGTATATACAGCATGCTATGTTTTCATTTTCCACAGGAATGTCGCACTGTCCACATGAAAGCAAGGCCCTCTTACCTCACAGATCCATAATACTCCAAGTCCTCACTCCGGAAAATGACAGCCCATAGCCTCAGTCTGGGAGAACCCCTTTATTGTTAGGTTATCCCTTCCTGTCCCTAGACTGATAAAAATGAAAGTCTAGTGTACAGTTGGTTACGACTGAAGAATTCCTTACCCAAGCAGGTAGTCCGAGTCATGTGTCCTTGCTTTCAAGCCTGCAGGAAAGAGTCTGCATTCCATGGAAAAAGCAAAATTTCTCAGGTAGGTCAAGATGTTTTTCTCTACCTAGACAAACAAGAAGCAAAAGAAAAGAGAAAACCATCTTCCTAATTGGAGATGACATGCCAAATGTTGGACGTGTGCCAGGTTAGGTAAGACCATGGGATCTGGTTGGCAAACAGAAAAAAAGTAATTTTAGGACAATGAACGTGTGTTTTGGCCCTTCTGCTGAGCATTAGATGACATTCTCATACCCAGAGAGTTCAGGGTTCCTGGTA
Organism: Pachyuromys duprasi; assembly: GCA_028658305.1. Lineage (NCBI taxonomy): Eukaryota > Metazoa > Chordata > Mammalia > Rodentia > Muridae > Pachyuromys > Pachyuromys duprasi. The sequence goes on along the minus strand of CM053744.1, from coordinate 106,453,466 downwards.
CTCACTTGCATAACATTTTAAATAATCTCAACTATGGTAAACATCACCTCAGGAACAGTGCCAGCCCCGAGGAGACAAAGGGAGGGTGTTGGTGAAAGTGCTGCTGCTCATGCTTCATTTACAAAGTGATAGAATTGATGGTAACTTCTTCCAAAGAATGGGACTGGGCACTGAAAGCCCTCTTTAATCTGAGGCTCTGGGACAGGTACGGGTGTGCTCCAACAGGCAGGCACAGGTGGTGGTGCTGTGAGGTTGCTCTGGACAGCCTGCAAAGAGTCTTCAGCTCAGTCCTCAGGTCCTCAGGGAGCTGCCTCCACGCAGTGGGCCGCTTTGATCTTTGCTGAGACTGTTCCAAGGATACCAGTCATGTTCTGGGTGTCACAAATTCATTTTACAGCATCATCAAAGCAGCATTCACGCGGTAAAGACTAACAACCGGCCTCTATTTGAACAGCTAGCAGCTCTTCAGACTGCTGATTCATAGAACCCGCTAAGCTGAAAGAGAGAGAGCTGAGAAACAGAGGGAATGAAGTGAGAAGAGAAGAGATGGGGGAGGGGCTTGCCTGCTTCTGCCAGTGGCCTGCACCACCCAGCAGCAGGACAGCAACCGTGAAGGCACTTTTCTAACTGTCCTATTTACAGCTTCAGTGAATTTAGTTGGTGATGCATCAAAAGCTTTAAAAGTCTCACAAAAATATCAAACAGCTTTATCAGAAGATGGGAAGAAAGAACATCCTTCCTGAGAATTTAAATTAAACCACAAACAAATGGTTTTGTAAATCAAACTTAAAACTAATGGGAAGGAGAGAGAAGGTGGCTCAGAGGATAAGTGTGCTTGCTGTAGAAGTATAAGGACATGAGTTCAAATCCCCAGAGCCTGTATAAAAAGCCAGACATAGTCGTGGTCACAAGCCTGTTCCTCCAGCCCTGTGGGGTATAGGTAGGTGGACACAGGAGAGTTGCTGGGGCTGGATGATCACCAGCATATCTCCGGGTTAATTAGGAAATCCTTTCTTGAGAGAATAAGGCAGAAAATGATAGAGCAAGGCATCTACCATTCTCCTCTGGTTCTGTGTGTGCAAACATATGTGCATATAATGTACACAGTGAAGGGGAGGGAGGAAGGGAGGGAGAGAATGATAAAGCAGGTAGTTGGGTCGATAGCTTGTCACATGCCGTTGTTTGTGATCTTCTCACGGCAGAAACCACTGCAGTCTTTTTAAAGTATAATTTTTCACTAGTGACACCCACCTCAACATGTCAAAAAATGGGGTATTTCTTGATGTCCCTCCCATGCCTTCCCCACCATAATACAAAACATGGAGATGATTCGTTATATGATAACATCTGAAATCCCTGAAAACTGATTCTTGTAGTAAATCAAAAATTACCTTTGAGATACAAAGATAGAGACATAATCACTGTTCTTTGCAGCGAGTAGGAGAGGTGTGCCGTCAAACAATATGGAGGGATGGAGGGATGTGCATTAGCACCCTACAGAACATGAAAGGCAAGCAAGCAGCAAGCACATAAGAAGATGGTCACTGATGACCAGGAAAGTACAGACAAAACAATGAGAAGAATTTCACTCTTAACATAGTATGTCAATGTAATATGTATAAGATGTATATGTCAGCATATATATTAGAAAGACATCTAGCTAATGTCTTTGATTTCTAATGAACATCTAGTTGAACAGGCACTTTCTATAATATTTATGGAAGCGTAACTTGGAAGAGCCTTTAGGGAAGAAAATAACACCACAGAAACACACATTTAAATGCAGAGATGTAGTGGCATAGGAAGGAATCTTAGTAACCAATCTCTGCTTTTTTCTTGACTTGTAGAAAGTCAATCTCAGTCAAATCAAGGCTCTGTTTTTCAGAGAGTCCCTCTAAGGCTGCTAACAGGTCAAGATGTTGGGGAGTGGGGGAAAGAATGTGGTCCTTAAAGCAGTCGCCAGTCAACATGGGCTTTGCCCTGCCCACCCTGATGCCAGGCAAGTCCCTTCTTGACAGCATGTCCACCATTCTTTTTCTCTGTCAGGCTGCCCTCAGGAGGCTTGTAGCAATTTTACCATGGCGTTGCTATGTGGAGACCTAGAATCTCAGCCAGGCTGTCTGTGGACAGATGTGTGCCTGGAGGGCACACAGCATTTTTTCCTCGGGACGCTGCTGTCTACCCGTGCCCTTCTCCTAGGCTGGCTGCTCTCTGAGCATAATCTGGGAAGTACAGTACATGGTCACTAATGAGAACCTCATAAGAGCATCTAGTGTCCTCCTCTTCCTCGCTTCTGCAACATGCCAGAGAAACTTTTCCTAACCTAAAACAGAAGTTCTGCAGTCTTATGATGTGTCTCCCATATATTTCTTCTGAGCAGAGTTTTCTTCACTCCTCTAAGAATTTAAACTTTTAAAAACTGAAGCCTTGGAGGCTATCCCTGTCTCTCCCTCTGGGCTTCAGAATTGAAACACAAAACAGTGACAACAAACATAGAAGACTCTGGCTGTTTGAATGTGGCAGAGACAAAGTTACCCACTGCTGGATGTCTGTTTGTCATGAAGAACTATGTACATGTGTGACAATACAGGTACTAAGAACTTTTCGGGAGCATTGTTTAAGAGCAAGAGAGCTTAAAGAAAGAGAGCTTGTTGTCAACAACAAAGAGGCGTGGCTACATAAACATACTAGGCCCCTATGGTAGAGTCATGTAAGCATCAACATGAGCGTCTTCATACATTAACTTGGAAAGATATTATAGATATCAAGAACTGAAGGGAAAATTGCAAAATAATAAAGATAACACTATTTCAGCTTTTTTAAAACTTCCCTACCTTGTGTCTCTGTTTTTGTGTTCCCAAATGCAGAAAGGCACAAGAATTAGTAGTATAGACAACTTTAGAAAAGAGAGATTTAGATAAGGAACAATCGTTCCTTTTTTTTCCTTTCTGATCTTCTTAAGATGCCTACTGTCTTGTTAGATTTAAGAAAAACTTAAAAGCAAAAACGAAAACAATATCAGAGTAGTACTCTCAGAGTATAGACTGATTTGAAGATTTGATATCTAGGGCAGATAGAAAGACACAGATAATCTTAGGGTATGTGGGAAAGGAACCCTTCACTCCAGTGTGTTATCTAAGTTTCTGTTTGCTTGAGAGTCAAAAACCTCAACACAACTGCAAAAATTAAGTTGACCATAGACAATATTCCCTTTTCAGAGACCCATCTGTAACAAATGTACTTAACTCAGCAGGCGGGACGTGCCTGTTTAGGGTGAGAATGTGTGTGAACTTGACACCTAACAGTGTCAGCCCTGCTCTCTCATCCCAAACCCTGAGCTGCACGGACTGTAAACCACGTTACAATTCCATTTAAAAGAAGAAATTCTTTACGAGAAATAAGTAGACCATCTCCTGTGTTTCTAGTCTCTACTTCTCTTCCTCTCTCTGTCTCCCTCCATCCCCTCTTTCCTCTCTCTTTCTCTCTCTGACCCTCCACACCATGTGTATGTACATGTACATGCCACACATGTGAGGAGGTCATGGAAAAATTTGCAGGACTCAGTTTTTTCTTTCTGCCATGTAGGTCCCAGGGACCAAACTCAATTGTCAGGCATGGCACCCTTACCTCTGAGCCTTCTCACTGGCCCAACATAATCAACTTTAGTAGCCACAGAATAATTTGGTAAGTCATAACTTTCTCTTGAGAAACCCTTATCCATGCCTTGGGTGCATACAAGCAGCTCTTTCAGAATAGTCACACTTATGTCACAGATTTGTGATTTCTCTCGCTCATTTTGTCTCGTTCCAGTTGATCCAGAAATTTATTTCTGATGGCCTAGTAGAAGCCCCAGCATTACCTGGAGAGGAGATGGACCTGGACCTCTTTACTCACAGGAATGGGCTCTGAAATGTCTTAGCTACTTTCCTCATTGCTGTAGAGAGAAGGGCTTATTTCGACTTAGAGTTCAGGAGGTTCTTCAAAAGTGGCAGGGGTGCAAGATGGCAGCAGTGTGAGGCCACTGTCACATTGAATTCACAGTCAGGAATAAGAGCACTAGGTGCATGTCCAGCTCAGTCTTTCCATTTGATCCATCCAGGCAATGCTACCATCCTCGGTTAAGACATGTCTTCCCACCTCAGTTGGTATAATCTAGATAATCCTTCTTAGGTGATTCTAGGTCCTATCAAGTTGATAGTCGATATTAATGATCACCGGCTATGTCTTCCCACTCACTGCTCCTGCCACAGCTAATGTACTCACTGAGGAACAGTCACAACAATGAATCAGTTAAAATACGATGACTGTTTTAAGGGTAAGTCTATAAAACACTGACTAGGAAGTAGATCCATGTTGTAAAACACAGAAGATGAAACTTTAAACATAACTGTAAAAAGTTAAACACCTTACCCCTCTCTGCCAAGTTCTAGACACGAGTCAATGAGGAGAGCTCATTCTCAAATGATGACAGTTGACAACAAGTTGAAACCTGATCCAAGCTAAAGCCTTTTGTTTAATTTCCTTACCACACAGTTTTCAACATCAGCAATATTGACTGCTTCACGCTGAGGTAAGCAGTGGGTGAAAGCGCAGTCTAAAATCCAGCCCTCACGGAGCATGCTCAGCCTGACGAGAAGGGTTACAACAACATAGCAACAGATACAGCCTCGGTGGATGAGCTTGGCTGCTGAGTTGACAGTGCTGATGTTGCAACTCCTGGACTGTATCTCACATATGTACAAATAACTCTAAAAAGGCCCACATAAGAGTCCAAATGCATATTCTCATCTCCATACTCACCACTGTAAAGACATTTGGTGTGGGGGGAAGGGTGTATATGATCGAAATACACAGCACAGAATTCTCAAAGAACTAATAAGAAGAGGAAAAATAAATCTGAGATGTTCTTCAAGCTAAAAGCGCTTCCACTAAGCCATTAGCCATTTGCTGAGTGAGCACTTAGGGACAGGACCAAAGAGCATTATTTATCACTTCCATCCAGTGCAGCCTGAACATGGCTGTCATTCCCAAGTCAGCTTCCTTAATCTTCACACACTCTGCTGGACATCTCATCTTTCAAGTTTTCCAGAAGGGACTAAGGTATTGAAATGAATAATGTGCACAGTCTCACAAAGACTGTTACTGAAGGAGCTGGGAGCAAACCCAGATGGTCTTATAGGAGAAATAGAAATATTGTCTTAATCAGGGTTCTATTGCTGTGAAGAGACACCATGACCAATGCAACTCTTATAAAAGAAAGCATTTAACTGAGGGCTTGCTTTCTGTTTTCAGAGGTTGTAGTATGGTGGCATGTGAAAGACAGAGAAAAAGAGAGAGAGACTCTGGCCTTGACATGGGTTTTTGAAACCTCAAAGGCCACCCTAATGACATTCTTCTGCCAATGCACCACCTCTTAATCCACCCAATCCTTTCAAATAGTGCCACTCTCTAGTGACTATGCATTCAAATATATGAGTCTATGGGGAGCATAGACACATATATCCACACACATCACAAATGTGAAAAAAATTAAAATGCAGGACAAAGTCATATAATGAAATAGAAGCATGAAGACAGGGTTAGGGAAAGTGCAGGGGTCAGAGTTGAATTTATAAATATGAGAATTTGTATTAAAGGTATCAGAATACAATTAGCCATGTGTGTGTTTGTGTGTGTGCATTTCTGTATATACATAGCTATGAGTAACTTCAGTTCAAGTCAGAGATGTACAAACTGGGTGTTTTGTATGTTCTTACTCTCAGGAGAGTGAGGAACCATTTGTGCCCCAAACCTCTGCCCCTTCCTGCTTAGGAATCCTGCCGGTTAACAGTCTCCTTCATCTTCCACTGGCAACTCTGGATACAGGAAGACTAAATTTTAAAGATGTTGGTGTGCTGTTGGCAAAATTCCCTTCTGCTGTTTCTGTTTATTAGCCTAACTCCAGATTTCACCCTGATATAGTCACGCATCAGGTTCCACGTTCGTTCCCTCACCCTTCAGGAGTTAAGAGCACATGGACAGTAAAATTGGAATCCCCATTGCTCTGGGAGAAGGCCTTCCTCAGGCATCAAGAGTGCTTTGTCAGCACTGGCTTCTGTTTCCAGTTTCACACACTGGGCAAGATGAACACAGCTGTGGACTCAGAACCTTTAAAAGCTCATTCCATCAATCATGGCTTGAAAAAAAAAAGACCATTCAAAAAAGTGAGTAGTCACAAGCCTAGGAGAAAGGATAAAAATTTAATTTAAACCAAAACATGGGACATTTTATTATGGAGGATTGTTGAGATAGAGTTGACTATGACATGGGTTCCTGTTCACATTTCTGATAAAAACTAAAGTTTGGGAAAAACTAATGGGGACAATTTTTTTTCTTTCTGAGACAAGGTTTCTCTGTGTAGCCTTGACTGTCCTGGGCCCACTTTGTAATCGAGGCTGGCCTAGAACTCGGAGATCCGCTTACTTCTGCTTCCTCAAGTGCTGAGATTCCCGGCAGAAACTATTTCTTCTCGTCTTATTTTAAGAGTTTCTTTTTGAAGTAACCCGTATGTTCGTGAGGCTTTGCTTTGCTGTGGCGAAATACCTGACACAAAAAGGACAGAAGCATTTTTTTAGCTCCTGCGGGAGTGCTCCTCCTTCAGGGCGACCAAGGAGGGCAGAGGCAGACAGTCTGTTGGAGGAGCCACTCAGGGAGAGGAGCCCCGAGCTAGCTGGCTTTCTGCTTCACCATCTCGCACTCTGTCTGAGTCCTCAGCCTGCAGGCTAATGCGGCCCACATTCACAGATCTGTCTTCCTTAATTCTCTCTGAAAACCCCTCACAAACGTGGTTAGCGTTAAACTGGCAATTGCCACACCCCTTTGTTCAAGACTACAATCTTAAGGGAGGTATAGTTGGTAGCTCATTCCCCAAGTGTCGTACCCATTTCTTATACTACCAGATAAACATACTTAGCCAACCTGTGGGTGTCAGCCAAGGTGGGATTAGGAAGGAGAGTACTAAGTGCAGCATCACCTTGGTCGCTTTTACAGTAACAGAGTTTATTTGGCATAATGACACTTTCAGGGAGAGACTGTCTGCTGGAAAAGGTCATTTTATTCTGGTTGAAAAGCTGAGTTGTAGGAATTATGGTTGGCAAAATGATATCTGCTCAATCAAAATAAAACATAAAACGACCCGACTAGGCCAATAGAAACTGTCCAATCATAATAAACAACATTCCTCTCTTGATGTCTTTTTCTGGACTCATGTTTTCTTCACCTTTTTTTTCCTCCAAAAATTAAATGGAAAGATCCAGGAATAGGGGTGAAGAAAGAAAGACATTTGGGGCCCCTTCTTGTCCATGTGTTAGATTATCTGAGACACAGATAAAACTGGGTGTTAGCCTTAAAATAGAGCCGGGTGTCAATTTCAAAATAAATAATGATAAGGGTATTTTCAAGATCAGCTCTTTATTCAAGCTCTGTGCCAAAGCATTTAAATACTCCGTGCTACTCATAACATAGTGTGGGTGGTAAAGGGGAAAAAGCGTCCCTCCTTCAGCGTGTTATTCCTAAAGAGCCTATTCGTGTCAGCGCTGCAAGGATACAATTAATTATCACAACCCCAGCATCCTGATGCCTAAACACGAAGCGCACGAAGAGAAACACTCTCCTTCTGAAAGGAGAAGAGTGCATGCAACCTGTGCGTGTGCCACAAACTGCCCACAGCCATCTCAGATAAGAGAATCATTCCACTTAACAGATTATCCCAGCAAACCATGTCTATCAGACACTTTCTCCCTCCTCCTTTCTTTTTAAATCCAAAGTTTGGGCCCACCCATACTTTTTCCCCAGAAGACTGAACGTTTGCTGCGCTGGCAGCTTTGTACAGTGTGAGATGATCTAGGTGTGGCCCTTCTTAACTTGGTCTAGATGATGACGTTTTGGGTCATATAGTTGAATGATTGCTTTCAGATACAGTTTTTTTTTAACATTTTGCATTTATATGTCTGTATTATGCTTTGGGGAAACTTTTTATTATTATTTTTTTTTACCTTGGAGCCACTTAAATCTAGCTCATATACAGTTTCTATATTTCTGTTAACCCTGAATAATAATGAACCAAGTAATGTATTTTAATAGTTTTTTTTTAAAGGAAAACAAGAAAATGAAACTCTGAGTTGTGGGACTTCCAAAACAACTTAAAATCTGAGTCTTCAGGAAAGCAGGATGTTTGAAATTGGAGCAAGGACGTTCCTTAAATCAAGTCACACTTTACACCTATAGGTAGCTTTATTCTTGACTTAGAACTGAGTTATATTTTTAACATTAAGCTTGTTTCAATATACTAAATACATTTATAAAAATATGAATCTCACAACAATTTGTGATGCAAAATAAGAAAGTATTTTTTTGTCCAGAAATAACAGATTTATTCTGTAACTTCTGTTTAACAACAAACAAAACTTATGAATTATGTGGGTATGTAAGCGTGTGTGAGAGAGACAGACAGACAGAGAGACAGAGAAGGAGAAAGAAAGAGAACACCCTGAGTGTCCAAAACATGTATTTAAATATCACCAATTACAGATGCATTCCCTCCACTTAAGCTCCCGGCACAACCTTCACATACACATTCAGCTGGAGTCAGGAGAGTATTTATGGGCAGTCCTGCTGGGAACTGCTTCCCCTGTGACGGGGTGGTAATGCAACTTGGGTGGACCATATCCAAGAGAAATAGATTGAGGCTATATGTGAGGCCGCATCAAGAGCCAGAGCTGTAATTTCTTCACGGCTGCAACCTATAGGGACTGGAGAGCAGAAAACCAGCTAGAGTCTGCTGCAAGCTACAGCTGCAAATAAAGAGTTCTCATTTCTCAAAATTTCTCCTGTGAAACTGATCCTTTCTCATTTCTGATAAGGCCTGCCTTTCCAAGCTTAACTGAGCACTGAAAGAACATGGTGCTCATGTACTGGAGGTGCTGGTCTTCGGCAGGCAGAAGCCTAGTTCACTGCCTTAGTGGTTAATGCAGGAAGTGTTAAAGGCTCTGACACGAGCAAACCACAGAACTGCTATGTTCCTGAACCCATCCATCTGACTGGCGAGGTGTGGAGAGGGAAGGTGGTATGCACACTACACACTGAGGTGAAATGCCTCATCTCCATTTAATACCAGGGGGGGAAACCCTAAAGAACAAGAGATGGACAGAGAAGATGGCCTGCCGTGGTGGAGAAGGCAGGTAGAGGTAGCCTTACACCTACTGTGGAATAAGCCATGTCTACCTGGAGAAGTCAGCTTGTTGCACTTTCCTACTCCTCTTCCTTAACACAGAGGTGATCACACCTCATTCTTGGAGTTATTGTAAGGACTGAGTGAAGCTACTCAGTAGGCACCTGACTTACATTTGTCCCTCCATTCAATTCAAGCTTCCTAGGAAATCTAATAAATGATCAGCTCCAAGTCTAAGGCTATTACTACAACATACTCAAAGCCAGCTAATTTATAGAGGAAGGAATTTGTTTAGCTCACTGTTTAGGAGGCTGAAAGCTCAGGTCCATCACTCAGAGTTCTGGTGAGGCATCATGGTTGCTGGGATCACAAAGGGGGTCAAGACAGGAAATGCTCATTTATAACAGTGCAATCTGACAGTAACTAAATTCTCTGGGGACCAGTGCAATCCCTTCCATGATTCTGTGAAAATACTCCTAGTAACTACCTTCCTGCAGACCCCAAGTCTTCAAAACTCCACCACCCCAACACCATCGTCATGCTGAGAACACACCTTCCAACAGAGGAGACTTTGAAGGACAAACCACACGCAAAACAGAGCAACCATTTGCCTGAGAACCAGGCACTTCTCATAGCAGGGCAGCCCCCTCCCCCTAAAAAGGGAAAATTTTGGAATTTACGGCAATTATTTGCCTCAGCACCCTAATAACTCAGTTCATTACACTTGTACTTCCCATGGGAAAGTTTGCTCATCTCCAGGCTTGTTTGAGGAACCTTCCACAGCCCTAATCAAGGTTGTTGCTGGATCTTGAACTTTCAGCAAAACATGAGGTAAGTAAACACCTTTCTTTATAATGTACCCAACTTCATGTATTTTCTGTTCTCTTCTAATCCAGCCGGAAGTGGATTAAAACAGTAGTCTTAGGTGTTGTGCCTTACACCTTCTTGTTCAGTTTTAATCTATTTCCCAGCTTAGAGCCTGACATAAATTAAGCACTTATAAAATATTAGAGAGGGATCAGGGCACAGTGGTGCATGCCTTTGATCCCAGCACTTGAGAAGCAGAGGCAGGCAGATGGCTGTGAGTTCCAGGCCAAATGGACTACAAAGTGAGTCCAGGACAGCCAAGGCTACACACCTTTTTGAGACAGCCTGTCTCAAAGAGCAAAAGATGTCTCTATCTGAATCTGAATCTACGTGTGTGAGAGGGTTAAATACAGGGAACGAATCAACGCCCCAAATAAGGACCGTCCAGGGGGAAGGCCGTCAGGAATTCTCTTCATCTCTAGCCCCTGTTCGTTTCATTTCAAAAGTAAGTAGTTGTGTCGTTTAATAGGAGTAGCCCCCAATAGGCTCATATATCTAAAGGCTTCATCATTAGGAAGAGGTGTTACCTGACAAAGATTACGGGGTGTGGCTTTGTTGAAGGCAGTGTGTCACTGGGGAGAGATACAGAGCCCGGCTAAGTGTCTCTCTATGCTGCCTACCGTTCTGAATACAGAACTCTCAGCTATCTCTCTAGCACCATGTCTGGCTTGTGTGTCACCATGCTTCCCACTATGGCAATAATGAACTAAACTCTGAAATTGTAAGCAATCCCCAATTAAATGGGTTTTTTATTCTGTTTTGTTTGTTTGTTTGCTGCTTTTCTTTTTCTCTAAGAGTTGCTTGTGGTCATAGTGTCTCCTTACAGAAATAGAGCTTTGACTAAGACAGAAGTTGGTACCAGGAGTTGGGTATTTCTGTGACAGTCCTGACCATGTTTCTTGGCATAAGGTGAAACTTTAGGACTTTGGATTAGGAAAGCCATTAAATATTTTAAGTGTGGCTCAATGTGCTATACTGGCAGGAGCAAGGAAGGTGCTGAGAACAATCTAGATTATGATGGTCCACCTTAAGAAAATTGAGAGGAGAAGAACATTAGTAGCCTAGAGACCATTCTTGTGATATTTTGGTGAGTTGTGTGGTTGATTTTGCCATTGTCTGAAGTCTGCTTGAGGTTAAATTTAAGAGTTTTGGATTAATGATATGACAGAGGAGATTCAGAACAGCCTAGTATTGACTGTGTAACTGGGTTATTAATGGACACTTTCATGAAGACCTATAATAAAAAGGAGCAATCTGAGCAGGGAAAATTTTTAAATGTACAATTTGAGGAGAAAAGAAACCCTAGGAGAAGGTTTAAAGAAAAGCCTAATCCTAAATGGAATAAGGGAGTAGAAATCAATCTGATGCTTTCTGAGACAATTAGGAATAGCACTTCCTCAAGATCCAGCTATACCACTCCTGGGCATATGTCCGAAAGTTGTTCCACCACACAACAAGAGCATTTGTTCAACTATGCTCATAGCAGCTTTATTCATAATAGCAAAAATCTGGAAACAACCCAGATGCCCCTCAACCAAGAAATGAATACAAGATAGACATCGGAACAGGTTAGGAGCCTACCACAGAAGGCCTCTGAAAGACTCTACCCAGCAGGGTAACAAAGCAGAGGCTGAGACTCATAGCCAAACTTTGGGCAGAGTGCAGGGAGTCTTCTGAAAGAAGGGGGAGATAGGAAGACAAGGAGAGCAGCAGAGCTGGCCTATGTGTCTTAATTAGAAAATGGCCAATGCGAAATCATATCTCAAGGAGGGTTGTCCTGTGACCCCCACATGCATCCCACACATGTGTACTCACAACATGAAGACTTGGACACTGACGGATCCTTTCCCTCACCTGATGCACACCAGCAGCTTCAGCGTAAGACCAAGAGTTTTTAAGGCATTCCTGGAAGAGGAAACTAAGTGCAGGGCTTTGTTCTGCCTTCCTCCCCAGCCACAAGGAAGAAAGTGCCTCCCAGCTGAGCCTTGAACTGGAGAGCCGTGTCGGCTCCACAGATCAGAACACGGTTGTTGTAACTGCAGTCTCTTCAGTTAGAGATTTCTAATAGGAAGACCAGAGCTGGCGGGTGACCAGAGTTTTGGTTGGTGCTATTTCAGGGCAGAGAATCAATAGTATTAGGTTGCAACAGAGTTCAGTTCTATACATCCAATTCTGTAAACCTTTTTTTTTTTTCATTGATTTATCTTAAGACATAAAAGAAACTTTGAAACATGGTTGAGAAGTAGATAAGTTCCTTCCTTGTTTAAAAACTAATGTTGAAATGATCACAAAATTGATGTCGAACTCCCTCCCCATTGACACTTGTGTATGATGTGTATGTCGGTATGTATAGGTGTGTGTATGTGTATATATATGCATATATGTGTCTGTGTGTTTGTGTGTGTGTCTGTGTGTGTGAGAGGGAGGGAGGGATGGGGAGACAGAGAGACAGAGAGACAGAGAGAGAGCAGATCCGGTTGCTGATGAAACTGATTACTACCACCAGCAAAACATGAGTTGCAAGAAGGCATTATTTTTATTAAATCAGCACATCAAAAGATAGAAAGCTATTATTCCTCAGAAAAAGGAAGGAAATGGGGCCACTGGTTTATTTTGTAGTTGTTTTTCCTATTCTTTTGGATGTGAGAAAAAAAATTGCCAGTGGTGTCTCTTTGCAAAATTGAGTTAAGCACTTAGAGAAAAAGAAAATAGCCACAATATTACCCTTCTTAAATTCTCCCAAATCGCGCATTGGCACCACCTTGGACAACTGCCTCGGGACTCACCCCTGCCCCCATTGCTTTGCTCACTTAGTCCTGTCTGCATTTGGCTCCAGGGTATCCATGGAATAAAGCAGGCAAAATACTTGGTACTCTGGGCATGACTCGCTTCCCAGAAGAGTGTCCTTTTGAATTCCTCTTCCTCCTCCTGTGTGGTCATCCCTTCAGCTTTGCAGGCCTGAGATCTACAGCAGAATAAGTGGTCTAGGCCCAAAGGGGTTCTATTCTTTCCTACCAGTCACCATTTCCTCCCAGCAAGAGTGGTTAATGAAAACCCTCTGATTGGTTGCATTTCTTGTGCTTCAGTGTCTTGTTGCCATTTAAAGGGTTTAAAATTAGGTTGGTTTCTGTTGTAGCCTTTTCCATAGACAGTTAATCACAGGATTCGCTGCCACATTGAGGCCACAATGGAGATGGCACATGCGACCAGAAAGGAAGCCACCAAGTACAGGCCAAGTAGTTAATGTGCTTACAAAACACAAATTGTTTCAAATGCTTTGAACATGATTTTATTTGTTTCTTACCATCCTTTGCTCAAGATTTCTTTCTCTAGAACCCGCACCAAGCCTAGCATATTTGTTAATGAGTGAATAGGTTTTTTTGGTTTTCCCCTGAAAGGCTAACCAATGTAATAACAGGCTTCTGCTTGAATAAAGCAAACTCTTGAGTCTGAGTTGGGGAAGTTTTTTTTTTTTTTTTTTTTTTTTTTTACTGAGCTTCCTATGTGAGTCGTTCATTCTCCCTCTGGCCTGCTTGCTGGGACCAGCTGACAACAGTGTTCAAAGTCAGAAGACCCGTGATGCACATTTCAAAAAAATCAAAGAATCCATTCAAAGTCATCTTCCAATGAAAGGCTTTCAGATTGCTTTTGCTGGGAAGTACAGTCAGATTCAAAATCCAAGTATAAAGGTGGATGCTGGCTGGGTCTTATTGAACCCCAAATGTAGGCGGAATGGAGAAAGTGGTTAATTTTGCCTTCACTCACTTCTGCAGATCCTCCAGTCTAATGCAAACACACACGCCTGCAGCCACCATTCCTGACAATCCTCTTTGCCTGCCATCTCTTCACTTGATTTTCCAGTATTGTCCTAGCATTGCCTTAGCAGGATCATCTGTTTGCATGATCATAAAGTGATCATAAAATGTTTATTACCGTTCGTGGGACTGAGCATTAAGACCTCATGAGTTCTGACTTGCTTTTCTTCTGGCTTGCTGTACCCCTTCAGGCGTGTCTCTTACTTTCCCAGTCTGTTCTCATGTGTGCAGAATGGAGATGTTTCGGCTGACCTAGTTCATAGGCTGCTCTGCTGGGTTGAATAACTCATTAGTGACTATAAGACCCATTGAAAGCACAGTATAATAGATAAATGCTCATAAATTACAGGCTGCCTTACAGACTAGGAACTTTTAAGTATGAGCTAAAATGCATGTGGTTTTCATATCATGCCCAATGAGAGAGGGTATAGGGAGCTTACTTCCTTAAAGTTTTCATCCTTCTAACTGACAACCAAAGTACCCAATATGCTAGTGAGTAACCGAAAAGATATACCCCAGATTAAGAATTCCTTCTTCAAACTGCTTGCAACTTTTGCATTCTATTGGCTATTGCTTGAAGATGGAACAACAAGGCCAACCAAGAGTATAATCGGAATCAGTGATCATCTCTCTTGGTTTTTTGTTTGGTTTGTATTTGGTATGTGTGTGGACATGCATTGGGAGATAGAAAGTCATTATAGGTATCAGGATAATCAAGAACCTTCCATTACAGAAGTCAGACCACCTCAGAACCATAACACAATTATTATGTCATAGTTAGCTTCAGCTATCAACCTGGCATAAACCTAGTCACTTTGAAAAGGGAACCTCAACTGAAGAATTACCCAGATCTGATTAGCCTGTGAGGCATTCTCTTAACTGATAATTGCTGCAGCCAGGCCAAGCAATGGAACATGATAGCATCCCTCGGCAAGGGCAGCAAGGCCAGCAAGTGGTGCTTCTCTGCGGCTTTGCTTCAAGATCTTACCTTGAGTTTCTACCTTAGGTTCCCACTATGAGAGTCCATAACACAAGAGATGAAACAGTCCCTTTGCTCTACAAGTTGTTTTCTTTTTTTTCATAGTTTTACCATAGCAACAGAAAGCAAACTAGAACAATCACTTTGATATTGTGTGGGTACTGATATCATATTCTCCTCTTTCCTTAAATTCTAGGTTTTCTGCATCCCATAAAACAAGGACTTGTCTATCCTGGTCTTTAAAACTGTGTCTAGAGTTGTCATTGGTGCAATGTTGTTGAAGGATGCTTAGCACTGAAAATGGAGGTGATCTAGACACACTTGAACCTTGTATCTACCAATGCAGCTAAAGGCTACTACCAGCCAGAACCATAGCTATGCACATCCCACTGGACGTGGAGTGTGTCTACATAGTGGAGATGGGATGTTAACTCTGTGAGATTTAAAGAGGAAAAGAGAAAAGCTTTCTAAGGGAGCAAGATACCTCATGCAAAGTTTAAACAAAAGTACAAATTTACTGAGATTCCTTAGGACATGTAAGCAGAATTTCATGTTCATATAAGGACTACATTTAAAATAAAAATTGGAACAAATAGATAGAAAATGTTAGACTATAAGGCCATCACAATAATAACTAATATAACAACACTTATGAATGCTAAGCTACATAAAATATCTATGTATAAAATTGTTCATTTTCACAATAACCTTTTTAAAAAAGTCGTTCACTTATATAAACATTTATTTTGTAGTTCTAAGTAGGAAACAGTAGACAACAGGGTCAATATTTCTCCTATTGTAACTTTCAAAAGCAGGTAAAGTATGAAAGACAAGGTAATTTTAAAGATCTTGGGAAGATGGGGACTGTGGTAGTGGCGGGGTGGGCTTTGGAACTGAGAAATCTGTGACTAACCGTTTTCTTCATGGAAGGTTTGCCAGTTCTACACACAGGCTGGTGGTGGCTTGGCCCTCACAGAGGGACTTCACTGAGGGAATGAGGAATCAGCAAAACTTTCAGTGGTCATGTGGTGTTAGTGGGACAATTGGAAACTTCAGGCATCCTAAACACCTGGTTAGTTTTTCCCACAGTGTATTTGTTGAAATTGGAAACTAGGAAGCTTTCATAACACACACTGAAATCCCCTGTAGTGGGATGGAATTTAGGAGACAAAGTCTCTCTTGAGGATGCAACCTGCCTCAAACAGATGGCCAGACTCCTCCTCCAGATGTGTGAAGGTTGGGAGCAGTGGTGGGGACCAAAACCAAAGTCCAAACCTCTGAGGGTAGACTGAATTTCCCACAGTCTTCCAAGGTTAAGGTGATAGACACTTTCAATGAAAAGACTTGGAAAAATATGCCTGAAAAACAGATTTGCAGTCATTAGAGCCACGCCTCAGTCTCAAACCAGCTTAATGAAGGTAGAATGAAACAACCAGCCTTGCTTAACATGGCGGCTCTACTGCAGGCCCTCACTGATAGAGGATGTGATCTGGAGTCTTTAAAGATGCCTAAATCCAATGTTTGGCACAGAACTGAAAATAATTAGATTAGTAAAGAGCCTGGAAGGGATGGCTGGTAATCAGGAAACTAAACATTAAAACAGTAGATCACCAATGATTCAGTGTCTCGGATATGGCTGTTGGTATGTTTGGGCTTTGGAATAAAAAATGTTAACATTCTAAAAAAGATAGTTAGAGAATGGCAAAATATATGAAAAGATACATAATTCCTAGCGAAAATTGGAAAGCTAAGGATTGCCATCCTAGAATTGAAAAACATAATCTCGGCAAATAACTCCTTTGGAATAGAATAGCTACATAGGACGGACATTTAGATTTACAGGCAAGTAAGTAGTAGAAAATGCATGAGCTGAGACATATAAATAAAAAATAAGAAGAAAGGAGGAAGAAAAAGGAAGAGGAACGAGGGAGAAACGGAAAGACAGAGTGAAAGAAGAGCGACATAATTCTGTGGGTGAGGCTACTTGCCACCAAGCCTGGTGACCTGAGTTGGGTCTTTAGAACCCACACAGTAGGAAAGAGCTTCTTGCCACCAAGCCTGATGGCCTGAGTTGGGTCTTTAGAACCCACACAGTAGGAAAGAGCTACTTGCCACCAAGCCTGGTGACCTGAGTTGGGTCTTTAGAACCCACACAGTAGGAAAGAGCTGACTCCCACAAGTTTTTAATCTTACCTCCATATGCATGCTGTGACATGCCCAGGCACACTCATGCATGTGCACACATTAAAAACTTAAATAAACCAATGAAATGACAAAAGAAAGGAAAGGGAGAAAAGACATGTGGGATGACTTGGTAGTGCATGCCTGTAAACCCAACTACTTGGGGCTGAGGCAGGAAAATCCTAAGTTCAAGACTAGCCTTGACAATTTAATAAATCCTAGTATCAAAATCAAAAGTAAAAAGAAGCTGAGAAGCTGTGGGTGTAACCCAGGTAGATCATTGTAGAGAATACACAAATATTAGAGTCAGCCCTCAGTACAGAGAAAAAAAAGGAAAGACTGGATGGGGAGGAGGAGAAGGGAGGAAGGAAGGAAGGAATAGAGGGAAGAATGAGGGAGGAAGAAGGAATAGAGAGGTGCAGGAAGGAAGGATCCAGTGAAAATGTCGAAGGTACATGCAGCTGGAATCCAAGGATTAAAAACAAAAAAGAAACAAAAAACACCTTCTAATAACTTAGGGAATACTATCCTGTCAAGAATGCATATTTAAATATTTGATATGCCCACTGGCAAGAATAAAAACCTATAACTATAACTATAAATAAAAATGATACTACGGAAAATTTCATTAATTCATAATAGAGATATAAGCAAAGTCTAACCTTCCTTCTAAGGTTCCAATCAGAGACTGAGGTTTGATCTCTCTGAAGTTCTCCTGGTTGGGGGCTATGCCTAAGAGCACAGGTGGTCTTTGGTCCTATGGAAAGGCCTACACTCAGCAGGGATGATTTGTCCCCATGCTGTGTAGATGGGGTCCTCTTTCTCCCTCTTCCCCATCTACACCCTCTAGTGCCTCCTCTGACTCTCCATGCATTTAAAGAAGAATTGCATACACTTGACTGGACAAGGAGGGTAATTATCAAGATGGGGTTCCATGATCCTCCTGGCTTTATCCTTCTATGGAGGAAGATAAGCAGCCAATAGGTCAAGCCAAGATGATTGTGAACAGGCCCAAAAAACTTCAAAGATGGTGGCAATTTGGCTCACAGGATAATCCTGTACAAAACCTGCTTAAGAAAGTAAAAATATCTCTAATTCCTTTCTAGGAATTTGTTCATCCTGGATCATTTTGCTTTAATAAGATACAGATTTTTAAAAGCTTCTGAACCATCCCAGGCCCTCTTTCTCTGTGCCAGCTCACAGAATCTTGCTCTTTACAGATTGGATCTAAATATTTATCCATGCTGTAGCCTTCGATTTTACACATGTTGTGAAATACTTTTTTCTCTGTCTTACTTATCAAAAGCCAGGTAGAGGTAGAAGGTGAGGAGTGGGTAAAACACACACACACACACACACACACATACACACACACACACACACACACACAAGACATGTTAGTTTACAATGAATCTTAAAACACCAGGAGCTTTTGAGGAGACAGAGGATCCCAGAGCCTCTGAAGCTAAGGTCTACCATACAGCATGGATGGTCACTGGCCTCCCCACCACACCAGAGGAGCTGTCTGCCAACATAAAGAGACCCACCCATTGAATGCTGCAAATCTTTCAGTTCAGAAACGAAAGTTGTAAAGAATGCAGCACCAATTTGCAACATTCCAAGACTCTGCATTGTTTTCTGAAATCTTCTACGTCTTCCTTTGCAAGGGGGATGAATTGATGCTCAGGTCCTTTGTTACTTTCAGTAAACTGCCTATGAAAGCAATAAAGGGTCTTGAGAAATGAGCTAATGGTGAGCATCACCAACCTAGAAATTATAACTAATCACAGGCTTGCTGGAATGCACTCCTGGAAGTCATGTGTTAGCACTGTAAAGAAGCACTAGAAGGCTTTCATAAGCACATCTTTTCTACTTTTTAATAAGAAATCATTTGCTTTGGATGACTTGGTAAAGGCTGATCATCTGACTGCAATACTGTAATAGATGCTTCTGAGCCATGTTTTTAGGTTGATCTTCTTGAATGAAATGGTCCTTTGAAGTAAATGAGGGAAGATTGCTTAATAGATAGAACATCATAGATTTACCTTAGGTTTATTTTTTAAAAATCAGAAACAAAGAATGAAATCAGAAGGACAAGTGAACTATGTGAAATATTAAGCATAGGTTAAGGAAAGACACAAGACTCTTGAAAAACTAAGAACCCCCACCTAAACATTAAACAGTGAAAAAAAAAAAAACTCAAAGTAGTCCAGTGGTCCATCCACCTGTGCAATCAATATGATATATTATTATAGTCATGTTTGGAGTGCAAGAACAACCAGTATATAAATGTCTTATTTTGCATAATAGTGGTTTTATTGGCTATAAACCCAATTCTCCCCCCTCCCTATGTCAATAGCATAAATGAAGAGCTCAGGTGTTGGCCTGGTTTCACACAAACCCTGGTCGGTGACTCGAAGGTGCCCCATAGCCCTCCCTCGTGGCGTTCTTCTCTCCACTTCTGTCACAGCATTCCCACTCTCAAGCAGCTCTCACTCACCTGAGACCCCGAAGCTCCGTGTTACTTACCCTCCCTGGAGAGGAGTGAGAAAGAAAAATGTGAACAACCCAGGTGAAGACCTGATTTATCGTTCATGTTTCTTGTTCCCAACTCTGAACCAAACTGTGTACCCCAAATGGCATGTCCTCTTGCTGCCCCCTTCTCTGGACCCCACAAATAGAAGTCAGGTAAATTATGTCTAAGTCATGGGGTCAGCGAAGGCAGAGGACCTTTGGGAGGGAGTGGGGAGGATAAGTACCAACAAGGCTTACTGTTTTCTAACATCAGAAGAAAAGACATACGGTTTCTGCTACTGGTTATGTGGCCATAGATTATAGGAAGATTTTTAACTGACTAGTGTTTTATTTATTGTTTAAAAGAAATATCTCAATGACTATGCAAAATCTGAGAAAAAATTCTCAAATCCATAAGGATAAAACCAGTAGAGCCAGTTCATCTAAAGATGATAGTTTGATATAGTTAAATTGTTATATGTATTATTTTGTACATTTTATTTCATAACTTTCAATATAGTTTTTATATGTATGTGTGTAAATGACTATGTTTATAGCAGATCTTGAAAGCTATAAACCCACTAAAAATGCCACAGCTTCCTATAGGTAGCTAAAAATTTGTAAAGGCACTTATAAATGAATGTCTACTTCTCTCTTCATTTTGTAGTACAATCTCCTCAACCTTAACCACTCCAAGATGCTAAATAGGTAAATATAAAATTGTGGCATAACAGGTAAAATAAGTGGCATAGATTCAACTACCAAAAAATTAAAAAAAAAAGCACTCAGCACACATTTGCTTGAAATAAGTCTCATGAACCATTGGGACATACTTTCTTTTCAATATAGCTTATTCCATGTTGTGTTTTTAAGCACTGACTACATTTCCCTAAATGGTTTCATGAGTCATGCATGAATGCTCAAGAGAGTCTCAAACCCAAAAGAGAGGAATGGGTGATACCTATGACTCCTTTTATGAACATGTGAGGCTGAGATGAAGGATGTGCACCAAACTCAAACCAAAGTCTAGGAGAGGTTTGAAAACCGTAAGGAAAACGTGGGAAGATTTGTTTTCTTAATTATAGGGCAGCAGCTGTACAAGAAAACAGAGAACACTGTTGCAGAATGAGCAAGACTTACATTTGGATTTTGACCCAGCCTTCTCCGCCAACATGGAAGACGTCAGTTTGAAGTAACATATGACATAGGTGTTTACATGCTGGGTGGCACTGAAATACTTAGGGCATTTAGAGTCAACGTTGATCAGAGTGATGGCACATGGAACTTGGTTTGTTTTCCTTACTGGGCGTTAGGAAAGTCACAGTGTTGTCCACAGGATAGCATAAGTCATTAAAAACAGATTTTTCTTTTGATTTTTTTGGAGTAATTTATCCAAAAGAGTAGACTTTCATGACTCACAAAACAGCGAGTTTGCGTTGTTTTATTGGGTTTGAGGTTGTTCATACTAAGTCAAACTTTTTATATATGTAGGTTAGTAGACTTGGTTTTCATGAAGACATTTATAGACCAATTGCTAAAAATGCAGCTTCTAACCATTGCCTATGAGAAAATCAGATGATTAACTTGGGAGAAAACACTTTCAAACAATCTGTAGCAAACACAAACAGGAAGTAGTATTGATAGCTCTGCTTACCCTTCCAGCTTGGGTTACAAGAACCTTACCCTTTTTCATTTTTTATCTTTTACTCAAATTTATCTCTGCCACTTAGATGCCAATGTTCATGGGGAAATCTTATATAGTCTTGATTCTTGATTTGTTATTAACATACCATCTATCTTTGGCTGCAGTTTACCTTGGCAACTCACTAAATTTCTTGGTCAGTTAACTCTCATGAAGATCAAATAAAAGAAAAAGTTTTGAAAGGTCATAGGTTTTATTCAATCATTAAATTATATTTTAAACATTATATGAACTCAACAGGTTATATTTGGGAATATATGTATGTGCAAATATGTATATGCATGCAATAACAAAATTGATGATAAATGAAGAGGCCATGAATTTGAAGGAGAGCAGGGAGGGATATATGGGAAGGCTGGGAGGAGGGAAAGGAAATGGAAAAATGTAATTAAAATACAATCTAAAAAAATAAGGACAAAGGAGAACACGTTATTTTAAGTTCTCAAAGAATTGGAAAAATTACAATGTACTCTTTACCATACATTCATGGTATACTTAATAAATAAACCAATAGAGTTGAGTTCCATAGTCCATTTTTACTGCTGATTGTGGATATACTCTAAAGGAAAAGGGGTAAGCTTCATAGTGGCTCAGAATAGCACAAAAATTCAGCTCTTGGGTTTTAATCTGTATTTTGTTCCAAACTCAGTCTGCATGGCTGCCTGTTCTGCCTTAATGATGCATTCTCTCTGTACCTCATTCCTCACACCTGTCAAGTGCAGTAACCAGTTAAGCCATAGAATTGTGAGGATTAGAGAACATTGGCTATGGCGCGCTTTTAGAACAGTGCCAAGCAAATTCACAGAGTTTGAGGAGGCCTACAGAGAGGCAAAAGCATCATATAATGGAAGGATAACGGTGTAAAAGATGTGCCCTAGGGAGAGATTTCAAGTTCTGAGGGTGTCACAGAATCAATTATAAGTTGAATCACTGTATCTCTGTCTTTGTAAAATAATCCACTCTCTGCCAGAGCTGTGTCCAGAAGGACATACTCTGGCCATCATAATTAAGTTACCGACAGAAACACATCTCTGCATTTATGTTTATTTTATATGTCAAGGCATTACATGTCCAAGAGAATTGCTGAAGTAAAGAAAGCAGGCAGCACAGTAAGAAAAACACACAAATGGGGGGCAGTTGCTCATATCCACTCCTACAGGCACTTTGTGAACTCCTGCTATTATCTCTGAGATGCTGAAAGTTTAGCATGCTAGTTTGGCTTCTGGTCCAACAGTTCCACTCAGAGGTATACAACCAATAGAGATCAGATGAGTACACATGTTCACCAAGGGACATATATAGGAATGTTCATAGAAACAGCATTTATAATGACCCAAACAGGAAACAACTCAACTTCTAATCTAGAATAATGGGCAAATGCATTATGACATGTTACTATAACAGAACATTATGTGTCACAGAGCATGAGCAAACCACGTTAAGAACATGGATGGATCTCATAAACAGAGAAAATTGCCCAGGTGTAAAAGAATGTATATTCCATGGCTCTACTGACAGAACATTTAAAACCCAGCAAAACTAAACCAATAGACTGCATCTGAACCCCTTGTAAACATGGCAGTCTGTCTCTGTAACCATTTCTGATGAAGGTGCCAGCCTGTGAGTTTTTGGCATTGTTTCCAGTATTTGACCCCATGCCTGCATAAGCTAGCCTTATTTTGTTTGCTTGCTGGCTGGCTGTAAAAAAAATAAAAGGTTCATGTAGCCTGGCAGCAGCCTCAGACTCTATGTGTAGCTGCAGGTGGACTTGAACGCTTCATCCTCCAGCCTCTAGTCCGGCACAGGCTGAGATTCTAAGCATGTGCCGCCAGACTCTACACCATGCAAGGCTTCTAACGATCATTTCTGGAATGAATGCAAAATAAAATTGAGATACTTTTTTCTTTTTCTTTCTTTCTTTTTTTCTTTTTTCTTTTTTTTCTTTTTTCTTTTTTCTTTTTTCTTCTTCTTTTTTTTTTTACAGAAACACAGTTTGATGCCAAACTAGCCAAAATATCAGACTGTCAAATGTTCTGCACCTTCGAGTCTGGTACCTGTCTGCTAATTCCTCTACAGCAGCCATCACCTGTTCCCATCTTGAGAATATTACCAATCAATGCTTCTGTTCAAAGAAAGAAAAACACTTCATAAGCTGTAATTTTCTTATGAAGTTTTTTTTTTTTTACTAATTCTGTGATTGAAAGATGAAAAGACAAACCTTGTGTATATAGCCTGTTAGACTTGCTCATTTATCACATGGAATACTATAAGCCAAGAAGTGGTTGTATGCTTAGGGGGATGCTAATGTTTCCAGAGGTGGGGTGAGGAGGTTGGAAGCCCTCTGGCTTTCTAAAATTCATGACTTCTTGCTTTCATAAGAGATCAAGAAAAATGAAGTAATTGTCTGAGATTCGGGATGTTGTCGATCTGAGCATGGGCATTTGCACTTCCTGTCCTGAAAGAGCAATTTCCTCTTTTTCTCATAAGTTAGATGCTTCACTCACTCAGTTTCTTTCCACTGGTGAGTGTCTGCACTTACAGACAAGGACAGAGAATTATGGTGCTCTTGCTGGTGTCACACTCCAGCCGTTGGTTTTTGCCTCTAAGATTTATAATACACCACAGAAATAGAAATATCAATTGTTTGAGGTTCAGAAATCAGTTTGGTATTTGCTATCTCAAAAGCATTCAGAAGGACAATTAATAAAACATTATATACTGTTCTAAAAGGTGGGGGATTACGGGACTGAGAGATTTAGTTCATCCATTAATCAATGACCTCACTAGGAAAACATTAGTGAATGATTAAAGAAAGATGATCCTGAGGGACTGCAGGGGGATTCAGACTGGCTTTTGTCAAAGCCCCCAAATCTAATGTAATTTCAGGCTGGCCTCAAAATTCAATTTGTGTGGAGCCTCTAAGTCATCCATTCCGCAACGACATTCAGGGTAATTGCACTTGACTGACTTCCAACACAGAGCTGAGAAAATGTCTTGTTCCCGGCCCTGGGTGCCCACAAGGAGGGCGGCCAGATGACCACACAGGAGGCCGCCGTTCAGTTGCAGAGTCTGCCAGGGTCCCACCTGCTGACCGTTGCCCTCCACAGGAAGCACGTGTTTCTGGTTAATTCCTGCCAGCTTTTGGCTGGCAGGTAGGGTGTCTGCAGCAGGCTGTTTCGAGGGCTGCCACCTGGTGCTGTCAGTCGGCCTCAGACCTAGGAGAAAAGGGAGGCGCATTCTTCTACAGGCTTATTTTTTCTGTGTTTAGGGCATTTCTTGGGACTTGAGTTCTCACTTGGCAAGTGAACTGGTCTCTATAGTTTAGAAGAGTTTTTTTTTTTAATGGGGAGGAATTTTGCTCGCTTTCATTTAACTCAACCGTCCCTTCTTTGGAAAAGCTATTTAGTAATACCTAGTTCAGCCTCATTAAGTCTCTGCAAGTGTCCCCACAGTAAGGCAGACTTGTCTGAAAATATGCTTAATCAGTTGACCCTGATCGTCATGATTTGAGACACGCTTGCTATATTTTTAATAGGTAGTTAATAAACAGGCAAATACAAAGTTAGTGTTTTGAACCCATTAGAAAGACAAAATAGACAAAAATAAATGTCCCAGGAGAATGATTGAGCATTCCTTAATGAAGACCATTTTTGGCTCCTGTCTTGGTAGTTTACAGCATTGCAAAAGAATACAAGATTCTCAGTGAATGTCAACAGTTAGATAATATTTCAACCTCAAAAAGACCACTTGGTTTGGTCCAAAATCAACTTCACATTTAATTTTAACTCACAACTTGCATTTTGCATGGACAAATGAAGGACAATATTCCAGAAAATAAGTGAAAATAAAATGAAGTTTGTTAGAAAGTGCAATTTGCTTTTACAGAATTGTTTTTAAATAACAACACAACTCTTGGTGGGAACCAAAACCTGGAGAATAAAGCTGTTCTAATTCCTCTGTCCCTTTGGCCTGTCCTGACAAATGTGTTAGACTGGGGGACGGCAAGCAGCAGAAATTTATTTTTCTCTAATTCTCTAAGTGGGGAAGACCAAAATCAAGTGACCCATAGATCTGTTTTCTAATGAAGGGTTGTTCTCTGCTTCATCAATAATGCCTTCTCACTTCCTCACATGCAGAAGCTCAAAGTGACTTTCCCAAGCCTCTATCTAGACACTAACTAAGCCTACTCACAGAGATTAAGCCGGCTTGGTGCAGACACTCCCAACAGCCTAGCTTAATGGCACTATCCAGGAGGTTAGAGTTCAACAGGAGGGCTTCAGAGAGACACAGCATACCATCGCTCCTAAAGATGGATATTTTGAGTAATAGCTGTTTCTTTGACTTATCCCACCAATGGTTAAAAAAAGTTATCATGAGTTAACATGTATAAATATGTTGGGTAGAGGGCAGCATTGGAGGTAATGGGAAAAATAGACACAATTGAAGGCTGGATTTGGTCAATACATATTAGGTTTTTATTTCCAAGAACGTTTAAAAATTCTTTCAGGCATTCCCTCAAATAGCCATACCTACTGCTACTGGAAAAGTTAGCAGGCTTATCTCTCTAACTCCCAAAGAAGGACTTTTGAGCTGAAGCAGTTGTTTCTGTCATCACGTAATTTTCTTTTTTGATAACAATGACTACTTGAGCAACGCAGCACTCACACCAAGATAGTGTCTTCTGTTCTCAACCTCAAAAGCACATTACTATGGAAATTGGTGTTCAGAAACTTGAGTACAAAGGGTCATGGGTGTATTTCTGTCTGAGTGGCATTTTTGGCTCTGGAAAGAATAGTGATAGGAGAGAATCAGAGAGCCCTAGAACAGCCTGCTTATTCCTTTTTCTGGGAAGCATAAACGCTCTACTGATTTTGCTTACATGGCCTTTTCCTTCTCATTCTGCTTTTGTGTTTTTAGGAAGTTTAATAAAATATTTGTTCAGAAAGTATTCCGGGCATGCGAAGGTAGAAGGAGATGCCAAGTCACACAAAGGACTGGACTGGAGAAAGGAGCAGGAAGCTGAATTGGTAAGAAGTGGTTGGGCAGAGAAGCACAAAGGAAATTTAAAAAAACACAGAATGACCCTCACAATCCAAGGAGTCAGACTATAAAGTTAAAACTGAATGTATCTGAGTAGCCACATGTTCCCACAAATGGTACCCTGATTTTCTTTAACCTCTGGTAAGATGTCCAGGCCCACACACTTTGAAGGAGTCTCAACACTGAAGGCAGGGATACGAATGCGCTGAGAGCTTTGACATATCCTCTCTGGGTATTTAAAGATCTTACCTGCACATTTACCACCCACTCCAACCCAACTACTGCATCATGCCCTGAGCTATCCCAAGAAGGTTTCAAATGAGCCACCAGTGTCCCCTAGCGAAGCAGGTATAGAAGGACTGGTCACCATGGGCTACAGCGGTGTCTCTCTTGGTAACGTAAGTGCCTTGCAAACAGGAGATCTGAATTTGATTTTCTGAACTCATGGGAAAGAAAGAAAGAAAGAAAGAAAGAAAGAAAGAAAGAGAAAAGAAGGAAGGAAGAAAGAAGAGAAGGAAATAAAAAGGCAGCTTGCCCTAAAAAGCCTAGCACTGGAAGCTCATAGATAGGTCAGATCCCTTGGGGTTGCTGGTCAGCCATCCTAAATTCTTTGTTAGCTCCAGGCCATGAAAAGATCCTGCCTATAAACAAACAAACAAATTAATTAATTTTGAAGACCCTGCCTATAAATAAACAAATGAATGGATGAACAGATACATAGATAAGTAAATTTAATTAGCACCTGGTGAATGATGACTAGTATCCTCAGTTTGCCTTTGGCCCTCACACCCAGATGCACTTGTGCACAAATGACCACACACACATGCAACAGTGAGGCAGTAGGGGAAGGAATCATCAAAAAAGAAGCAGTCTGCATGTTCCCAAGGAAGGGACCACCATGAATCTCTACTGTGAAGGTGAAATCATTTGTCCTGAGCAGTGAGAGACATCAGCAGGCTAGCAGAAGAGCAGAAAGCTCAACCTACCCCTTTTAATTCCTCTGGAACTGTCTGGAACACCCAGAGAGCTTGCTGCAGAATTTTCTAAGATGGGTCTGATTGCAAAGACTGCCTAAACTGTTCAGGCATATTCTACACCCAGATTCACAGAGGCAGTACTCCACATTGCTACGCTCTCATTCAGCCGATTCTGAAGCGGGAACACCGTCCCCCCGCACACACTGAGAAATTCCTAGGTTTTGTCTCATGAATGTTTCATGGAAAGCAAAACAGTATATTTTTTTCTTTGACAGGAGATCTTTTGAAATGCCTTGAACTTGCTCTAGGCATTGAATCGGATCAGTTTTCTGTTGCTTCCCACCCTCTTGTTCTTCTTTCATCCAAACCCCAAATCCTCTGGTCACTAGCTTGCTAAAGGCTCCGGTCTGGCTTGATAACCCTGCAATTGGAGGGTGGAGTGGGAGGGGAGGCCCTCATACCTTTGTTTTTCTGGTTCTTTCCAGCACCCTGGTGGCCTACTTGGGTGTCCCACAAGCTGTCAGTGGAAAATAGTGCATGCCATTTAGAAACAACCACACCTAGAAGGGGCTCCAGAGCCATATACTTAAACACAGCAAACGGGAGCTGGAATGGTAGAGGCCTGAATTACTCCAAGAGAGAACCAGTTTCTCTCCATGGTGGTGGGCCGCAGAGTAATTTCTCCTTGGACTGAAGCAGCCTAGGGGGTAGAGAGTAAAATTAGGCTGCTCCCAGTACGATCAAATTGTAGTGGTGTTCCAGAGTGCTCTTTCGGGGAAGTTTTCAACTTAGTTAAAAGCTCAGTTTTAAGTGGTTGAAACAATCAAAACAAGTTTTTATTTCTAGTCTTTTTTTATAATATTCGATTTATTTTCCATATGGAAGATGAGGAAAAGAAGGTATATTCTCTGAAGTTCAAAGTATCCATGTCTTTGGAGCCGTACAAGTGAAGAAGCCCTTTCCTATTTTAGAATAGCCCCCATTGGGACTAAGGAGATGGCTAAGTGGGGGAAGAACTTGCTCTGCAAGTGTGAGGGCCTGAGTTCAAATCTCTAGACTACACATAAAGTCAGACGCAGCAGAATTCATCTCTGGCCCCAGTGCCCCATGTAAGACAAGAGAATGCCAGAGCCCCAGGCTGCACAGCCTGGCACAGTGCAGCAGCAGCAACAAGAAATCTTTCCCCTGGGTAGATGTACCACAGTTTCTGTATCCATTTCTCAGTTAAGGGACATCTGGGTCGTTTCCAGGTTCTGGCTATTACAAGTAAAGCTGCTACGAACATGGTTGAGCAAATGTCCTTGTTGTGTACTTGAGCATCTTTTGGATATGTGCCTAGGAGTGGTATAGCTGGATCTTGAGGAATCACTATTCCTAATTGTCTAAGAAAGCGCCAAATTGATTTCCAGAGTGGTTGTACAAGTTTACATTCCCACCAGCAATGGAGGAGGGTTTCCCTTTCTCCATATCCTTCTAGCATGTGTTGTCAGTTGAGTTTTTGATCTTCGCCATTCTGGTGGGTGTAAGGTGAAATCTCAGGGTCGTTTTAACTTGCATTTCCCTGATGACTAAGGATGTTGAGCATTTCTTTAAGTGTTTCTCTGCCATTCGATATTCCTCTATTGAGAAATCTGTTTAGCTCTGTACCCCATTTTTTAATTGGGTTACTTGATTTGTTGCTGTTTAACTTCTTGAGTTCTTTATATATTCTGGATATTAGCCCTCTGTCAAATATAGGGTTGGTGAAGATCCTTTCCCAGTCTGTAGGCTGTTGTTTGTTGTTTTGTTTGATGACAGTGTCCTTTGCTTTACAGAAGCCTTTCAGTTTCATGAGGTCCCATTTATTGATTGTTGATCTTAGAGCCTGTGCTGTTGGTGTTCTGTTCAGGAAGTTGTCTCCTGTGCCAATGAGTTCAAGACTCTTCCCCAATTTTTCTTCTAACAGGTTTAGTGTGTCTAGTTTTATGTTGAGGTCTTTGATCCACTTGGCCTTTAGTTTTGTGCAGGGTGATAAATATGGATCTATTTGCATTTTTCTACATGTAGCCATCCAGCACCATTTGTTGAAGATGCTATCTTTTTCCATTGTATGGTTTTGGCTTCTTTGTCAAAAATCAAGTATCTCTAGGTGTGTTGGTTTATTTCTCAGTCTTTATTCAATTCCATTGATCCACCATCCTGTTTCTATGCCAATACCATGCAGTTTTTATTACTATTGCTCTGTAGTACAGCTTGAAATCAGGAATGGAGATACCTCCAGATGATCTGTTGTTGTACAGGACTCAGCAATTAAAAACAAGGAAATCATAAAATTTGCAGGCAAATGGTGGGAACTAGAAAAGATCATCCTGAGTGAGGTATCCCAAAAGCAGAAAGACACACATAGTATATACTCCCTTATAAGTGGGTATTAGTCATGTAATATAGGATAAACATAATAAAATCTGTCCACCTAGAGAAGCTAAGCAAGAAGGAGGACCCTGTGTAAGATGATCAATCCTCACTCAGAAAGACAAACAGGAAAGACATCAGAAGATGGAGAAAATAGGGAACAGGACAGGAGCCTACCACAGAGGGCCACTGAAAGATCCTACCTAGCAAGGTATCAAAGCAGATGCTGAGACACATAGTCAAACTTTGGGCAGAGTGCTGGGAATCATATGAAAGAAGGGGGAAATAGAACGACCTGGAGGGGACAGGAGCTCCACAAGAAGAGCAAAAACCAACAACAACAACAAAAAACCTGAGCCTAGAGGTCTTTTCTGAGACTGATACTCCAACCATGGACCATACATGTAGATAACCTAGGACCCCTGCACAGATGTAGCCTATGGCAGCTCAGTCTCCAAGCGGGTTCCCTAGTAAGGGGAACAGTGGCTGTCTCTGACATGAACTCAGTGGCTGGCTCTTTGATCACCTCCCCCTGAGGGGGGAGAAGCCTTACCAGGCCACAAAGGAAGACAGTGCAGCCAGTCCTAATGAGACTTGATAGGGTCAGAGGGAAGAGAAGGAGGACCTCCCCTATCAGTGGGCTTGGAGAGGGGCATGGGAGGAGATGAGGGAGGAGAATGCTAATGGGAGGGGATGAGAGAGGGACCTACAGCTGGGACACAAGTGAATAAATTCTAATTAAAAAAATAAATTATTTTTAAAAAAGAAGAAAGAAGAAAGGAAATCTTTCCCAAATAAGGTATAGGGTGAATGCCAATAACTGAGGTTGTCTTTGGTATGCCTATAGAGGTAGGTATGTCATAGCCCACATGTATGCACATAGGCACACAGACATGGGGGGTGGGGTAGAGAAGGAGGGAAGAAGGAGGGAAAAATTAAAATAAAATGGAATATCACTATCTCTTATGTTCTGAAACATATTTATAGAAATATATGAAATAACTTCTCGGTTCAGTTTTTTAAGAATCTCAGCTGTTTAAAGTGTTCTCCTAAGCACTCAGACATGTTGAGGGGGGAGACATAGTTTTGTAAGCATTTACACACAGAGCATTCAGAGTTGAACACACTGTCGCCTTTAGTAAGCAGTGTAAAAAGCAGCCCGGCAAGCTTTCCTCAGCGTGAATCACTGAAGTACAAACTGCAGTCAGTGTGAAGAACTACAGCTGGACTCTGTTCACACTTCAGAGCCACTTCCACACAAGCATCACAACCAATGTCTAAGACTGTACCTTTTTTATTTTTTATGGCATGTGATATATATTACTATATTATTTTTGTTTTATGATTATCATTAATTACTATCATGTTATAGAGACTAGGCTTAAATCTTAGTAGTGGATCACTTACCCAGAACATTTAAAGACCTGAGTTCCATTCCCAACACCAAGCAAAATTAAAAATTAATAAAGTTCTGACTTTTCCCATGGTATTTCAACCACATTTCAACTGCCAAGCTAAGAACTCCTCCAGAGCTTGCATCTATCAATGAAGGGAGGAATGACTAATAAGTTGACAAAAAAAAAAAGATTGAAGGCACGTAGACAGAAATTTATAATAAAAAGATAATTTTGAGCCTTAAATGTGTGTGCTTTTTTAATCAAAGGTTCTGGACAGCCAACAGTGCCTATGTCTACAATAAAGTAGAAATAAGAGGTGCGGTTGTGTGAGAACAGGGAGGGCCTCTTTCTGGACCTTCTGTATCATTCTTCATTATCTTATACTTTCTACTCTAGATGTCACTCTCTACACGCCCCCTTTATCATGTTGTTACTAGAGGGAACACATGGTTTCATTTTGATTAGGGTTTCTAATTTTTGGTCTTTGGTAATTGATTTGCTTATTTGTGTGGAAAGTGCTAAAATCTTAAGTACACCAAATCTGCTTCCCTTTGACTAGGAAAACCTTACCTTCCCACCTCACACACTCAGAGGATGAGGGCATCCATAAGAGATACACTGGTACGATTTGGATGTTTGTTCTTTCTCAGATGATACTGAGTGCATAACACTGGGACCTTCAAAAATGGGTCTAGGGTCTTACCAGAAAGAACTAAAGGAACCTGCTCACCCCTTTGCCGTGTGAAGATGCAAAAAGAAAGCTCTATCTGTAATGTGTACCTGACTCCTGTCTGCGTGCACCTTGGCCTTGGACTTGTCAGTCTCCAGAGTTGTGAGAGTCATATTTGTGTACTTCATAATTACCCACTCCAAGCTACTAGATGCAGCAGCCCCAGCAGTCTAGGACAATAGGACTTGCATGCATCATCATGAAAACCTGGTAACTTCGAAAGATCTTTAGCATCAAGGTTATAAAAAGATATGTGAGCAAATCCCACTGACCATGGGTGACCCTCCCCAAGTGATGTGTCTACAACAAAACCTGTACACTTAAAGTTTAGAAAACATCATGGGAGAGGGAGTGGAAAGATTGCAGGAGGCAGACAACTAGAGTTATCTCCTGGGGAACAGCGTCTTTTATACGTGACAGGGAAGCTACCCACAAAACCTCAGCAATGCGGTCATAAATAAGAGCCACACAATAACAGCAACTGACATGACAAGAGCAAGGCCTCCCTCACCTCTAGATGAAGAGTTACATGCAGTTATTTAATGGATGCTGAGAGAGGCAGAATTTGTTTTCTTCAGAGACAAGCCCCTGACAGGTTATCAAACTCCAAGTGATCAGCCCTAAACACATGAATGTACAAACAACACTAAATGGATTCAATGGGTTCTGTGTGTGTGCACACACATACACATATTTGTATATATGTAACAATAATAATTAAAGAAGATGAGGTCAATAATTTGAGGGGGGATATGGAAGGAGTTTGAAGTACTAAAAGTTATATAAAGACACTATTCATACATGAAATTTACAAAAAATACAGTCCCAGCTCTCAAAAGTTGGAGATAGGAGGATCTTTGTGAGTTTGAGGCCATTATGATGTATATAGCAAATACCAGGCAAGCAGGTGCATGTAGCAGATCCTGTATCAAAAACAAACAAACACATTCAAAAATACAAAAATTTAAAAATCGGTGTAGAATATGTACATTTTATATATCAGTAAAGTCAGTGTTCGTGGACTGCAACTGTAGGGCCTGACTCACAATCCTCCCCAGAACTTACACAAAAGCTGGTGATCCCAGCACCCCCACTGAAAGTTGGGAGCAGAGGCAGAAGCATCTGTGGAAGCTAGAAAGCCAGCTTGCCTAGGATATGCAGTGACAAACAAGAGGTCCTCTGACCTCCACGATTACGCACGATCACACACACAAACCGTAGCTGTTCACTTAGGAGAACCTTTATGCTTTGGGTTTAGATTTTCCAAAATTAGGCATCCAAAGCTAAAA
Organism: Pachyuromys duprasi; assembly: GCA_028658305.1. NCBI lineage: Eukaryota > Metazoa > Chordata > Mammalia > Rodentia > Muridae > Pachyuromys > Pachyuromys duprasi. Next base: position 106,420,376 of record CM053744.1, on the reverse strand, counting down.
GTCTATGAATTGCTGACGACTCTCTATTAGTCCAAAGACTTTATAAATAGAAGATTTTGTATATTAGCCTATCTGTCTGCAGCCTAGTAAAGCATTGAACACTGTCTAGAGAATGTGATCTAAGTAGACAAACAATTCAGATAATGTAAATTGCAGTTCAAGACCTAAAAGTACAAAATAACATGTTTAGTCTGAAAAAAATTAGAGAGACCTAAAATGGTTTGCAAAATCTGACAAAAGTTTTTGTGGGATGAGACAACATAGAAACGCCAAAATATAAATTAAAACCAAAGAGGTTTTTTTGTTTTGTTTTGTTTTGTTTTGTTTAAAATGGTGCATCATGGAAGTAGCTGCCAAAAGAAATCATCCTAGGGTCCAAGATCTATGGAGACAGGCAAAGTGAAGAGCAGTGAACTGTTGTTACAGTTGGGAATGAATTTTCAAAAATGGTGCTAACCTACAAACAAACAAACAAAACTCCTAGCTTACCCGCAAATCCCATTTTGAAGCACAGTAGCCTTTTCTCCCTAACAGCCTCTTCCACTAGCACCCATCACAGTGACTCAGGGTCTTGAACCTGTAAATAAAGGAAATGTTCCTTCTCCAGTCCAAAAGATGTTATTTGGGGCAGAAAGAGCACGATGTGATCACTTGCATATTTTTGTATGCATTTTGAGGCTACGTACATCAGGAAACAAAGGATAAATAAGTCAAGCACTGTTGCTCCTGGGATCAGCAGAGGTGGCAGAAGCCAAAGACATTATGTGCAGGGGATACCAGCAGCTAAGCAAGAGAAGAACCAGCATCAGGATGTGAGAATCTCACAGCTCTGCCTTGTCCTACTGTCCTTCAAAGCTTTCTCCTGTTGGTGGAGACAAAAACGAATGGAAGAAGTTTATGTGTATTAATAAAATGTAGAAATAAAAAGATAAGAAAAAACTGTATTACATATCTATGTAGAAATGCAGGGTAGCAACCAGAGGGCTGAAATCATTAAGCAGGCAAGATCCAAAGATTATAGAGCAGCATTGCTTGTAGCCTAGGAAGAAAATGTTTGTTAACATCAACGTTTCCTACCCCAGCAGGTATTTTTAACGTGAGAGACAACACAATGAAAATCAGACCAAAAAGCCAGTGAGTCCTGTGATTCTCTAGAAACCAATTATCTTGGTTAGTGTTCTATTGCTGTGGAAAGACATCATGACCACAGTATCTCTTATAAAGAAAAGCATTTAGTTAGGGTATGCTTGCATTTTCAGAGGTTTAGTCTATTATCAGCAAAGTGGCACATGGGCAGACCTGGTATTGGAAGAGCTGAGAGTTCTACATCAGATCTGCAGGCAGCAGGAAGAAGCAGGGTGCCCCTGGACCTGCCTTGGGCTTCTGATAACCTCAACACCCACCAGCCCAATAACACACTTCCTCCAACAAGGCTGTGACTACTCCAACAAGACCACACCTCCTAATCCTAATCCTTACTTCCTGGTGAGTAAGCATTCAATTCTATGAGCCGGTGGGGGCCATTCTTATTCAAACCATCAAACAGTGGTACAGTCTATAATTACAGTGGTCAGGAATTTGAAGCAGGAGGATCATGAGTTCAAGTTCAACCCCAGCAACATATCAAGTTCAAAGCTAGTCTGAGTTACATGAAGGAAGGAAGATTTATATCAATACACAATTTAATTTATAGCTATTTTTCTCCCAAAACAAGATGATAGATACAATATCAAGTCTATTCAACAGATCTACCTAAATAATAATAACAACAAATGAGTAAAAAACTGAATAGAAGACTTCCTAGAGAATTATAGTGACCAAACATACTAGCCACTAACAATACTCACAGGTTACAGTAATAGTTTCTACCTGCTAGAAAATCATTTGTTCTGCTGATTGATCTCAACAAATATTCACAGAACAGCTCCTGGAATTATACTTATCTTCCAAATGAAAAACAGAGGCCCAGTGAATCATCCTTGCTTGCATAATGAGAAATTGGACAACAGCATGAACTTATACATCCAAGAACTTTTTTTATTTGAAAATTTTGACAAGTGAGTACCAAAACCCCTAGACATATCCAAAATTCAAATGGTAAGGTCTCACTCCTAAAAATCCTATTTCCCTAGATTTTGTCATCTACTCATGTTTTAACCAAAATGCTCAAGCCATAACTTGCGGATCTTTAATTTTCCTCTTTCCTGTATAATCCTTATTTAATCCAAGAGAAGCCTACTTTGAAAATATCTCTTGTTCATGTCCTCTGTCACACACCTGGCCCATGTGGCCGTCATTACCTGCCTCCCAGTTCCTGGAGGTCTCTATAGCACCGAAGTACTGATCTTCCTTCTGTCTTGATCCCCTTTATTCCAAACACATGGTGAATAAACATTCTCCACAGATTCCCACCATCCTGTGTTAGAACACAGACTCCTCCTTGCATCCCAAACCTGGGCCCTGAACCTAATAATGCCTTACTGCTAAGCCGAGTGAAGGCTGCGTTTGGTATCCTAAGTGCTCAGGGAATATACTCCATTGGATATTGCAATAACTAGTGAGCATGAGTGGACATGCACGCCTCCTCTACCCGTTATACACACTGGTGCTTCTTTCTCTTACAGCTACACTGAATGAAACTTTGATCAAGCTAGTAATAAAATTATACTATTGTCAAAGTTTTGTGGGAAAACAGCAAAATTTACCAACGGTCATCAAAAGTAATGCAGATAAGGCTATTCTTATAATTGCTTTAATCAAAAAATAAAAACTAAAAATGAATTGAGAACATTGTGCACCAGGAAAAAAAGTAAATTAATTACCTTAAAAGTAAATCCTTAGATCCAAAATTTTAATTATTTTCTATTTTTGACAATTTAAAAACAGGGAAAAGACATAAAACTTAAGCAAAGAACAAAGGAAAACAGACATCGACTTAAACATAAGAAATGGAAAGAGGCTAGATTTTTATTGTTTTCTTGTAATGTGTGTTATCCATGTATGTGTGTGATTCTGTTCCTGTGTGAAGGCAGATGTGCTTGTGTCCACAAACATGTGTGGAAGTCAGGGAAAAACCTGGGATGTAGGTCTGCACATTGGACCCTGTTGAGGCAGGATCTGCTGTTCACTCCTGAGTACCTCAGGCTAGCTGGCATGGAGAATGTCCTGCCTTCATGCCTCCATAGGTGTGCTGGCATTAAAGTCACACACCACTGCGTCCAACCTTCTGTAATTTCTGGGTATTTGAACTCAAATCCTCATACTTACGGGACAAATACTTTATCCTCTAAGCCATCTCCTCAGACCCAGGTATGTCTTTTTAATTTAAGAAAATTTTAACTGTGGAAAATCTATGTGCTGAAAAGTTAAATCTCAAAATTCAGTGCTTAATCACACAGCATTGAAAACATTCCTTTGAGTATCACTTAATTCGTTCCTATCTCTGTTTAATTTTTTGTGGGAAAAACCTGTTAATCAGTGAGAGTGGGGTATTAAAGTCGCCCATTATCACTGTGCGAGGGCTCATCCATGACTTTATAATTATTGGCACTTGTTTTGAAGTTGAGTGCACCTGTGTTTGGGGCATGTATGTTGAGAATTGTGATGTCTTCTTGATGGGTTGTTCCTTTAATATGTATAGAATGATTGCCTTTCCTCTTTATTACAAGCTTTTGAAGTCTGTTGTCAGATATCATAACATGGACACCTGTTTATTCCCATTTCTTTGGAATGCCCGCCTCCTCTCACCATAGCCTCTATCTTTTGCATTGAGGTGTGTCTTGAAGATGTGTCTGCTGGAGGACGACTGATCATGATTAATATTCACATAAAATATTTAGCACTGGGATGTCATTGTACACTTTTAGCTAGAAGGGGGAGTTGAAACGTGAAAGCAAAGTGAGTGTTTTAAAGAGCTCCACAAAGACCAAACTGAGCAGGGCACAGGGGTCTTGTATGAGACGGTTTCTACAATCAAGGACCA
>CM053744.1:106298680-106416294 GCA_028658305.1 Pachyuromys duprasi | reverse complement strand
GTTGGATGGAAGGGGAGGAGGTCCTCCCCTGTTGGTGGACTTGGAGGGGGAGGGGAGGAGATGAAGAAGGAAGGGGGAGGGCGGGAGGGAAAGGGGGAGGGGGCTACACTTGGGATGCAAAGTACCTAACCTGTGATTGATACAAAAATAAATTAATTAATTAAAAAAAAGTGAGTGTTTTAAGTGGTAGGTGCCTTCAAATATCCCGTGAGCTATAGCTTTACTACAGTGGGAGAATTGCACTTTGAAAGAACTGACTTACACGATGATTCTGAGCCATTTATACAAGTGACAGAGACTTAGAAATCACTGTGTACTGCTGCTCCTAACGTTGGACTATGAACAAAGCAGCAATGAAGTGTATGGAATTAGCTGTGAAAATGCCCTTCAGAGCAATGGTGGGCAGGACCTGAGCAGCCAACACAGCGTGGATAGAAACCACCCCTTTGCAGAGGAGAGGCCTTAGGACAACCTCAGGGTAAGCAGGCTTGCGAAGAGAAATCTTAGGAAGTGGGGCTTTCACAGCTGCCAAATTAAAATTGTGCTAAGCATAGGCTGTTTTTCCTATGATCTAGGAGTATGGTAAAGTCTTTACATATGTTATTCCATATACATCAAGCCTACCGGGAGCTGCTGTCACCCACTCCTCATAACTGAGATGAGTCCCCAAACTGGAGATCACACAGCTGCTAAGGTGAGAGCAGGAACTAGAAAGTAGACCTATGAACTCAAGATGGATTTCATTTTCTGTTATTGTTTTGTCTTCAGTCTTGGTGAGGGTTTTCATTTGTTTGTTTGTTTGAGATGAGGCCTGATGTAGCCCAGGCTGGTGTCAAACTCACTAGGTAGCTGAAGATGTCATTGAACTTCTGATCCTCTTGCGTCTACCTCCCTAGTTCTGAAATTGCATGCGTGTGCACCACCCATGGGTTCTAACCCAGAGCCCTGTGTCGAGTCTAGCTCTCTACCAGCGGAGTCACATACCTCCCTTGCCCTTCAGAATGAATCTTTCTGAGTGGAAAAGACTATTTGGAGTGGACATCCTCTGCTTTTTAGACTTCCGTTCATGAAAGACTAGCATGCTTTAAAAAGAATTTCGTCTTTGCCTTGACATTGTGAGCATGCTAAACCACAAAACTGACCCGGGTCTTTCTTCCTAAATTTAACCCATGTACATTTTGAGAGGTGGACATATGAGTAGTAGTTACGGTTTTCTGAACACTGGAAGAAAACAGCTAAGACCTAATTTTGGAGAGGTAAGATACAGTCTACTTTTTAAATGAGGAAACTGCTGGGATTCCTTCTAGATTTATTTCTATATCCCTGTATTCCTAGTGACCAACAAAGTAATTTTAGAGTGGGCATGTTTTCTACTGTGGGTTATATTTCGGTGCTTCCTATAAGCTTACCTTCAAGTTTCTCCGTCTGCTCCTACCACATCAGCTCTGTGAGCTTTGTTACTCATTCTCTGTGGAGCTGGGAGAAAGAGAATATGACGTTTCTCTAAGGACATGGGTACAGATGAGGACTCACTGGGGTGGAGGAGATCATACAAACATTAGAGTCTATATGCAGAAATAAAAACATCAGGCTACTTTCCGTAATTAAGTATTCTCTTATAAATGATGGAGAAGTTAATAGCATTGACTGAGTTTGATTCCAGCTGACAAAATTTTCCAGCTTGGAATTTTTTGTGTTTGTATAATGAGCTTACTAGGAAATAATAGCTTTGTATTTACCAGCCACTCCAAGCTCAAACATGGAACAACAGGTTCCCAGAGGGACAGCTCTGGCTCCAGTCATTAGAAAGGTGAAGCTGGAGCCCAGGAGGGAGGAAACAGATTGCATTGCACATGAGCATGACCTAGTGGCTGGTTCCCTGAGTGACATTTATGGCAGGAACAGACCAGGCTTCTTGTCTGTTTTCCAAGTGTCCAGTTAGGAGATGTGTATACAGCTGTTGCTAATGGAGAGGTGAAGTACAGGAAAGAATAGCATCCTAGAAAAAAAGCGTGTAGAAGCAGAGGACATTCCTGACCCCCCAGTATTAACAGTTGGGACACACCACTACCTCCATGAGCCTGGATCCATCAAAAACACTTCTCTGCAGAAATAAACAGAATGTTCTTCCTGATTCTTCACAAGCAACCAAGAAATGATAAACTTTGCCTCATACTGGCTCCCAAATCACTGCTGAGAGTTTATTTAGACTGTAAGACACTTAACATAGCTGGCCACACTAAGCATGCCATATACACCCTGTCTGTGGACTGCCAGCTAGCATCCGGCTCTGCTGTTCAGCATCTTAGGAGAAGGCTGATTCATTAAGCCAGTGAGGATTTGAAAACTACTACATTTTACAAGTAGATACATATTATCAATGACTGAGGACTTCTATAAACTCTCCATGACATATATTTCATCTTCATCACATGGCTATTGTATGGCACGTTCTATTGAATCAGGTATTCTCTGCCTAGAATTATGAATCTGGTACATTTTTCTATAATTTAGTCTCACTAAATTTCAGATCACAGATGCTAAAGTTGTAGTTTTATTTAAACAAACAGAAACAACAACAAAAAGCTGGTCTCAGATCTCAACTTAAACACTGTAAGAATTTTTGTATTGTCTTGACAGAGCTCACTGATGGAATTTGAATAATAATTAGGTCATATTACAGAAAAAGCCACATTCGATATCAAATAGCCAGAATCTGAAGAAAAAACCTTTTTTAAAATTACCGCATTTCAGATTTGTTGTGAAAGCAGTAGTATTTAAAACACCCCTATATGCTTCTAGGGCTTTTCTGTGTATGTGAATGTGTGTGTCTCAGCAGCTATATGGGTTTCTTGTGTTTTTTCTTTGGCTCTTTTTGCTAGTTTGTTTCTTTTGTCCTTTCCTGATTGTTATTATTAGTAGTAGTAATAGTAGAATTCTAATGAGAGAGAAAGGGTGTGGATTTGGGTGGGTGGGTAATTGGGGAAGAACTGAGAAGGGTTGGGGGAAGGGGAACTAATCACAATGTACGACATGAAAAACATCTATTATCACTCTTTTAAAGTCCATCATAAGGTCTGGGAAGCGAGCTCAGTCGATAAAGTGTGTACTGTGCAAGCATGAGGACCTGAATTTGACTCCATGGGCAGATTGAATAAAAACATCCCCAAAGCACTGTTAGGAGGCGTGGCTTTGTTGAAGGAGGAGCATCACTAGGGGGCGGGCTTTGAGGGCTCAGAAGCTCAAGCCAGTTCTCTTTCTGTTGTCTCTGGATCCAGATGTAGAACTCTCAGCTCCTTCTTCAGCACCACGTCTGCCTGCATGCTGCCATGCTTCAACCATGACTAGAATGGACTAAACCTCTGAACTGTAAGCCAGCCACAATTAAATGTTTTCGTTTATAAGAGTTCCTGTGGCAATGGTGTCTTTTACAGTGTTAGGACCCAAAAACACCCAAACCCCATACTAGTCTTTCTTTCTTTTCTTTCTTTTTATTTCTCTTTCTCTTTTTCTTTCTCTTTGTTTCTTTTCTTTCTTTCTCTCTCTCTTTTTAAAACTATTCTGATTATGCTTTTTTTCTCCCCCTACTACTTATAGTTCTTCCCCACATTCCTCTCCCCCCAATCTGGATCCACACATGTCCTGTCTCTCTTTAGAAAACAAACAGGCTTCTAAGGGATAATAATAAAATAAGATAAGATAAATAAGTAACAAACACTTCAGACCAGGACAAAACAACCAAACAGTAAAAAGAGCCAAAGAAAAACCACAAGAAACACACATAGATGCAGAAACCCACACGCTGGCCTACACAGGACTCCCATAAAAACACAAAGCAATGGCAAACAATATTATATATGCAAAGGACCTGTATGGTGGGGGCAGGAAGCCCTGATTTAACACTATAAAACTAAAAAACCCCAAAGATGCCATTGAGTTCATTTTTTTTGCTGACCATCTATCTACTAATGGGGATGGGCCTTACCCTTAAGAGTGGTTTGTTTCCCTAGTGAGACTCCTTTATTTTTCATTTTCAGATAGCTCTCAGTTGAAGGTAACTTTCAGAGAACACATATTTTAAAAGTCGGAAGTTCGTGCTTATAATTCCTGGGATACCTGATCTCTAGGGGCTCTCTAGTCAACCAACTTAGCCTAACCAGCTAGACAGGTTCAATGAGAGACCCTGTCTCAAGAAATAGTAAAGTGAATGACTCCTGAAAAATGGTACTTGATGTAGACCCACACATACGCACAGCAAAAGAGAAAGGGAGGTGAGAAAGGGAGAAAAAAGGAACAAAAGAAGGAGAGAGGGAAGTGGAAAGGGAGGGTGAGAGGAAGAGGTGGAGGGAGGAACAGAGGAAAACACCCATGAGAAAGTATCATCTAAAATGAAAAGAAGTTTGGAATTAGAGTACAAAGCTCTGGGGTCTACTTTGCATTCAGTTACAAAATTTACGCTTGATCCAGGCTTTCTGGCTCCCATCTCCAGACACTTTCAAGAAGCAAGAGATGCATTGACTCTCTGCATTAGAACTTCTGATTGCATCAAGGACAGAAACACGAGTTTAAGGTCACTTGAGGAGGAGAGCTTTTCTCAGGTGAGCATCTAGGCTGAAGAACCTGAAGACCCTTCATCTCTCCTCATGTGTCAGTTCCTCCCTTTGCCCATTTGGCTGCAGGTCACCAGATCACTGCCTACCTCCAAAAACATTATCAGAGATGATGTATATACCTCATATTTTGTGTGATGTGCGTGTGTGTGTAGTGTTTGTGTACCTATTTATGAGTGTGCATGAAGCCAGAGGTCACAGATATTTACATTCATAATAGTAGCAAAGTTACAGTTATGCAGTGGCAATGAAATACTTTTAGGGTTGAGGTTACCACAACATGAGAAACTGTATTAAAGGGTCAAAGCATTAGGGAGGGTGAGAACCATTGGGCTAGAGGGTTGGTTCAGTGGTTAAGAGTTTATATTGCTTTTACAGACTGCCAGAGTTCAGTTCCCAGCGCATAAATGGGGTGGCTCATAACTGTCTATAATTCCAACTCCAGAGTGTCAGAGGCCCTCTTTTGAACTCTCTGAGAACATTTACCCTCTATGTGCATGCCCACACGGAGACAAACACCTATAAAGCTACTAAAAATGAATTATTTTTTAAATTCAATATATAATTACTTCAAACACTAAAGGAAAGATTAATGACAATGAATTCATCATAGTCAAGTGTGTGGGGAATTCATGGAATTAAATAGGAGACAGAGGACTATGATCCGAGGGTCAGAGAGAGAAAGAAGGTGATGTGAGAGGGGCAAATGGCTAAGAAGGAGGTTGAGTCATACTGTGCTCAGCCTTGTAGACAATTTCAAAGAGACTCATATTGGTCTGTGGAAATCAGGAGTAAATATATTCAGATTTATTTAGGGAATTGGGTGTCATGGTTACAGTTTTCATCACTGTTATATTACTTATGCTCATGTCCAACTGGCCAATTACAATGACCTTAGGGCCCTGATGTCCCGTCATTCTAGTCCTTCAAGCCTCCCTGATGTTTTTATGGTATTCCAACATTGAAAATCAAACTATTATCTGCAGTCACCAATGGGACCAGACCTGTTCTTTTCTTCCCAGATCTGTCTTCTGCTTGTCCATACCTATTGCCCAAGGAGCCACAAAAGAACATGGCATTTTCAGGAAAGCTGCCCATGAAGGAGGGGAATTAGAGCATGAGTCCTGTGCTCCATGAGTGAGAAGGGCTCTTTCCTCACTCTTGTCACCAGAGTGCCTAATAGATGGTCTGTGTCCCTCCCTCCCTCCCAACCCCAACTTCATGCTCAGCCTATTGTTATAGACGTCTATAACAATAAGCACTCAGCACCTGCTGATTTAATAACAGGAGTGCAACTTCATTTCAGGGGACATGGTGGGACCCAGACACTGTAAGCTCTCGCCCTTCCACCACTCCTAAAACGTGCATATATGTAAGCAATGCCTCCTACCTGTGCCCCTAGTAAAGAAGGCCTCATAAATCTCAAAGCACAAAGAACTAAAGGACTGAGATAAGCGATGTATGAATTCTGTCATGTGACCTTTCCACAGACTGATTTGGTTAGATGAATATCTGGCTCATTGGAGGATTTCAGAGTTATTCATGTGATAAAGAGATGAGTGAAGAGTGTAAAACCCAGTGTGTCAAGGGTGGTAACACAGGGAATGGGCTATCGGCACAGTGAAGGAGCATCATGGGAAGACACCAAGAAGTTGGACTGGGGGAAGCTACAAGGTAGAGCTTGTGCCTCACATGCACAGCTCTGGGTTCAGTTCCCAGTGAAGGAAAGCAGGGAGGGAAGATGAAATGAATGAGGGAAGGAATAAAGATGAAATAAAGGAAGGAAGGGAGAGAGGAAGAAAAAAAGGAAAAGAGGAAGGGGAGGAGAGAAAGGGAAGGAGATATGAAGGAAGGCAGAAAGGGAAGGAGGGATGAGGGGAGGAAAGAAGAAAGATGGAGGCAGGGAGGAAAAATGAAGGAGGAGAAAGACAGAGAGGAAAGGGGAGGGAACATAGGAGAGGGAGAATAAGCTAGACACGAGACGATCCGACTTTAACGATTATTTACGAGATGGAGTCACAAGATATATTTTTAAATAGATTCTTTTCTCACACTTTGTTGGAGAAAACAGAAGTAAACCAGAGATTAACTGTTCAGTGCAAGCTTTTCTGTCTGTTTGTTTTTAGCCAATTCAGACATTCTTAGATTTTAAATTTCTTTTCATTCAGATCATCTCCCAGAACTATTGGGGTCTGGGACACTCTGGGGACCTCAGGGAGTCTTTAGGGAAGTCAGTAAGAGTCCACATCTGCACACAGTGAATTGAAACACTTTGTCTATACACCCCCCTTGGTAACTCTCCATAGACACTTTTCTTAGAATCCTACCTGAGATGCTGCAGGAATGTGCTACCACACTTGTCCCTGTTTTAGAAAGGAATTGTTTACTTCCAAGTAACTGGCTTCAAACTCTGCCATAGGCACATGAATCTGACTATAAATTACTTGTTTTCTTCATCAAATATTATGCAGCTTTTCAAATTCCCTGGCAACAAATCTGTAGCAAATATGCTTTGAGAACATAAAACTCCAGAGACTTGAATCTGTGTTGAAAAACAAATGTAGTAACAGTTAAATAGTCTTGCCATTCAATGAGCATCAAAGGAACAAGGGATTCTCACTTCAGGTGTCAGAGCTATGTCATCACCCTGAACTTAGTGAATTTCCAGAATGCAGAGTCACAGGGGAAGTGTTAACACACTTCCAGGTGGAGATTCTAGTTCCCTTGTTCATAAAGGGTGACTGTAACAGTCCACTTCAGGGAGAGCTGAGTGTAAGAAGCTTTAGATTTTCAGGAAAGGGTGACTTAGTGATTCACCTTTTTCTTCTCAAATATAAATCTCCTTTGGCTTTCAAAATCGACACTGACTGTGTCCAAAGTAAAATTCTTGAAAAAGTAAAGAAGGTAGAAGACAACCTAGAGCCTTACTGGCCATGGGCTGAGCAGACACAGATGTCCGTGAACCAAATACTGAAGCTAAGAGTTTAGCGGATAGGCTATTGGATGTGGCTTGGGGAGAGAGGAATTTCCCAGAATGCATTCTGATTTTAACCATTGTAGAGACAGGAGTTGGCAAAGATGTGGGAACTTACTCCTAAGGAAGGGTCTTCTGTGTGAATCCCATAAAACTAAATATTTATCGACCTCCTGTGCAAGTTTTATTGTCGTTGTTTGGGATATTTGAGGAATGTTTGTTTGTCCCAGGACTCTCTCCCATGAATTTCAAAACACCTTTGGGAAAAGAAAAGGTGAAAATCAAAACCAAGCCTGTGGATGTAGCATGGATTCGCACAGCCTGGCATGCCACAGAAGTTTCTTGAGAGTCCCAGGACTGGACAATTGGAATCCATGTCAATGAGGTACTAGTGGCCAAACCCATGTACTCCAAGGCAGACCATCTCCTTCCCCTTTCTGTCTCTCTCTTTCTTTAAACATCCTCAATATGCTCCTCTGGCTCTCCCCCTCCCTCTGTTCCTCTCTTCCTTCTTTCTTTCCTTCCCTCCTTTCTTCCTTCCTTTTTTCACTTCATATTGAAACCAGGGCCTGTACATGCAAAGTATATGGTCTACCATGGAACTGAACCCTAGCTCCAACCTTCTGGTATCTTTCCATTCTGCTTTTTTAAAAAATATATTTATTATTTATTATAATTTATTCACTTTGTATCCCAGCTGTGGCCCCCTCCCTCATCTCCTCCCAGTCCCACTCTCCCTCTTTCTTCTTCTCCTGTGTCCCTTTTCTAGTCCTCTGATAGGGGAGGTCCTCCTCTTCTCCTATCTCTCTGCTTCTTAACGGTACAAATAGAGTCTCTGTGTTAGCACCCTTTTCAGGGTGCCACATGCTGGACTGAAGGGAAGTGGAAAATCAAGACCAAGCTATTAATTCCATGTCTCCTTGTGATGTAAAATAAGAGGCCTAGTGTTATGACTGCATTCCAAAGTAAAAGGCCTCAATAATTCATGTCCTAATTCTTCATTAAAAGTGAACATATCTAGTTCCAAATGGGGAGATTCGTACGTACAACCTTGGAACAAAAAGCAATGTTGGTGGTAGGCTGGAAGCCACAGAGAGCCCCTTTGAGCTTCATCTGCCAGAAAATTACTCAGCTATGTGCACGAGCAGTAATTTGAAAGTCAAGCAAGTACTAAGCGAGTGGGGAGGAGACTTTAAAACGAGAATCAAACAACCACAACTGGATAAATAATCCTAAATCACAAATGGGAACACTACCATTGGAGGAAACTCAAAGGTAATATGTTCAGGAGAATGAATAGTCCCTGAAAAATGTGTCCTCCAACATCAGACAAAACCAAGGTTTTCCTTCCATGAACATGAACAACTTCTTTTTCTACTTCCTCTTCTTCAGTTCTACAGACGAAATTTTAGAAGAGGGGAGAGAGGAAAAGAACTTCGTCTGCATAGGTCCAGTGTCTCTTTGTTAAAGTACTAAGTCCCTGCTGTAATTAGGCTGCACATATTTCCTCACCTTCTATCACCTTTAGAATCCTAATGTCACTGAATGATGAATTATGTTCTATTTAATTTGAACACTGAGACAGCACATTCCTCTCATCCTGAAACATTGGCTTTGTATCACATAGAGTCAAGCCAGTGCTTCCAACATTCTTTTTCTTTTCTTTATTTTTTAACTGTGTGTCAGAACACTTTAAAGTCAACCACTGTGTTAAGAGGCTGTGTTTCACTGCACAGTGTACACAAAGGAAATGGTCATCATGAGAACTAATATTCGCCTAACAGTCTTCATTTTCCCGTACTCCGGGATCCAAGTGCTCTGTACTCTTCTTTGGCAGTCATGACAGTAAGTGAAGAAGAGGTATGTCTTTCCCAAGTACAGTTCTTGCCAAGAGTTTCTCATGACCATATGTTAAATGATAAGTTCACTAACCTCCCTCAACGGTGTGTCAAAAGGATGCAGGAGTGGCCTGGAAAGTTAGCTCAGGCTCAGATCTGGGCTGCCAGGGGCTGCTCTACAGTTCCCTCCTTCTGTAAAGGCTGCATATTAATAGCTGTCACACTGGGGGATTAAGCTGAAGTACATTTAAATATAAAATCAATACCAATGAGTGAACCATCAAGAGAAGGTTTTAAAAGGGGACTGGAAGGGAGGGAAAAAAGAGAGTTGTCCCTTTAAGAAGTCACGGGAATGTGGCTAAGGAGCAGCACTTAAGATCTTAGATGCAGGCTCCAGGACAGAGTGGGAGAAGGAGGGAGAGAAGGAAGAGGGAAGGAAAGGAAGGAGGGAGAGAGGGAAATCTCCCAAGTAGGTCCTTGCAGTCCAGTAAGAGCCAACCCTATCGGTCATTCGCTCTCAGGTTCTCAGTTGTCCTAGAACTTGAAGTTGCAACACAAAGCAGAGGTGAGCACAGTGAAGAAAAGAAGAATAACTGCCAGTTCCTTGTCCATTGCTGCATATTTGCCTGTGGAAGGGTCTCAGAGCGGCCATTCCTCTTAGTAACCTCCGTCCCCTGACCTTCATTCCCCCTTCTTTTGGCTCCTTACCTGTTCCTCTTCAGACCCTATGACATAGCATGTGAAAGGTAGAGATAAGGAGGTGAGAGGAAAGAAAGAAGTCTGTCTACACCACCCTCCCCCCCCCCCCCGTCGACCTGTGGCTGGCCCAGCCTGGTCTACACAGCAAACTCCAGACCAGCTAGGGCTAATAGTAAGACCTTGTGTCACAGAACAGGCAAACAAAACAAAATAAAGCCTGTGTGTGCTCGGTCTCCAGAGGCTCCTGGCCTGTTCTCAGCGTTATTATATAATAAAGCTTTCTTTATAAGGTTGGTTTTCTTGCCTGGGTATTTGACATTAGGAGAGTCAGGGCCAGGCATGTTTACCTTCACAGTTTTACACCATTCATCTCTAGAAGGAGTGTGTGTCTCTTTTGGACCACTAGGCATTGTAGAGAGAGCCAGGAAGTACAAAGCTGTGTTCTCCTTCTGCCCATCCATAAATGTCCAGAGCCAGGCTGGCAGGCAGAGAGTACTGCCCTCCATAGCAGCTAAGCCTGTGGTCTCTGCTCCAGGCCAGCTTTCTGGAGGCACCAGACCTCCCTAGGGAATGGAGCCTAGAACTATAGTTGAGCATAAGTGCCTCACTGTCCCCTTTCCCTGAAGCCCTTTTGGATAGCTTCCATTCCCAGGCCCCACTGAGCCGGCTTCCCACTCTGTCAACATGGCAGCTGTGTCTGGCTTCCCTCTCCAGGCAGTAAATAGGTGCATTGTGAGGCAGAGGGCTGAGCTGTTGCTACTCCTTGCTGCAGGTGGCCAGCAGGTGGGAGACTGTCAGGTTCTGAACCCTGCAGCCCATGGTACCCACTGATTTGTTTCTCCTTCTGTCCTCCTGATCGCTGCCTCATTTATACAGACAGATGAATGTCAGCTCCACAAAAAATAAAGAATTCCCTCCACACACTCACATAGGTTTGGTAAAACTCCACAGTTTTCATGACTCAGGAGACTCTTTCCAAAAAAACACTGCACCACAAACGCTAGTGGAGGGTGTGCAAAGTAAGGGCTTTTTCTTTTTTTTTTCTATATTTTTTTTAAGTTTAAGCACTTCCATAACCTCGGACACATAATCCCCAAACCTTGCCCATGCCCATGCCCAGACTTTCAGAGGGCGAAGGCCCCAGGGCTGCTGTGACTGCACTCCTATGGAGGACAAACAAACAAACCTCTTCCCTCACCAGGAGGGGAATGAAGACTGGAAACAAAGAATAATCCCCTGGATTTGTTTACTTGTTTGTTTCCATCTAGCTGCTTAGTTCTTTCTCCTTGTTAGGGAAGGGGTTTGTAGGAACAGATTTGAAACTCAACTGTTGAAAATTTTAAGGGTACCAAGCTAAGACTCAGCAGTTCAGAGTCTTAACCCTCCGGCATAGAACTTAGGTTCAGTAGCCGGCACTCTTCCTCACAGCCATCTGAAACCCCTGGTGCACCCCGCAGTGCACACACACACTTGCAGGCAAAGCACTCATACACATAAGATAAAGACAAGTAAGTATATTATATTGTAAAGATGTTGAACTAGTCTATCGCCACACTGGCCATTAAGCGCTTCATACACTCTTACCACGCTGTTTCCTCTTAACATGTGAAGTAAACATGGGCTAAGGGCTCAGACGGGAAGGAAAGACTGGTGAGCAGAAGCGCAGCCTGTGCTCCTCGCTCCCTGAACAGTGCGCCCTTCTAAGTGATAGGCGTGTTCTCTGAACTCTCAAAATGCTTGTAACATTAAGTAAAATTTAAGATGCCTTAACTGCCAGCATGACGTTTCCTTACTAATTCCTATATAAACATTTTTTTGAATATAGTATTATTGATAGTGTGTGTTTGTGTGTGTGTTACATGTAGGTTTGTGTAAATGTGGAACTTTGAAAACCTCAAAGCCAATACTTTTTCCAGCAAGGTTGTCTCTTCTGCATCTTTCCAAACAGATATCAAACTGGACACCAAGCATTCAGATGCCTTGGACTGCAGAAGGAAACCTAATCTTCACATCTTCAAATCATCACAGTGGAGATGAGAGCGTGCAGAGAGCTCCATGTGATTTTTAAACTTTTAAACTCTTCTAGCAGTCTTAATTTCCTACCTACTTCCTAGCTACCTCTGGGGGTTACCAATGACTTTCATAACAACTGTGTGTAAAAGCTAGCAACACAGTCCTCTGTGTACACAAGCAGCTCATGGGGTACTTTTATGTCACATATGACACACACGCACACATACACATACCTGTGAAGGCAACAGTATCACAGGAGATGCATAGATCTGCATGAAGGAAAAACATTCATAAATAAGCATAGAATAAATAGACTTCATAGAAGAGAGAAAGCATTCAATAGCTGTCAGTGACCGCAGCAATCAGATTTGCCTTGCCCTCTGTTGCCTTGTGTTCTCGGCACAGACAAAGATACTTAGCACTGAGTTGATGTTCAAAAAAATCATTTGTTCGAAATAATGAAAATAATTGAATTGTCAAACAAAATGAGATACCTAAGTACTCATGTGTCAAGTCGGGGGGCACTAATAAGTGGCTTTAGATGTCAAGGACAACTTAGAGACCACAGAGGGAGCCAGGAAAATTAGTTCTTGGAGGTCTCCAGCTTGAGGCTGCGTTTTGTCCCCTGGCTGTGGGAGTCTTGGGTTGTTTGTCACACTTCCCAGCAGACTGCCTGGCTCAGGGATCCCTGCCAGAGGGCAATGAGCGGCCATTGCCACAGCACACAGCAGCTGGGAGGATGCAGTCATGGCTCAGAGCCAGGCCAGTTCTAACAGGCCCCGTGAAGACCCTCTCCCTGCAAGCCTCCTTTGAGCCGAGGTGCTAGAAATTACTCAACCTGAAAGCAAGGAAGAGCCAGTATAGCTCCTTCAAAGCCTATGCGACAACCCTTACCCCAGGGGTTGGTCTCCACAGGGAGCCTACCTTCCCAGAGCTATCCTGGGCTTCTCCTCACTTCATCCCATAGCAAAGTTTCCTAACACTTCCTTTGTTGAGTCCCCTCATCAACCTTGTGTGGTGTGACAAACATGTTTCTCACAAAATCAGACAATTATAGGAAACACTGAGGGGTTAGTTGTAGTAAAATCTTCACTATTTCAGACACTGACATTTGAAGATCTCTATTGCCGTAAGTCCCCGTGACGGATATTTCATGACCATGACTAATGGCCTGGGGTACTGACAGTGATGAAGAGTTTATGTCATCTTGATGAAGCCTGGGATGCAGCTTTTTCTCAGAAAACAGACAAGAAAAGTCTTACAAAGTACTGGAGGCATACCTTAAGAAATAAATTGATATGGGAATAAAGCCAAAGTATTTGAATATTTTGTGTTCTTGAAAGTGAACATCTTCAAATGACTGGTGTTTAGAGTCTAAAAATCAAAGGGATGAGAAAATGGCTCAAAGTGAGGAAAACATGAAGTGTGTAGACTCTTGTTTAAAACAAAACATTTTCTGAGTGATTTCTATGTTCATCTGCTGCCAATGCAGTAGCACAAGGAAAGCCATTCACCTATGTCACAATTAGGACATTGGTAAATCTAGAAAGCGGGTCTGCTTAGAGACAAGCATTAGGGTTGTGGATGCGTTCAAGTAAGCAGCCACCAGACTTCCTTTGTGGTCTTCTCCTGCACTTGGAGTTTCTTATGTTTTCTTCTCCTAAGTACCACCAGTAAGATATATTTAGGGTTCCGGTCTATAAAAGTGAGTTGTTAAAATATCTTGTGCAAGAAATTTTGTAAGAAAACATATCCATATATCAAAACCACTGCACCATAAAAAAAACCTAAACTATGTCTAGATAAGAAAAAAATCAATATGAGAAAACCGAAGAACTCACATTTGACCTTTGGAACACATTAGTGTCAACTTACTGTGGAAGAGTAAGCAGGGGATGCCTTCAGGGGAAACCTCAGAAACACAAAGCTGCACACACAGCACCCTCCACAGTGTCAGAAATGATGGGTACGTGTTAGAAAGACCTCATAGTAAAGCATGGGAGGACAGAAGGAAGAACACATTTTACATACCAAGGATCCAGGAACAGCTTCATCAAGGAAGCAGAATCTTAACATGGCTGTAGGAGAGAGTAAGCATTTTAATTTTTTTTAATGTTTCTGTATCATTAAGTAGCCCAGGCTGACCTAAAGTTCTCAATCCTCAAGGAGTTTGCATTTCCTCTGAGTGCTGGGATCACAGGCACATGCGCAGACGCTGGGCTCTTAACATGCTTCTCATTGTAAGAAGGAGAGTGTCGTGATTCTGTGAACAACTATTTTTATCCCACAGGAAGACCAGGGAGGGAGCAGTAGGTTCAGCACCACCTACTTCATAATAGCAGTAAGATTCTCTCCATCTTTGCTTCCATGTGGAGACACTTTCAACACTGGTCAACAGAAGCAGTTCAGGTAATACATCCATTCCAGACAAAGACAAAATGCAAGTTCCTTGACTAAAAACATACAGTTCTCAGTACCAGAATCCCTTTGGTAGCATTTTGGTTCAGTGTCCAGGATTACAGGGTTACTCAGAGGAAATGGATTAGCCAGCCCATTCATGATAATGGAAAGGATTTGGGGAGTCATCACAAAACAGGACAGTTTGGAATTAATTAGGCAGATGGGCACTGTTGGCAATTCCATAAAAAGCAAAATGATCAAAAGCAAGGTGGAAAATTCCAGAATAAGAAGGAGAATATAAATGCAAATAAGATGCAGGGGAGAAATAGAAAGAAGATGTAGTCAGGAAATAATAATAAGTATCATTTACTTGGCTTTCACGATCCAAGCCTTGTTCCCTGAAATTTGCATATGTCATCATATTTTATTCTCACAGTGACTCTTTGTGTGAGATAGCATTACTTTCATTTTAAGGACAACAAAAATTGAAGCAGATGGAGATTTAAGAGACTGTCCGGGTTTATCTCCAGTAACCTGTACAACTGGATCTATTTAGGTCCCAATTTAATTCCAAAATTCATACTTCAAGGGGACAAAGGAATCTAACGCAACTGAAACACAGAATATGTAGAGAAAGCCTTGAAAAATAAGGCTGAGAGACAATTGGGTCTATACTGTGAAGGAATTTAATAACAAAGAAAGGAATTTGGGCTTTGCTCTGTGGGCCAGAGAAGATATTGAAAATCTTTTTGGATGAATAAAAAGTCAATATTAGAATATAGAGTGGAGAGCATTGCCCAACACGTAGGAGAGACTGTGTTGGGAGAGCTTGGCCTAAGAGACAAGAGCAAGCTGGGAAATCATGGAGGGACTTGAATTAAGTTAAGACACTAAGGAGTAGGGTAAAGAAAAGATACATTTCCCAGGACTCTGGCAGCTGGATATAGGTAAGGAAGCATGAGGAAGGAAAGAGGTGACGAAGAAGACTCAGCGCTCTGAAGTCTTAGACACTAGATGACCGCTGGAGTCACTTAACTGGTACCACAAGAGACAGGATATAGCTCCTAACTTCTTCAGGCTGTCCTAGAAGGGATTCTTCATGTTTAGAACAAGGTGAGAGGGCCAAACAGGAACGGCTGCTGTTAGAACTGCCGGGGTAACAACAGCAGGTTAGCAACCAACTAGACCTTCGATCTCTTTTCCTTGGTCCTTTGGTAACTGCTCTGTTGAAAGATGGAACGAAACATGTGGAGAATGCTGGGTTTCAATAAGACCATTGTGTTACCTACTGATAAATGTTCTGATTACAGAAGAAGTTTGTTACAAGGAAATAAATACAAGTTTAAAAAAACCGAGAATTATAAAAAGAGGTTGATGAAGAGAATGGCTATAAAAATCTCTTCTTTCAAATCAGTTGCCCTCAAAAGCCCTTTGTAATAATCCCTCTTGGGGCTGGAGAGATGGCTTAGTGGTCAAAAGTTCTTGTAGAGCAGTCACTAGGAGAGTTTGGATGCCATCACTTAGGGTGTGTGGCTCATAACCACTCTAACCCCAGCTCAAAGGTATCTGATGTCCTCTTCCATCTTCTGAGGACACCAGTACACACATGTAAACATATGTTCATGTAACACATAAATTGTAGATGCACACAAACACACTTATAAGTAACGATTTTAAAACTTTCTTAATTCCTCTCTATATGCCTTGATTTGGAAAGGTTTGCCTAAAAGCAATGGTGCTCTTGCTCACATGTTAAAATTTTGTCAATAAAACCAGAATTTTTGTTACAATTTTATTTGTCCTGATTCTCCTTGCCCTGTTATAACCACTATTGGGAAATCCACAATTTTACTATTGTGGATTACTATTGTTTGGTGGTTTTTCTAGACAGGGTTTCTCTGTGTAGCCTTGGCTGTCCTAGACTCACTTTATAGATCAGGCTGGCCTCAAACTTACAGAGATCTGCCTGCCTCTGTCTCCCAGAGTGCTGGGTTTATAGGCACATGCCACCACACCTGGTAATTCCTAAATTTTAACATATTGTGTCCCAGAAGCCAATCAATGAGTGTTGCTCATAGGATTAACCATAATAAAGTGATGAAGTCATTTCTACTTCCTGTTAACATGTATAATCTATTAGTTTCCATCTCTGAGAACATGACCATAAACCCAGCAGCTTGAGACACCTATCTATTGGCACAGAGTTCTGTCTGCCAGTCCCTTATGACATGACTGAAACCCTTCTTGGCAAACAGAGGCTGCGATGAAGTCATTGGCCTTGCTGAGACTGACAGCTCAGGGGGAAATCCACTTCCATGCTTCTAACTGCTGCTAGTGAAATTCTCACTCTGCAGCTGTAAGGCTCAGTCTACCTCGCCTTGCCAAAGGCTGTTCACAACAGCCAGTGCTACTTCTCTAGTCCTGTCCATATAGCCCCTTTGGCAGCTCACAATGTGTGCTTGCTTTCTTATAGCAGCCAGAGGAATCCTTTCAATGCCTTTATTTATGACTAGCCGATAAAACATTTTAATTTAAAAAATGATTAGATTATACCACTCAGATAACACCCTGTTTTCCATCACCCTCTTGCCATATGAACTGACATATAGCCACAAGAACAGAAGGCGAGCAGAGATCATGGGCCTGCTTAAAATTTCCACTAACAACTAAGAGCTGTTCTGTAGCCACTAATAGCCACTTTCATGCAGTGCTTGTATTTGTGTTAGAAAGGCTGTTTTAAATTCCTAGTAAATTCTCACTAACCCACTCCCTATTCTCACAGGTAACTTGTTAAAAGTGTGTTCTCTTTACTGGCCAATACTCTGTTTTTTTTTTTTTGTTTTTTTTTTTTTGCTGTCTCTTTTCCATTTTGCTTCTTTGCTCATTTTTTTCCTCTGTCTACCTTGACACTCCTCTTTTTTTTGTCTTCCAGTAAAGACGTGGCTATTTTGTATGCATGTTACTCACAGGCACTTGGCAATTTGGTATAATGTTACTCACCTTTTGTAATGTCTCCCATCCAAATTTCACAGCTGATAAGCATTAATTATGCCTCATATGGTATTTATGAGGATGGACAGGGTGATTATTCCATTTTACACATGGGAATGTTAAGTCTTAAAGGAAGTAGAGCTGGGTATGGAGATAGATGCATTTAATCCCAGCACTCGGGGGAGAGGCAGATGGATCTTGGAATTTGAGGCCAACCTGGTTTATAGAGCAAGTTCCAAAACAGTCAGGGCTACATAGAGAAACCTTGTCGCAAAATAAACAGATAGATAGATAGATAGATAGATAGATAGATAGATAGATAGATAGATAGATAGATTAATGAGGTGGGGAGACGAGGAGGAGAAAGAAAAAGAACAGGAGTGGGAGGAAGAGGACGAGGAGGAAGAGAAGCTGTTGCTGAGTGTATTTCCTTAGAAGACTTGGAGCCACTGGTGGTGTGCTGGCCTCTGACTTAGCCTAAAAATTCTCAAGGGGCGATGTTCAGAATCCCTCCAATGACTCTCAAGTCAGAATGCCCTTTACTATATTAATGTTCTCCTCTGCCCTCAAGGATGAATTAAGGAATAATAGCCTCCAGAAGAAACCATTGATGAATTTAGGGTCTGACAGACTGGATGTGTGTGTGTTGGGGCGGGGGTTGGTTCTTAACTAATTCAATTGCTTTTGTTTTAGACATGGTCTCCCTGAGTAGCTCTGGTGCCCTGGAACTCACTGTGCAAACCATGTAGTCCTTAAACTTGCCATGATCCTCCAGCCTCAACTTCTCCATTACTAGGAGTACAGGCGTGCATCATTACATTCCTGATAAAGTCCCTTAGGTGAAACACTGGCATTCTGAGAGCGGACGGCTCTAACTGGGGAGTGAGAAGACAGAGTCACCAGCCCCTGAACTAAAAGAGATCACAAACTCAGGAGTTCTCATGTGAAAAGCCATAAAGATGAGGCTCAACTGGGCATCCTTGTTGATACTTGTAACCCCAACAGGGAGGCTGAGGCCAGAGGGTGGTTAGTTCAAGCTCATCCTAGACTATGCAGTGAAACCCTGTCTTTAAGAAAGTAAAAAGTAAATGACCCTCAAAGGCTCAGAGAAGAAGGGGCAGAAAGATCGTAAGAAGTCAGAGGTTGGGAAGGATCAGAGTAGAACAGTATATTTTGGTCATGACAGGACCACTGAACTCATGAACTCACAGCAGCTATGGCTGCCTCTACAAGATCCCCACAAGATCAAGCCAGTCAACATTCTAGCAGGGATAGGGGAGAGGCATATACACCACCACCTCTAACTGGGGAGCTATTGACAGCCAGTGGCTTTTAAGGGGGAGGGTTCTAAGGGAATGGTTCCTAGTACACTGAAATCTTATTTCTGGTTTGGAGTAGTAAATACATGTGCATTTGAGATGCATTCAATAATACACATGAGATTTCTCTGTAACATTATACTTCAATAAAAAGTTCTAAAATATGTATCATTGCATAGTTGTACTTAATGAAAAGATGTTTCAATCATTTTCTTATAACAGCGTGTGCATACTGAAGAAACAATGGAGTGTGCTTCTGACCTGGCAGGAAACTGAGGGTTTTTTTTTTCTTTTAAGCCAGGTACTTCATATTACATCAAAAATAAATTGTAAATGTTCGATTTCTCTTGGGCAGGGGAAGGAGAGAAAACTCAGAATTCCTCATTCGAGAGGACTGTAGGAGCTAGAGTAGGTTTAGGAAGCCCAAATTACCATTCTGGCTCTCAGAATTCACCAAAGTTTTCAAAATCAAAATGTGTGTGTTAGTGTGTATAATTAATTCTGACAAAAATAAGGTTGATAAGATATTTATAATATACATATGTTTAGAATAATGAAATAGAAACCAAATGCCTTTCTTAAAAAATGATTTCTGAGAAAAACAATATATGTAAATGTATGCACATATATATATACTACATGTAAATATGTCAGCCCAGACCACAAAATTTACCAAGAAAAGAGCAAAATCTGGCAGAGTACTGAAGGTCTCACCCCACCTCTGTAGTTACATCCCACTATGTCCTTCGGAGACATTATTGGGTTAAGAAGAGCTATGACTTTTCACAAAATAGTTCTGGCATGTCACCAAACAAAGTGTTGGATGATATGGGAACACGACTATACCACATCTACATTTCTAAGTCTCGGTCTGCTCTGAACAAATTTTTACAAACTACACAATATCCCACACTTACACATAACAGGCAACCTACAGCTGTACACCATTTTCCTCCTGGTGTATAAAACTCTAAGTGAAATATGAAACACACTGGGTGATAATCTAATATTTCTGCAACTGATTTGCTTATGGAAAATAATAGACTCAATGTCAAACTACTTGAGAAGGATTTTTATTGAATTTCACTTAAGTGTACTTTGCCAAAGTAAGCATGCTGTGTTACGTGTTGGGTTTCAGGTTCTGCTTAATGATCACTGCCCAAATTATAATTAAAAGTCAGCAGAAATTTGGGTAGTAGTTTCCCAAGGTCCTAGGTCTAAGCTTTGAAGATTCATTACATATGTAGCCTGTGGATGTAGCTCAGTGGCCGAGCATTGCCCACCTTGTGAGCCGCCCTGGGTTTTATCAACAGCACCTCCATCAAATCAAATATAGTGCAGATAACAGCGAGTTTACCTCAAGAAGGTGCACACCCATAAGGAGCAAATAACCAGGTGATTCATGCTTTACCTGCATAGAAGGTTGTGAAAAGTGGAGCTGCGTGGAAGACTCAGCTGTCAAGGGCCCTTTGTCCTCTTCTGGAACACCTGACTCAAGTCCTCTTGTGGAACACCTGACTCAAATGCCCTCCATCCACATCAGGGAGCACAGACTGCACCCCCAGAGATCAGTGCCTTCTTATCTGTAAGAGATCCTGCACTTACACACACACACCACACACTCATGCACCCCACACATGTGTGTACACACACACTCACACTAATGTATACATACACACACACACTTAAATAGATTTTAGATTAATTTATTTTATGTACATTGTTCTTTTGCCTGCTTGTAGTATGTTGTTTTAACTTTCTGTTTTTTATAATTTATTCACCTTACATTCTGATTATAGTCCCATCCCTCTTCTCCTCCTGGATCCACCCTCCCTCTCTCTTCCCCCCTATCCTCCTCCCCTAGTCCTCAGAAGGGGAGGGAGCTCTTCTTCCCTATCATCTGACCCCAACCTATCAAGTCTCCTTAAGACTGCCTGCATCCTATTCCTCTGTGGCCTGGCAAGGCCTCCCAACCAGGAGAAAGTGATCAAAGAGCAGACAACAGAGTCCACATCAGAGAAGCCCCTGCACCCCTTACTAGAAAACCCACATGGAGACTGAGCTGCCCATGGGCTACATCTGAGAAGGGAGTCTAGACCCTCTCCATGCATGGTCCTTGGTTGGTGCATCAGCCTCTGCAGGCACCTCTGGGCACAGATTTGTTATCTCTGGTGGTATTTTGGAGCTCCTGTCCCCTCTGGGTCCTTCTATTCCCCCATCATTTCCTACGACTCCCTGTGCTCTGCCCAAAGTTTATCTGTGAGTCTTAGCATCTACTTTGATACCACACAGGGTGGAGTCTTTCAGAGGAATCTATGGTGGGCACCCATTCTATTCTCTCTCTTCAACTGCTTCCAGAGTTTATTCTATTTGCCCTTCTGGATGAGAATTAAGCAAACCTTATAGGATCCTGCTTGTTATTTAGCTTCTTTAGGTCTGTGGATTGTAGTAAAAACAGACACACTAAATCTGTTAGAAGAAAAAGTGGGAAGAGCCTTAAACTCATTGGCACAGGAGACAACTTCCTGAACAGAACACCAACAGCTCAGGTACTAAGAACAATAATTAATAAATGGGACCTCATGAAACTGAAAAGCTTCTGTAAAACAAAAGATGCTGTCAACAGAACAAAATGACAGCCTACAGACTGGGAAAAGATCTTCACCAACCCTTCGTCCAACAGAGGACTATTATGAAAAATATATAAAGAACTCAAAAAATTAAACTCCAACAAAGCAAATAATCCAATTAAAAGTGGAGTACAGAGCTAAACAGAGAATGCTCAACAGAGAAATATTGAATGGAGAGAGAAATGTGCAGCTTCCTTAGTCTTCAGGGAAATGAAAATCAAAACGACTCTGAGATTCCATCTTACACCCATCAGAGTGGCTAAGGTAAAAACCTAGTGACAACACATGCTGGAGAGGATGTGGAGAAAGGGGAACCCTCCTCCATTGCTGGTAGAAGTGGACACTTGAAAACCAACCTGGTGCTTTCTCAGATAATTGGTAATAGTGCTCAAGACCCAGCTACACCACTCCTGGGCATACACCCAAAAGATGCTCCACCACACAACAAGGACACTCGCTCTACTGTGCTCACAGCTGCTTTATTCGCAGTAGCCAGAATCAGGAAACAAGCTAGCTGTCCCTCAACTGAAGAACGGATACAAAAATTGTGGTACATTTACACAATGGAATATGACTCAGCTATTAAAAACAAGGAAATCATGAAATTTGCAGGCAAATGGTGGGAACTAGAAAAGATCATTCTGAGTGAGGAATCCCAGGAGCAGAGAAACATGTATAGAATATACTCACCTCTAAGCGGGTATTAGCCATATAATACAGGATAACCATACTACAATATCTGCTTGTAGTATGTATCTACACGTGTACCTGGTACCCAGGGAGGTCAGAAGAAGTCATTAGATCCTCTGGAACTACAGGCAGATGTAGTTGTGCCCCATCACACAATAATCCAAACACTAAATGTACAAAACCAATTGGAGAGAAGTCAAAGTACCACTATTCACAGATGAAATGATAGTATACATTAATGACCCCAAAAATTCTACCAAGGAAATACTAAAGTTAATAAATACATTCAGCAAAGTGGCTGGATACAAAATTAACTCCAAAAAAAAATCGGTGCCCTCTTATATACAAAAGACAATTGGGCTGAGAAAAATTAGGTAAACAATTCCCTTCACTATATCCACAAAAAATATGAAGTATCTTGCAGTAACTCTAACCAAGTGAAAGACTTCTATGACAAGAACTTCAAGTCACGGAAGAAACTGAAGAAGCTATCAGAAGATGAAAAGATCTGCCGTGCTCATGGATGGGCAGTATCAACATAGTAAATGCAGGCATCCTACCAAAAGCAATCTACAGATTCAATACAACTCCCATCAAAATATCAACACAATTCTTTCTTTAATTTTTATTTTATTTTTATTAATTACAGTTTATTCACTTTGTATTCCAGCTGTAGCAACCTCCGCATTCCCTCCCAATCCAGCCCTCCCTCTTCTTCTCCTATGGCCCTCCCCAAGTCCAATGATAGGGGAAGTCCTCCTCCCCTTCCATATGACCCTAGTCTATCAGGTATCATCAGGATTGGCTTCTTTGTCTTCCTCTGTGTACTGGTAAGGCTGCCCACCCCCCCCACAGGTGAAGGTGCTCAAAGAGTCAGCCCATGAGTTCATGTCAGAGACAGTCCCTGTTCCTATTATTTGGGAACCATCTTGGACACTGAACTGCCATGGGCCACCTCTGTGCAGGGGTTCTAGGTTATCTCCATGAATGGTCCTTGTTCAGAGTATGAATCTCAGAAAAGACCCCTGTACCCAGATTTTTTGGTTCTGTTGCTCTCCTTGTAGAGCTCTTGTTCCCTCCAGGTCTGTCTGTCTCCCCCTTCTTTCATAAGATTCCCTGCACTTTGTCCAAAGTTTGGCAATTAATCTCAGAATATGTTTTGTTACCCTGCTGGGTAGAGTCTTTCAGAGCCCCTCTATGGTAGGCTCCCTGTTTTCTCCCTCTTCAGATGTCCATCTCATTTGCCTTTCTGAATGAGGATTGAGCATCTTACTCAGGGTCTTCCTTCATGATTAGCTTCTTTAGGTGTACAGATTTTAGTATGATTATCCTATATTTAGTCTAATATCCACTTATAAGTGAGTATGTATTATGTGTGTCTTTCTGCTTCTGGGATACTTCACTCAGGATAATTTTTTTTTCTAGATCCCATGATTTGCTTGCAAATTTCATGATTTCTTTGTTTTTAATTGTAGTATTCCATTATGTAAATGTACCACAATTTCTGTATCCATTCCTCCATTGAGGGACATCTGGATTGTTTCCAGATTCTGGCTATTATGAGTAGAGCTGCTATAAACTCAGTTGAGCAAATGTCCTTGTTGTGTACTTGAGCATCTTTTGGATACCTAGGAGTGGTATAGCTGGATCTTGAGGTAGCACTATTCCTAATTGTCTAAGAAAGCACATTGATTTCCAGAGTGGTTGTACAAGTTTAAGTTTTCACCAGCTATAGAGGAGGGTTCCTCTTTCTCCACATCCTCTCCATCATGTGTTGTCACTTGAGTTTTTTTTTTTATCTTAGCCATTCTGTTGGGTGTAAGATGGAATCTCAGGGTGGTTTTAACTTGTATTTCCCTGATGACTAAGGATGTTGAGCATTTCTTTAAGTGTTTCTCTGCCATTCGATATTCCTCTATTGAGAATTCTCTGTTTAGCTCTGTACCTCATTTTTTAATTGGTTTACTTGATTTGTTGCTTTTTAACTTCTTGAGTTCTTTATATATTCTGGATATTAGCGCTCTGTCAGATTTAGGGTTGGTGAAGATCCTTTCTCAGTCTTTAGGCTGTCGTTTTGTTCCAAAGACAGTGTCCTTTGCTTTACAGAATCTTTTCAGCTTCATGAGGTCCCATTTATTGATTGTTTATCTTAGAGACTGTGCTGGTGGTGTTCTGTTCAGGAAGTTGTCTCCTGTGCCAATGAGTTCAAGACTTTCCCCCAATTTTTCTTCTAACAGGTTTAGTGTGTCTAGTTTTATGTTGAGGTCTTTGATCCACTTGGTCTTTAGTTTTGAGCAGGGTGATAAATATGGATCTATTTGCATTTTTCTACATGTAGAAAATCAAGTTAGACCAGCACCATTTGTTGAAGATGCTATCTTTTTTTCCATTGTATGGATTTGCCATCTTTGTCAAAAATCAGGTGTCCATAAGTGTGTGGGTTTATTTCTGTGTCTTCTATTTGATTCCATTGATCCACCATTCTATGCCAGTACCACACAGTTTTAATTACTGTTGCTCTATAGTACAGGTTGAGATCAGGGATGGAGATACCTCCAGAAGATCTTTTATTGTAGAGGATCGTTTTAGTGATTCTGGGTTTCTTGTTATTCCATATGAAGTTGAGAATTTTTCTTTCAAGGTCTGTAAAGAATTGTTTTGGTAATTTGATGGGAATTGCATTGAATCTGTAGATTGCTTTTGGTAAGATGGCCGTTTTTCCTATGTTAATCCTGCCAAGCCATGTGCATGGGAGATCTTTCCATCTTCTACTATCTTCTTTTATTTCTTTCTTCAGAGACTGAAAGGTTTTTTTTCATACAAGTCTTTGACTTGCTTGGTTAGAGTTACACCAAGGTACTTTATGTCCTTTGTGGTTATTGTGAAGGGTGTTGCTTCCCTAATTTCTTTCTCAACCTTTTTGTCTTTTGTATATAGGAGGACTACTGATTTTTTGAGTTGATTTTGTATCTAGCCACTTGGCTGAAGGTGTTTATCTGATGTAGGAGTTCTCTAGTAGAATTTGGGAGGTCACTCATGTATACTATCATATCATATGCAAATAGTGATACTTTGACTTCTTCCTTTCTGAACTGAATTCCCTTGATCTCCTTTCATTGTCTTATTGCTATAGCAAGGACTTCAAGTACTATATTAAAGAGGTATGGAAAAAGTGGGCAGGCTTGCATTGTCCCTGATTTCAGTGGGATTGCTTTAAGTTTCTCTCCATTGAGTTTGATATTGGCTATAGGTTTGCTGTATATTGCCTTTACTATGTTTAGGTAAGTGCCTTGTGTCCCTGATCTTTTAAACATAAATGAATGTTGGATTTTTATCAAATGCTTTTCAGCATCTAAGGAGATTGTCATGTGGTCTTTTTCTTTCAGTTTGTTTATATGGTGGATTACATTGATGTATTTCTGCCAACACAATTCCTTACAGCTCTTGAAAGAAAAATTCTCAATTTCATATGGAAAAACAACAACAACAAAAACAGAAGAGCTAAAACAATCCTGTACAATAAAAGGTCTTCTGGAGGTATCTCCATCCCTGATCTCAAGTTGTACTATAGAGTCACAGTATAAAAACCACATGGCACTGGCATAGAAACAGACTGGTAGATCAATAGAATAGAATCAAAGACCCAGACATAAACCCACATACCTATGGGTACCTGATTTTTGACAATGGAACCAAAACCATACAATGAAAAAAAGAAAGTATCTTCAACAAATGCTGTTGATCTAACCAGATGTCTGCATGCAGAAGAATACTAATATATCCATACTTATCACCCTATACAAAACTCAAGTCCAAGTGGATCAAAGACCTCAACATAAAACCAGACACACTAAACCTGTCAGAAGAAAAAGCAGGGAAGAGCCTTGAACTCATTTGCACAGGATAGTGCTTCCTGAACAGAACAGCAACAGCTCAGGCACTATGATCAACAATTAATAAATGGGACCTCATGAAACTAAAAGGCTTCCGTAGGCAATGTACACAGTCAATAGGACAATACAACAGCCTACAGACTGGGAAAGGATCGTCACCAACCTTATATTTGACAGAGGGCTAATATTCAATATATATAAGGAACTCAAGAAATTAAACACCAACAAACAAATTAACCCAATTAAAAATGGGGTATAGATCTACACAGAGAATTCTCAACAGAGGAATCTCTAATGGCCAGATGCACTTAAAGAAATGCTCAACATCCTTAGTCATCAGTGAAATGCAAACCAAAATGACTCTGAGATTCTACTTACACCCATCAGAATGGCTAAGATCAAAAACTCAAGTGACAACACATGCTGGAGAGGATGCTGAGCAAGGGGAGCACTTCTCCATTGCTGGTAGGAGTGCAAATTTGTACAAGCACTATAGAAATCAATCTGGTGCTTCTCAGAAAATCGGGAACAGTTCTTCCACAAGATCCAGCTCTTGGGCATATACCCAAAAGATGTTCTACCATACCACAAGTCTACTTGCTCAACTGTGTTCTTGCCAGCTTTATTCATAATGGTCAGAAACTGGAAACAACCTAGATGTCCCTCAACCAAAGAATGGATAAAGAAAATTTGGTACATATTCACAATGGAGCACTACTTAGCTATTAAAAACAAGGAAATCATTAAACTTGCAGAGAAATGATATAACTAAAAAATGTAATGGAAGTTTTGGTTTCTTTAAAAGCTCAGTGATGTTATGTCAATATGCTTTTGTTTTAATCCCAAGGGTTTAGTTTGGGCTTTAGTTTGTCCATAGCTGATAACTGCCTCCTGCAGAGCGGGGTCTTTGCCAGCCACTAAAAGCCTGCCTTACGCGGTATGGAGAGGGAGTGGTCTATACTCTGAGGGATATAAATCTGAGAGCACACAGAGAGAAGGTGTGGCAGTTTGGAGAGACCAGAGGCTGATGGTGTGGCCACAGGGAGGAGACAGAGGAAGAGAAAAGTTCCAAAGTAGCAGCGTGGCAGAGACTGCTCTTGCTGTTGATGGAGACTGGTAGAGCCTCCGAAGAACCCATTGGCCTTAAACATTCAGGAGAGGAAAGGGAGTGAAGCATCCTCTCCCCACTAACCTTCTTTCTCTCTTACCTGGGGTTAAAGGGTTGGTGGAAGGGAGGTAGAGGTTTAAATACCACAAATGAAATAGAGGTTAAAAACAAGAAACTATCATCCTGAGTGAGGTAACCCAGACCCAAAAAGATACCCATAGTATGTACTCACTTATAAATGAATGTCAGACTACAAGCCATAGACCCAAAGATGCCAAATAACAAGGAGGGCACAAAGGAGGATGCTTGAATTTCATTCAGAAGGGGAAATAAAATAGACATCTGAAGGAGATGGAGGGAAGGAACAGGGTGGGGGCAGAGGTCGGGATCAGCAGTGGGGAGGGGGGACTGGGAGAGAGAAAAGTAATCATTGTGGGGAGAGGCAGACTCCTCCATGGGGTTGGCCCCAGCCAAGTCTTCTACCAGCAGAGGGCAGGGAATATGGAGTCTGAAGAGGCCAAAGGGGATACCAACCCACCCACAAAACCTTTGACCTGAAAATTGTCCTGCATACAAGAAGTGTATGCTTGTAGACAGGAGCCTAGCCTAACTGTCCTCTGAGAGGCTTCACTTAGCAACTGCTGGAAAGAGAGGCAGAGACCCACAGCCAAACCTTAGGTAGAGATTGGAAATCTTGTGGAAAAGTGGGAACAAAGGCTTAAAGGAGCCAGAAAGGTCAAGGACAGCACAAGAAAACCTACAGAATCAACTAACCTGGTCCCATAGGGGCTCAAAGAGACTGAACCATCAACCAGAGAGCATGCATGAGACATATCTAGGCCCATTACACATATGTAACAGATATGCAGCTTGGTCTTCATGTGGGTCCCCTAACAGCAGGAGCAGAAGCTCTCTCTGACTCTGTTGCCTGCCTTTGGATCCCTTTCGCCTAACTGGGATGCCTTGTCTGGCCTCAATAGAAGAAGGTATGCCTAGTCCTGCTGCAACTTGATATGCCAAGGTTGATATCCATGAGAGGAGAAAGGGAGGGGGTGAAAGAAGGGAGGTGAGAGGGAAGGACTAGAGGGGGGAAAGGGGAAGCTACAATCAGGATGTAAAACTAATTAATTAATCAATCAAAAGTTACAGGACAAGCTGGTCTATATTTTGTGAAACCTGCCCAGAAGCTTATTTTAGCTAAAATCAAAGACGCTACCATCAAAACAACATAAATAACCTCCCAAAGTCCTTTGGCCTCTGAGGCCCTGAGAAATGCATCTCTGAACCACAGCACGGCAATTGTATAAACAATGGCAGGGCTCTCATTCCAAAGGCTTGCAAAGAGTGGTGGCAGGTACAGGAGCAGCTAGGAGGCTTCTGTTACATCCTGAGTATAGATATATAACGACTTTGTATGCTTCACAAAAAGGTAAACATGCACTCCTATGTCCCAATAACACAATGGGATTACACTCAAGATAAAAAAGTATGTCCACACAGGGACTTGCGCGTGCTCCTAGGTGTTCCAAGAACACTCTCCTTGGGGAATTTCTAGGCAATGTCTTCTGTATAAAGTTCCAGTGACAAACCTAAGTTTGAATCTACCAATGTTCTCCCTGGGGAACTAATCAGATTATTGAGTTTACTTACAGGATGTGACAAGGGGTCACTAACAGGAGTGTGGACAACCCAAAGCAACCAACAATAGAAATTCTTCACCCACTATGGATGATGGCTTCTCCATAGCCACATGTAGGTGGAGCTCATTTATCGTACTCTTCCACAGCCTATATGCTCTAGTGTCGTGGTTGGCACTGTGTCCCTCCCTCAGCCCCACCCCTTCTCATTCCTCACACACCCCTCCCCGTCCTACAAATCCCACAAAGCTCTGTTCAGTTAGGGCTGGGTGGAAGGATTGATGGGATGCTCAGGTGAGGATCCAGTGAAGCCCTCCTTGGAAAGCATCCATCCGTGAGGATCTGCAAGCCAGCAGAGCTGTCATTGTAAAGGCTGCAGTTGTTCTTCCCAGAGGACAGTGCTGGACAGTGGTAAGTCTTTTCACAATAGCCACAACGTCAGTCAGCCTGCAAGCCCATCAACAGGGAGGGAATAAATTACAATGTAGCGTAAACACTTCTCAGTAGCAATAAGCTGTGCATAGACAGAGCAGCATGGATGGCTGAACTTCAAAAGCATCACTCTAAACGCAAGAATGGCTACTACAGAATTTAAAACAAAACTCAAAATATGGCAGTGGAGAGATGGGGTCAGTTGTTAAAGAGCACTGTGGCTCTTCCAGAGAACCTGGGTTCAGTTCTCTGCACACACATGGCAGCACACAGCCATCTGTAACTCCAGTCCGGAAGGGTCCCATGCCCTCTCCTGACCTCTGCAAACACCAGCCACACATGGAGCAGACACATATATGCAGGCAAAACAGTCATACACATCAAAAAATCTAAAAGAAAAAAATGAAAACAAAACTCTAAAAATATAAATTAATCTACAATCTTGGGAGACAGGACACATTTGCCTGGAGCCATGAGATGATTAGAAATAAAGGAAAGGGAACCTTGGGGAGAGAAGAACATTCTATATTTTGAATATAGCAGCAGCTGCATAGATCCTTACATTTGTCAGGAACAATGAGGTTTGCAAGGCTTAAAAACAAGAGCATACTGCTGAATGTAAGATACAGTTCAAGGGAATTGAGTTCTTGGAAACTTCATCTTCTAGTAGAAGATATTTAAAATATTTTCAAAACCAGCAATTTTCACGTTCTTCAAGAAGCATTGCCCTCATAAAGAAGCATTTCTCATCATTTCCCATCAAATTCTTTGATCCCTTGAAGAGACCGTGGAGTGTGTGCTTTGAGGCAGCTCTTGGTTCCATGGGCAGGGAATGTCTGGGATGGCCCCTCTTGACAAGTTCCTGCTGCATTCCAGGACAAGTCACTGATAACAGATCACGATATTATCACACTATTGCTGCAGTGTGTCCTGGCTCTTGCTCTACTCTGTGGACACAGGAATGATTTCCCTGGAGAAAATCAGAATGTTGTGGCTGGGAGGAACTTCCAGAAATATCTAGCATGGTGGTTTGCTAACGTTGCCTTTTCTTTTTTGGCAGTTTATAAACAGTTGTATCACACACAAAAGCCAAATGTACAAACATATGCAAAGTCAGCTCTTTCGGATTAAGAGGAATGGGAGAAACTATAGCCCATTCTGCTGGTTTTAAAATGGCCTCAACGATGACTCTGAGGTGCCTCCAAGTAGTCTCCGAGCTATCTGGATCCAGCCTGTTTCCATGAGCAACCAGACTCTTCCTTGAAAGCAGCAGGCACAATCCTGCCTTTGAGTTCTAGGGCTGTTTGTGCCTCCACCGGACAAGCTTTTCCCCCAGTTGTCTGCCTAGACAAAGCCTTCCATCTCTAAAACTTTGGCTTTCGTTCTGATTTTAATATCTATCTTTTGAGATCTTATCTGAACATCCCATTTCAGAATCCCCAAGAGAGGTTGAAGAGGTTCAATATTTAAGAGCTTTGCTTCTCTTCGCTAGGACTTGATTTCAGGACCCAGCTCCAAGATGGGCAGCTCACAATCACCTGTCACTCCATCTCAGGACACCTGAGCACACAAGCACATACCCATATATAAATAAAAAACAAATATTTTAACAAAAATAAAACATTCTCACATTTTCTACATCCCCCACATACACACATTTGCGGGGGGGGCATATATTCTTTCCTTTTTTCTATATACTATTTATTAATTTTAGCACTTGTTAATTGTTTTCTTTATTCTGTAACCAAAATAAAAATTCTAAGTAACATACCGTCAGATATCTGCTCTTGCTGCTGCTCTTGTTGTTGTTGCTCGTTGATTAACTTCCAAGTATGAAGACTATGTCTTCTAAAGGGGAGTTATTTGAATTCCTTGAATGACGAATCTGTGAACATAGTTATAGTCAGTTAGGTGTCCTTGTGTTCTCAAATACATACAGAGAATTCAAAGTAGCTGATTTACCTCACTGAGTTAACTATAAGCGAGATGCTGAACACCTCGGGGAGTTAAATCAGACCATGTAACTAAAGCATTGACCAACACTAGCATCATAAACAAGAACTGCATTAGGAGTGACAAACTCTTTCAGGACATATTTCTAGCATTGTCTTCTGATTTCTGAGATCTCAAAGTCTTAGGACTGGATACACTTTTTTTTCTCTGTGTGTGTATTATCACTGTATTACAGACCTGGGTTTTAGGTACTAACTTGGTGGCTCTTGTCTGAAAGGTCAACCCATTATCTGCAGACTCAGTGATCACATCATTCACTCTGTGTCCCTTCTAAGTTAGAAAAAACCTAATTCCCAGCACCTCATTGTCTTCAGGTATCTTTAGTAAAAAGCAATGTCTGCTATTTCCTCTCATTCAATGCACAGACAAGTTTCAGATTCAGAACTGCTTTGGAAGGTCTGTTGCTGAGGCCTGGCTCTTCAAAGAAAATGAACAGTTTTGGAACAAGATTTCAAAATATCACTTTAGCATTCTCACAAACCTGGGTTCCTCATAGATGATGGGAGACCAGGTTCTGTCAGGGCAATTACTGACCTTCAAAGGCATTCAGATGACTAGAATTACATACAAGACACTCAGTGCTTTACAAAATATCAATGCAAGAGAATGTACTAGAAAATATACATGGAAAATGGCATGTGTGCTAAATGAACACAGAACATAAGAATTGTCATGGTTAATCTTTATCATCAACTTGTTAGAGTAACCTAGGAGGTACATGTCTCTGAGTGTAAAGGAATTCAGATGATGTTTACCTGAAAAAGAAAGATCCACCCTTGAATGTGGGAGGACATACCGTGAGAGACTCAAGCCAGGATGAGCATGGCCCCATGGGGAACATGGTGAGCATGGCTCTAGCAAACCTTGACCTTCTCCCCCATTCCTTCTACTTTGGTAAAAACTATTAGATTATATCCCTAAAGCTAGCCTCCAAGATCTATTCCCTTATTTAGTCACTTCTCCTGAGGCTGACTACCAAGGTCCAGCTATCAAAGTATTGAAGTCCAGCAATCAAAAGTGACCTTTGCTTCACATAATTAACATGTCCAACTAAAATTAAACACCTCATTCTAACACAGGGTTTCCCCCTTTACCTTTATAAACCTCCACTTTCCTACATGCCACATCTGACTCCTCTAAATCCAGAAGCGTTCTTTGTCTTCTGGCACAAATATCCCTCCTCACTCTCCCTTATTCCTCATCCCCTCTCCTGCCCTCCACTCTATCTCCTTTGTGCTGAGAACTTGGTCTTGGGGGTCCTGATCATATATATACTCTCCCTACAGTGCTCTCATGGGTCAATCCAGATGGAATAAAAAGGAGAAATTTACCTTAGCTCTACTTTTCATCTCTCTTTGCTTCCTACCTGCAGATGCAGCGTGGCCAGCTGCTCTATGTATGTGCCATCACAGCTAGAGTCACCCTTACCACCACCCACCATGATGGACTGTGGCCTCAAACTCTGAGCCAAAGGCAGTCCTTCGTTCCTTGAATAGCTTTTGAAGGGAATTTTGTCATAGCAAGGAGAAACACAACAAACACAATAACCAACAAAATACCATTGCTATAAGAAAAGATTAAGATCCAACATTTCTTTGGGTGTGGGAGGTGTCTCAAATACATTCTCTTCTCCTTAGACAAGTCTCCAATTTATGATAACCTCACCCAATACAGAGAAGTTATGACGAAATGAGCTAGATGCATTTTGAGCAACCCAGGCTTGGGCGGGGGGACAGTCATCATAAGTACTGAAACAGGACAGGAACTGGAATGCTTTCAGGATTCCAGAAAACATTCTTTTTATCTGCCTGTCTTCACAAGCTCTCTGCTTCTCTTTCCATGACTACCTGCTTTCTTTACATTCCAAGATGTAAAGCTGCCTCAAAGCTGCCAGGTTTGCATTTCCACCCTCTGCCTTCCAGCCCCTGCAGAGACTAACAATGATGCTTCTCAATCCAAATTTCATACTCCTGTGCCAGTCAAGTGTGGCCCAGCCTAGCATGGCTGACCTAGGGGAGATGGGTGTTATGACGGTAATAAATTATGAGAGATTAGAACTTTTTCAAGCACATAATTATTCAGACCTTCTGTTCCCCAAGGCTTTAAGATGCTTTTGAACTCTTCTTTTGTGACCTTTCACCTCATAACAGTGTAGAGATACAACATCTCTCAAATCTAGTTAAAATTTCTGGAATTTCTTCTTTCAGGTTCTTCATTAGGTCTGCCCCAAATCTAGCAGTGTCTCTATTTTCTCCTGGACCTCTTGTCTTCACTTTGACACTGAAGAAGGAATTATTTCCCTTCTCTCTAGCTCAGTGGTTCTCAACTTCCCTAATGCTTCAACCCTTTACAGTTCCTCATGTTATGGTGAACCCCAGCCATAAAATTATTTCATTGCTACTTCATAACTATAATTTTGCTATTATTATGAATTGTAATGTAAATATGATGTGTTTTCTGATTGTCTTAGATGGCCCCTGTGAAAGGATTGTTTGAGCCCAAAGGGGTCATAACCTACAGGTTGAGAACCATTGCTCTAATTTGTCATAAAAGAGACTATTCTAGCCGCTGAAACTATGAAAAAATAGCATGTGGTCACGCACTCCTACCATTCACTAGAAAGAAAGGTACAGAAATAGTAAAATGAGCTCCAAACAACAGGAGAATCACAGTCACAGTGGAAAACATGGCAGCACACAAAATGGAACCTAAACTCACGCTAGGATTTTAGGATGAGATTGCAATATGACACATTATCCAGAAAGCATAAAAGGGGAAGCAGAAACTGTTGGTATTGTGTGAGTAAAATATAAGAGGTTCAAGACAGCAAAATGAAATATAATTGAATATAATGTTTTCTTAGAATCTGACCTGTGACTGGGAGATTGAATTTTTCTCTTTGCATATTAAAGAACTTTGTGGTAAAGAAAAACAATTAAGACAGCCTTGGAAAGCACGTAAGTGTCAGTACTCTTTCCAAGTTTAAATTGAAAGATGATTTTGGGTTCATTGAATAACAAAATTTAATGAGCCATCTTTTCAATGAGTTAAGTGTAAATTAACCAGAAATACTCATACTTGGCAACTATCTCCTCCATAAAGTAATTTCATTTTGTCATGGTGTTGCTAATTTAAACAAGATGACCTACCCCACACATGGTATTCTTGCATTGCTTGCAGATTCTTCACAAATGGCATCATAATTTCCAAGAGACATTCCAGAAGACAGACACACAGCAATGACAGAACCCTGACATGCCCTACAACTGTAGCTCATCAAGACGGTGCCAGCATCTCTACTCTTTCAATGAGACGATAGCTTCTACAAGGAATAAAATTCTAGTGATGAGGCTGGTGGAGCCACCTGTGATGAGCTGAGCACCGTTCTTCTCAGTGTCACCATTTCTTCTTTGCGGTTATCAAACATCTGGATTTATTGTGATGTCTTTACTGCTGAAGCACCTTGGGAGAAACTCATGCCCATCTTGCCCTTTGCGTCATGTGGGATGGCCACTGATGGGAATGAGATTGAGTCACACAGTCAAGTGAGAATGAATGCTGCTGTAGTGGGTGATCATTTCTCCAGATGCTGGGCAGTTAGTGAAGCAGAGGTGATAAACTACATGAACAGGTCCTTTGCTAACAGCCATGGCAAAGTAGATGGGAGCAAATCAATGCACAAGTAGATACTGAGTGCTTCTGGTATGCACAATGTGCAACCAACTCTCTTCAAGGCATTGACAAAGGGCTCTAAAGAGAAGTCCAAAATGTGGTGAAGAAGACGGAGAAGAAGAGGAGAAGGAAAAGGAAGAAGAGGTAACCTCTGGCTGTGTTCATCATTTAATGTTAAGGTCAGAATTTATTGAAGGGATCAGATAGGCTTGTTAGTATTCTAGGACTGATTTAAGAATCATTTAGTTCTGACAATTTATCAGTGGATTGGTGTTGCTCTCTTTAGATGATCTAACAATGGTGGCAGCCCTCAGCCCTTTCTCCTTTGTTGGTTAGTCATTTCAAGCTCAGAAGTTCTAAGACTTGTTGAAGAACTCAGAATATAAGGAAGGGCATCAACAAGTCATAGTTAGTAGCTATAAACCCCACACACCTGCAGCAGTGACATTGGGATCCAACGTCTCCTAAGGTTCAAGTGTGACCTCCATACAATCACAACAATGAGGCCTTCCTGATACTTTAGCTTCTATGGGGTTATTGGGTTGTTGTGCTGTTCGAATGAAGCTCTGATGCTGAATGCCTGGGTAGGCCATGGGTTAGTCTAATCTCCCTTGATGAATGTGGGCATTGTCAGAGTCAGGCATATGCAGAGCAAGCAGGTCCCCAAGCATGATCCCAGAACTCTGGATTTGAAGATGAAAAAGAAAAAACTCTAACCCATTAGACACTCCTCAGCTTCAGTCAGGATGGTGATGGATAATCTTGACTGCCAACTTGTTGGGATTTAGAACCACAGTGGAAACAAACCTCTAGGCATGGTATAAAGGATTATTTAGATAAGATTAACTGCGGTGTGGAGACCACTCTGTATGTGAGCAGTACCGCTCCATAGGCTGAGGCTCCACACAGAAGAAAAAGAAAATGGAGTTGGAGACATGGTTCAGTGGTTAAGAACATTTATTGCTCTGGCAAAAGACTCGCTTTTGGCTCCCAGCACTGACACAGTGGCTCACAGCCTTTCATACCTCCAATCCCAAGCATCTGAAGTTTTCTGACTCTCTTGGGAACCTGGCATGAATGTGGTACACACAAATACAGGTAAAACACCTGTTCACAGAAAGTAAACTAGATACCTCTGAAAAATATTTTTTAAAGGAGAAAGTTATTGTGGATATAAACATGTTTTTGTTTTAATCCCAGGTGTGGAATGTGAGATTGATTCAGCTCTGAGAGGAGTTCTTGCCAGTTGCAGATAGTTTAAATCAGAGGACTCTGGAGAGAGAATAAATGCCAGAGCCCAGAGAATGTGGATAGCTCAGAGAAGGAACAAGGCTGCTGCTGCTTCCCAACCCTGCTGCTTCTCCATTGAGGCTCCTGTTGCTGTTGATTTAGTGAGACAAAAAGCTGGAGATCTCCTGAAACAAGGATTGGACTGCCTCCAAGGAACCTGAGGTCCTTAGCCAGCAAGAAGCTGCTAAGAAAGAACTGTACCCCCTCTCCTGCTAATCCTTTCTCTCTCCTACCTGATATTGGACTATGGGAAGGGATTTGAGTTGGGAGAAAGAAATATAAGAAATGTAAATTTAAACGTTTTTTAAAAGTATGCCAACAGAAAGTAGAGTGTAAGTATTCATCTCTCCTTCCTGACTCTGGACTTACTGTGACCACCTACCCCCTCTCTTGTCATACGTTTTCTGCCCTGATATATTGTATCTCCTGGAACTGTAAGCTAAAACAAAGCAGCACTTTGCAACCCTTGTTGTCTCTATTCATATTGTTCTCCACATTGTTGCTATTGTTTCCCCTTTTCCTTCCCCAAGCATCACCAGCACCTCACATGAATTTGCTGTTTACCTTTCTCAAAAAGGTTACAGAGAAAAAGGATGAATTATGTGTTGGAATTTCTGAGTCTTCTTTCATGGTGATGAAATTGGTGGTGACATCTTATGTGAAGGTGAGTTTTTGGTCTTCCTCCTGTTCCCAAATGGAAATCTCTGTTAATTACTGACACATGCGTGTGTACCCTCAGGTATGTTGATTTACTATCAAGGAAAGCAATATTGCCCTGCCCGTCAGATGAGCTGATAATAACAAAGAAGGCATCTTGATCATCAGTCTCCTTCCCTTTGAAATTATTCTGTCTATGGCCACACCCAAACATACAAAAGAGGAACACAACACAATAATCTTTTCTTAAGGCAGAGACAAGGGTGCTTAGTTAATGCTGAAGGACATTCTTACAAGATTCTTGGTCCACAAAACAAAATGTATCTGTTGTAATCAGAGAATGGGCGGTGGTCAGGATTGCAACAGGATTCTGGATTTACTCATGGCTTCTTTTTATAGTATGCTCTTAAGTCTCTGTGTCTTTCAGTCTGATGATGTGAGTTCACAACTCCCACAACTGATTCTCACACTCATGAGTCACTGTGCAGACTGTCACTGTAAGTGGAGACCTTCTGCATCTGCCTTTGCATGCTACAGCTTTTTACAGACTGCCACAGCTGTCTGGGGTTCAGGCTTATGGTCACTAACTGTGATTTCCTGGTGCCTTCCCTGCATTCTCAGTCTTTTAACAAGCCTTGAAACTTCCGAGCTTGAAATGAGAGAGGGCTAAGAGAAGAGAAGCGCATGCCACTACTGCTAGATCACTGACGTTTAGGTCGGTGTTCCACAAATAGGAGAAGCACTGAGTAGCTCGGAACCAAGGACTGTTATTGCAGTTCTGAAATATTTAGGCAACACGTTACACCAGCAAACAGGTTTGAGTAGACATGGTTGAACCTACATTAGTAGAAACCACAATAATTTAATCAAAGACCTCTGTGTCTCTTAACTGACCTGCAGGTAGGTCTGTTTTTCTTCTCCAGATAAAGGGAGACTAAAAAACACAGCCCAGTCAAACACACACAGAGACAGCAGAGAAGGAAAAAGGATTACTAAGGAAGCAACGAGGTGATAAACATATAAGACAGGTTGTCTTTCATCTCATGTGAACTGAAGTTCTTGAAAGCGGTGGAGCGCCTTCACCTATTTGGCTGGCTGAGGAGAACAATGTGACTGCAGAGAGGGAAGGGCCATTGCACACCAAGAGCTGAAGTTACCTTCAGTAATCTTCAGCTTCCTTTACTGGTCGCATCAGTCAATCTCTGAGTCTGATGTAACAAACCCATAACCTCTAGATGAAACTCTTGGAATGCAAGCTAAGTTTGACAGACCTGCAGCCTCCACCAGCTCTAAAGTGAAGCATGTGATAAACATAACGCCAACCGTCTGAAAGAAGATACCAACACAGTCCCTTTACAAA
Organism: Pachyuromys duprasi; assembly: GCA_028658305.1. Classification (NCBI taxonomy): domain Eukaryota; kingdom Metazoa; phylum Chordata; class Mammalia; order Rodentia; family Muridae; genus Pachyuromys; species Pachyuromys duprasi. Next base: position 106,378,068 of record CM053744.1, on the reverse strand, counting down.
ATGCAACATGGGGACCTATTGGCTTCCCCGCCTGCCTGAAACTCGTCTGCCTCTTGCAGCTTTAACCCAGTCATTCAGTAGGCATGCCATCGGGAGTGGGTCTTGCCCCAAAGCCATTCTGAGTGAATTCCAACAGGGGCTACAGCACTGTGGGCAAAGGCAGCACCAGAAGAGGGCTTCAGTTTTTAGGCTCAGAAGCATAGAAAGGTGCCTCTCTTCATGGGAGCTGAGGTATTGACATGTTAAAGTAACCTTCCTTCTTAAAAGCTATCTGTCCAACCTCATAGTTTACACAAAGTAAATTTAAATATTTTCAGTAACAAGTATTCATTTAATTGGCTTTGGAACAATATGATTTTTTAACATACAACATACCAAAAACATTAGGGTTTTTGTTTTTATCTTAGGATAGGGAAGAGAAGCTATGGCAATTTTTTTGTCTCTTGTGTTTTTTGTTTATGTTTACATTCTCAATAGTCATAATATATTCCTTCTATGATTGTGAAAATATAAAAATTATTACTAAAATGTAATTATTTACATTGGAGTGTAAAGTACCACCGTTATTCTTTCTGGGAAGAAACAAAATGTCCTTTTAGAACGAAAACATAGTAAGTATTAAGAACTGTGTATTGAATCCCTGTTGAAGGTATTCTCTCTGAGAGACTCTTAGGACCCAAGTTACTAACTCAGCACACTTCCATGTTGTTTCCTCTGGGTGCATATTCAGTTCATTCTCACGACTTCCAGTTCTGGGGGTGAACACACTTTCCAGGGGAGGGACTAAGACTTTACCCAGCATGGACCAGCGTCTTCCTTCATGGTTTTTATCACTGTGTAGACCATGATGATGGTTTTTTTATGCTTTCTTTTTTTTTGCCAAGAGAGCATTGGTTTGTTCAGTTTTCTTTAAAAATTACCAAGGGTTTAAATTAAGAAAGTTTCTATTTAGAGAAAATGCATGCAGTGGGATTTTATAACAAAAAATTTGGGTGGAGGGTGGTCAAGAAGAATTGGATATCTATTGTACAGTACAAGGACTGATGTTAATAGAATACTGACATAAGCCGGATTTGTATGAAACAAGTTGATTTTGACTGCTTTTGTAAAGTAACATGATGTGGCTGATATATTAATCAACCCCTGTATGAATTAAACTTTATCCCATAATATGATGTCAATTTCAAATACACAAAATGAATTTTACTCTAAGAACTATTTATCATTCAAAATTCTTGCTATTTGTTCCTCTTGGGACATGCCTAAGTCTTTTGTTTCTTTTTTATGTGCATTTTAAATAGTTATCCATTAAAAACGACCCCATATGTTTGTAATATAATTTTCAAACACCAACAACTCCTTTGCTGTTTTGAGGGCTTTCCTCCTTATTCTAATTCACAATGACACTGGTTCATGCCACAGTATAAAACCTGACTTTAACTGTCATGTATTAATGAGTAAAAATAAAAATAAATTAGATTCTTCTGGTTTTCATAGTTTTCTCCAACTCCTAGAGGAGCAATTAAGTGGTCACTGAGCCATGCTCCTTTGAATCTGTGAGAGTATATTTTGCCTCTAAAATACGCTGTAATATTGGTGTGACATGAACCTAGAAATAAAAATCTAATTGTGCTGGGAGTTCTTGATTAGACGCCATGCTGAACAACTCTCCAGCAGGGTTTAGGAACAGCGCACCTCCATTTACTTTTCTTTATATGGACATTAACGTTCAGCTAAGCAGCAAGTGTTGACCACCGTCAGCTAAGGCACTATTCATAACAGCTTCTAGCACTGTGCATAAAGCACAAATTTCAAGGTAACTTCACTGTCACAGATTTCTATGAATAGATACTATTTTTCAGGTAATAGTGAATGCATAAATATTAGTGTGCAAAAATTGAGGAAATATTAGATATAGTCATTGTGGGAATATTCCTTATGGAATTATTAATACAACTTAAACAGACAAAATACCTAGAAACTCTTCCCTTGACATAGTTGCAGTGCCCAGGGTTCTAACACAGTAATGAGATAAGGGGCGATGGGAATATGTTCTTTGAGCTGTAAACACATTGAACATAGAAATGCCTTGTGAGACTGACAGCAGTATAGACATAAACAGGAGCACAGCTAGAGATCACATTTACATATAATGCATTCATTCAATTGACCCTCAGACATTTGTATCACTTCCGTACCTTGGCACTGTCTCTAATGCAGCAGTGAACATAAAAGAGTTCTAAGAAGATAGTGATTTTGTGTTTGCTTGTTTTGTTTTTCTAGACACAGTTTCTCTGTGTGGCTCTGGCTGTTATGGAACTCTCTCTGTAAACCATGCTGTTCTTGAACTTACAGAGATCTGCCTCTGTAAGATCTGTCTCTGCTTCCCAAGTGCTGGGATTAAAGGCCTGTGCTGTTTCCACCTGGCACAAGATGGTGATTTCCATTTCATAAGAGGGATTACTGGCTTCCAACGTGGTTGTACAAGTTTGTATTCCCACCAGCAATGGAGGAGGGTTCCCCTTTCTCCACATCCTCCCCAGCATGTGTTGGCACTTGAGTTCTTGGCCATTCTGATGGGTGTGAGGTGGAATCTCAGAGTCATTTTGATTTGTGTTTCCCTGATGATGAGGACAATGAGCATTTCTTTGTTTCTCTGCCATTTGATATTCTTCTGTTGAGAGTTCTCTGTTCAGCTCTGCACGCCACTTATACTTGGGTTATTTGTTTTGTTGGTGTTTGTTTAACTTCTTGAGTTCTTTATATATTTTAGATATTAGCCCTCTGCCAGACATAGAGTTGGTGAAGATATTCTTCTGGTCTGCAGGCTTTCATTTTGGTCTGCCGACAGTGTCTTTTGCTTTACAGAAGCTTTTCTCTTTCAAATATTGGGAATAACACTACCTCAAGACACAGGTACACCACTCCTGGGTATATACCCAAAAGATGCTCCACCACACAACTGGACATTTGCTCATCTATGCTCATAGCAGCTTTATTCATAACAGCCAGAATAAGGAAACAACCTAGGTATCCCGCAACTGAAGAATAGATACAGAAATTGCAGTACATTTACACATTGGAATACTACTCGGCCATTAAAAACAAGGAAATCATGAAATTTGCAGGCAAATGTTGGGAACTAGAAAAGATCATCCTGAGTGAGGTAACCCAGGACCAGAAAGACATGCATGATAGATACTCACATATAAGGGAACATTAGCCATATAATATAGGATAAACATGCTAAAACCTACAGACCTAAAGAAGCTAAACAATAAGGAGAACCTAAAGAGGATGCTTAATTCTCATTTACAAGGGAAACAGGAGAGACACTGGACAAAGCAAAAGACAGGGAACAGGATGGGAGCCGACCATAGACGTCCTCTAAAAGACTCTGCCCAGAAGGGGATTGAAGCAGATGCAGAGACCCACAGCCACACAGAGCACAAAGCATTTTATGGAAAAAGGGGGGTGGGAATAGAAGGACGTGAGGGACAGGAGCTCCACAAGGAGACCAACAAAACCAACAAATCTGGGCTCAAGGGGCCCAGCAGAGACTGATGTATCAACCAAGGACCATGCATGGAGAAGACCTAGACCCCTGCTCAGATGTAGCCCATAGGCTGCTCAGTCTGGGCAGCAGGGGCTGTCTGATATGAACTCGGCTTTTAATCACTTCCCCACTGTGGGGCAACCTTGTCAGTTCACAGAGAAAAAGGATCTAAGCAGCCCTGATGAGACTTGATAGGCTAGGGTCAGCTAGTAGGGGAGAAGGGCTCCCCCTTTCAGTGGACTAGGGGAGGAAAATAAGGAGGAAGAGGGCTGGAGGGTGGGACTCAGAGGAGATGAAAGAGGTGGCTACCATCAGGATATAAAGTGAATAAATTGTAAAAAAAATATAATAAAATATATTTTAAAAAATTTGCTGGGCCTCTATGGCTGCACCAATAGTCTACATCCCCCCCCCCCCCACAGGGGATAGTAACACTCCCATTTCTCTACATTCTCCCTCCTATATGATGTAATATCTATACTTACAAGGTTTAAGTGGAATCTTTTTTTTTTTTGACAGTTTTAGGGTTATATTGCTTCAAAGACACACCGTGACCACAGCAACCCTCTTATAAAGGAAAATATGTAACTGGGTCTGGGTTATGTTTCAGCTGTTTGTTATTATTATTAATTATAAGTTATTCACTTTGTGTCCCACCTGTAGCCCCCTCCCTCATCCTCTCCCAATCCTACCCTCCCTCTCCCTTCTTTCCCCATGCCCCTCCTCAAGTCCACCGATAGGGGAGGTCCTCCTGCCCTTCCCTAGCCTATCAGGTCTCATCAGAACTGTCTGCATTGTCTTCCTCTGTGGCCTGGTAAGACTGCTCCCCCATCAGGGGGACATGATCAAAGAGCCAACCACTGGGTTCATGTCAGAGACAGCTCCTGTTCCCCTTACTAGGGAACCCACTTGGACACTGAGTTGCGATGGGCTACATCTGTGCAGAGATTCTAGGTTATCTCCATGCATGGGTCTTGTTTGGAGTATGAGTCTCAGAAAAGACCCCTGGGCCCAGATGTTCTGGTTCTGTTCCTCTCCTTGAGGAGCTCCTGTCCCCTCCAAGTATTTCATCTTCCCCTTCTTTCATAAGATTCCCTGCACTCTGCCCATAGTTTGGCTATGAGTCTCAGCATCTGCTTAGATACCCTGCTGGGTAGAGGCTTTCAGAGTCCCTCTGTGGTAGGCTCCTCTCCTGTTCCCTATTTTCTCTCTCTTCCAATGTCCATCCCATTAGCCTTTCTGAATGAGGATTGATCATCTTACCCAGGGTCCTCCTTCTTGCTTAGCTTCTTTGGGTGTACAGATTTATTTGTCTAATATCCACTTATAAGTGAGTATATACTATGTGTGTCTTTCTGCTTCTGGGATACTTCACTCAGTATTATCTTTTCTAGATCCGACCATTTACCTGCAAATTTTCATGATTTCTTTGTTTTAAGTGCTGAGTAGTATTCCATTGTATAAATGTACCACAATTTCTGTACCTAATCCTCAATTGAGGGACATCTAAGTTGTTTCCAGATTCTGGCTATTATGAGTAGAGCTGATATAAACACAGTTGAGCAAATGTCCTTGTTGTGTACTTGAGCATCTTTTGGATATATGCCTAGGAGTGGTACAGCTGGGTCTTGAGGTAGCACTATGCCTAATTTTCTGAGAAATCGCCAGATTGATTTCAAAAATGGTTGTTCCCACCATCCAAGTTTACATTCCCACCAGCAATGGAGGAGGGTTCCCCTTTCTCCACAACCTCTCCAGCATATGTTGTCACTTGTTGTTTTGATCTTAGCCATTCTGACGGGTGTAAGATGGAATCTCAGGGTCGTTTTGATTTGCATCTCCCTGATGGCTAAGGATGTTGAGCATTTCTTTAAGTGTTTCTCTGCCATTCGATATTCCTCTATTGAGAATTCTCTGTTTAGCTCTGTACCTCATTTTTTAATTGGGTTACTTGATTTGTTGCTTTTTAACTTCTTGAGTTCTTTATATATTCTGGATATTAGTGCTCTGTCAGATGTAGGGTTGGTGAAGATCCTTTCCCAGTCTGTAGGCTGTTGTTTTGTTCAGAAGACAGTGTCCTTTGCTTTACAGAATCTTTTCAGTTTCATGAGGTCCCATTTATTGATTGTTGATCTTAGAGACTGTGCTGGTGGTGTTCTGTTCAGGAAGTTGTCTCCTGTGCCAATGAGTTCAAGGCTCTTCCCCACTTTTTCTTCTAACAGGTTATTTAGTGGATCCGTTTTTATATTGAGGTCTTTGATCCACTTGGACTTTAGTTTTGTACAGCATGTAAATATGGATCTATTTTCATTTTTCTGCATGTAGACATCTAGCGAGACCAGCACCATTTATTGAAGATGCTGTCTTTTTTCCATTGTATGGTTTTGGCTTCTTTGTCAAAAAATCACATATCCTTAGGTGTGTGGGTTTATTTCAGGGTCTATTTTGATTCCATTGATCCACTATTCTGTTTCTGTGCCAGTACCATGCAGTTTTTATTACTATTGCTTTGTAGTACAGCTTGAGATCAGGGATGGAGATACCTCCAGACAAAATGTTGTTGTACAACATTGTTTTAGCAATTCTGGGGGTTTTGTTTTTCCATATGAAATTGAGAATTATTTTTTCAAGTTCTGTAAAGAATTGTATTGGTATTTTGATGGGAATTGCATTGAATCTGTAGATTGCTTTTGGCAGGATGGCAGGAGCATGGGAGATCTTTCCATCTTCAGATATCTTCTTCAATTTCTTTCTTCAGAGACTTGAAGTTTTTTTTAATAGGTCTTTACTTGCTTGGTTAGAGTCACACCAAGGCACTAGTATTAGGTATTAGTGGCTATTGTGAAGAGTGTAGTTTCCCTAATTTCTTTTTGGCCCTTTTGTCTTTTGTATACAGGAGGGCTGCTGATTTTTTTGAGTTAATTTTGTATCCAGCCAAAGTGGAATATTATAGAGGTTTTAATTATATTTTCTAAAAGTAAGAGTTTATTTTTAGGTTCCTGTTCTTCTGCCTGCCTGATAGTTGTTTTTGAGTTTTCTTTGGCAAAATATCTGTTCAGGCTCTTTGCCCATTTTTATTATTACATTAATTATATATTATACTTTTATAGCATTATGACATTTTTATACATGTACATAATGTATTGCCTGTCTTACAAATGTTTTATTACATTTATTTTCTCTCTTTGTGTATGTTCCACAGAACACACATGGAAGTAAGAGCTGTAAGAGCTGCTTCCCTCTTTCCACCATTCCTGGAGCTGAACCCAGGTTGCCAGTATTCACAGCAAACAGCTTTCTACACTGAGACATCTCACTGGCCTAGAGTTTTCAACTGAATTTTTTCTGCTATTGAGTTGTGAAAGTTTTTTATAACCAGATATATGGATTGCAAATATTTTCTCCTGTCTTTGGGTTGCCTTTTTTTTCTTAGCTGTTTCACAGTAAAGAATATTTAATTCAATGTAATTCCCTTTATTTTTGCTTTTGGTGTGATATTGGTCAAGGTCATTGCAAGACCAAAGTCAAGGAGATCTTCTGTCCTGTTCTCTTCTAGAACTGTTACTGTGCAGGCCTCACATTTAGGATGATCTGGAACCGTTACTGCGCAGGCCTCACATTTAGGATGATCTAGAACCGTTACCGCGCAGGCCTCACATTTAGGATGGTCTAGAACTGTTACTGCGCAGGCCTCACACTTAGGATGATCTAGAACCGTTACTGAGCAGGCCTCCCATTTAGGATGATCTAGAACCGTTACTGCGCAGGCCTCACGTTTAGGATGATCTAGAACCGTTACTGCGCAGGCCTCGCATTTAGGATGATCTAGAACCGTTACTGCGCAGGCCTCGCATTTAGGATGATCTAGAACCGTTACTGCGCAGGCCTCACACTTAGGATGATCTAGAACTGTTACTGCGCAGGCCTCACATTTAGGATGGGATCAATTTTGACTTTTGGATGAACTTTGTTGTTTTCCATGTGGAAATCCAGCTTCTTCTCACACCGTTTATTTGCTTTTGCTTCATGTTGGTTTTGTTTTGAGAGTTTTATGCTTGGTTTTTTGTTGTTGTCTTCTGAAACAGTCTCATCTGCATCATAGCTGGCCTGGAGCTCTCTGTGTAGCCCCATTTGTACCAACTCATGACAATCTTCCTCTCTCAGTTTCCTAAGTTCTGAGATCACAGACATGAGCCACCATTCCCGACTTCTCAGCAGCGTTTGCTGAAGATCTGGCCTTTCCCATCATGCCTACCTGGTGACCTTGTTGAAAACAAGTTGATGTATGCGGCGGCAGCGTTTGCACTCTGCCCACTGCTTCACCTGCTTTTATGCCACTGCCCTACTGTTTTCAATGCCACGGGATTTTAGATGCGTTTGGTCAATCCAGCATGTTTGTTTGGGTTTGTTTGGGTTTTTTTCTCAGAGTTGTTTTGGTGTATGGAGTCTATCTTAGATTAGTATACATTTTTATGATATTTTTCTATGTCTATCAAGAATGATACTGAGATTTTGATAGGAATTGTTGTTGTAAGTGACTATTAATATTTACCATTGGTTTATCTTTTATTAAAGCTGCTGTTAATCGTAAACAGCTGCATACCCAAATCACCACACGACCACTGGGATTTATTTAATTAACCTAGAACACAATGCTGGGCAATAGTTGTTCCATCCTAAACCTCCAGGCCCACGTAGTTTCTGCCATTCAGATTCACCCATTATACTTGCTTTTTGTGATATATTAGTTTCCAGTCCATCTCTTCACCTCGTTCCAAGACCTTTCCTCCTACCTCTGTTCTCCCAGGTCTCCCTCCTGCCCTTCTCTCCTCCTCTGCCTCCCACCTTCCTGTGCACTGGCTCTTCCCTCTCTTCCTGCTTTCTTTCCATTGTTCAACATTGTGGCTAGTTGCTTAATTTTGGCATGTTTACACAAAGTTGAGACAGGTGATGCTAAGAATAAGTATCACAATGTAATGTCCAGATTGAAACCAGAGAGTGGGGGAGAAAAATCAGCATTTGAATGAACAGGGTAAAGTGTATACATTCCAAAAGAACATTATACCAACAAATTGTATAGAATCTGTGTTTCCTTTGGCAGTATGAACATTTTCACACTGTTAATTCTTCTTGCCAGATAACTTTCCATTTATTTGAATTTCTTCAATTTCTTCTATCAATCTTTTGTAATTTTTCGGTGAACAAAATTTTTACCTTCTTGATTAGAATTGACTTCTAGTTTTTTTACACTACCACTAAATGGGATTAATTTTCTTATTTCCCTTATAGTTAGACCAGTGTTAATTGTAACACTACTGCTTTTTTGTATGAGAAAGTTTATGCCCTAAATCATTGCTGAATTTATCTATTGTTTTTAAATTTTTTGCTGGATCTTTGATGTTGTTAACATAAAGATCAAAGTCATCTACAAATATGGTAACTTTACTCCTCTTCCAATTCTGATGCCTGATATTTCTTTTTCTTGTGTGCTTTCCCACCTTGAAATCTATGTTGAAAAAGGGAGGTGAGAGCAGGCATCTCCACTAGATTTTAGTTTTCAGAAATGTTTTCAAGTGTTGCCCCTGGTTCTGATTTCATCTGTAAGGTTTTTTTTTTTTTCTAACAAACATCCTTTATTGGTTGAGAATTTTCCTTTATACTCAAACGGCTAAGAGTTCCCTTCAGTAAAGGATACTGAGGAATAAAGAGATGTCTCAGTGGTAAAGAGCACTTTCTGTTCCCTAGAGCATCCAAGTTCAACTCCCATCACCTACATGGTGGCTCTCAAACATGAAACTCCAGTTCCAGGGATCTGACACCTTCTTATGGCCTCCTTAGGCACCAAGTGCTCATGCAGACAAAAACTCTTAGCCATAAATTAAAAATTAAAAGAAGAAGGATATTGAGCTTTATTAATTTTTTTCTTTATCAAATTGAGATTATCACGTGGATTTTTTTTCTTTCATTCTGATTCTATGATGCATCACATCAAATTATTTGCCTTGCATGCCAATGATTTGGTCATAATGTATGAACTCTGTGATGTGGTATGTATAGAGTTTGGCATTTTATTGAGGGTTTTCATCAATTATCATCAAAGAAATTAATACAGAGAAATTAAACAGATGTTACTGAACAGTCAATGGACCAAAGAAGAAATACAAAGGGAAATTAAAGATATATTGAAATAAATGACTGTGGATATATGATGTATCAAAAAACATCTATGAAATGCAGTCACGGAATTTCTAAGACACTTATAGATAGGGGTGTCTACGTTTTAAAAAGAGAAATGAACCTGGCACACAGTTATATTAAGAGTGCTCAGGAGATAGAGACGAGAGGATTAAAAGTTCAAACTCAGCTTCAACTGCATGGTGAAGTCATGTCATCCTGGGCTACAAGGGATCCTGTCTCCAAAGAACCAAAAGGAAAAAAATGTCCAAATAACTAGCCTCAGATTGTGCCTCCAGGACTAGCAAAAGAAAAAAAGAAAAACAAACAAACAAACAAAAACCAAATCCAAAGTTAGAAGGAGGAAACAATAGCAGTCATAACAAAAATAAACAAGAGAACCTACAGTAAAGTCAGCTCTTTGAAAAAAAAAAGTAAAATCAGTAATCCTATAGCTAAACTAAGAGGGTAAAAGAGAAGAACCAAACAAATGAAATCAGAAATAAAAGTGGAGACACTACAACAGAACCCTCAGAAATAAAATGGACCATAAGAGACTATTGGGAGCAATCGTATGCCAGTTGGCTGGACAACCAAGAAGAAAGAAACACCGTTCTAGAAAATGCTAACGTTGAATTGGGAAGAGATGGAAAGCTTGAGGAGACCAGTAACAAATGAAGACACTGAAGAAGTAATTAAAACCTTCTACCACTACCAACAAAGCCTGGGACCAGATGGCTTCATGGCTTCATTCTAACAAACATACCAAGAATTGTCACCAATACGTCTTAAATTTTTCCAAAAATATATAGCTAAAGGGAGTGTTTCCAAACACGTTTTCTTAAGACATCATCTTGACACCCAAGCCAAAAGAAGAAAAGAAAAATGTGACACATGTATTTAAAAATAATTTAACATTTTTATATTAGTGTTTTGTAAGTGTAGCAAACAAAAAGAAATGCACATGGATCCAATGCTTCTCCAAACTTCAAATAAGAAATGCATACCGCTAGAACCATTTAAAAATAGTGAAAAATCTGTCGCTGAATGACTACCACAGTTATCATCTTGCTAAGGTTTGAAATATTAAGAATCTGCTTCTCTCTTTTTGCTGCATCTACTGCCAGAATGCAGATCATTCTCAGCAGTCAGACAGTCATAGTCAAGAAAACCCACCATAACTAGGGAGCCCCAGAGGAACTCTCAGTAGGAACTTTAATCACAGCAGTGTAGCGCTGATTCTCCTTGCAAAGAAACAGAAGAAGCTCCAGGTTGACAAACGGTTGAAAAGCAAAGAAACTGGCCACTGCCCACGCCATCTGCAGCCATGTTCAGAATGTGATCCGGGGTGTTATGCTGGACTTCTGTTTCAAGATGAGGTCTGTGTGAGCTCACTTCCCTATCCATGTCATTTTTCAGGAGAATGAGGCTTTGGTTGAAATTCGAAATTTCTTGGAAGAAAAATACATCTATGTGGTTCAGATGAGGACGAGTGTTACTTGATCTGTTTCTCAAGCCCACAAGGATGAATTAATCCTTGAAGGAAATGATATTTAACTTGTTTCAAACTCAGGAGGTTTGACATAGCAAGCTATAACAGTGAAAACAAGGATATCAGAAAGGTTATGGATGGCATCTGTGTCTAAAAAGACAACAGTGTAGCAGACTAACGATGAAGACTTGCATCACCCACCTCCAGAAACCAGATCCTGAACTATAAGTACAGTTTGGAGTGTCTTTTGGGTCAATCAATGAGTTATTGAAAAAGTTGTTTGACAATATTTTTGTCTTGCTTTGTTTGTTAGCTGTAGTGTTGAAACCATTCTTTTCAGTCTCGCTAAGTCACATGAAGTCATATGCCCAAGAATTGCTGTTAATTACAGTCAATAAGAATAGGATGCTTTTTGTGGCAACCAAATTTTGATATTTAGTTCACATTTTAATGGTAATTTCTCTCCATCTAAACTTCAGAAACAATAATCACACTAAAATTAATTTTTAAAAACACCCAGCCTTTCTTTTTCCTAGACTGCTATGCTTGCTCTAAGCCACAGTTGTTCTGTATCCAAAACACACCAGTCATGGACAGTGTACCAAGCTCTGCACTGAGCTGTGAGAAATTAACAGTACGGACAAGAACCAAGACAAATGATATATGATTCAGCCGATAGCCACCGAGAATAATGGAGTCTATGGAGAAAAATGCAGGACTATGGAATCCTGGACGTGGGAATGAATCTTGATGGAGCCTCTAGAAAAAGACCTTCTGGGGAAAATCAATACTTCAGTTAAAACCTAGTATTAGTTTTCCTCCATGAATGATTTTCTTTTTATTCTGTGGAGTTTGTTTTACCCCAATACATACGTACTTAGAATAAAGACCATCTTTTGGATCTGCAGTTAAATCAAGTCAAACAATTAATGTCTGATAAATTAAACAGCGGGATGTGTGAAAATTCCTGCCTGCCCAGTGAAAACACACCCTGAATGATATAAAGAAAACATGACAGGCACAGAGGTGTAGCATCCTGTGATGCATACAGGAGCTTAGCCCCACAGTAACCTACAGGAGATAAACACCCATCATTTAGTTGGCTCTCTGACACACACAGAGACACAGGTGGACACACATCCTCACAGTTTCCAGAGGAAAAAGGCTGTCAGCCAGCCAGGAGGAAGGAAACAAAGCGAGCACGGTAGACAAATTGAGAGAAAACCTTATCCAAGGACATCAGTTCCTATGACTGATGACCTATGTCAAGATGAAGCTACAAAAAAAGTTGGAATGGCTGCCAATCTGTTCGTTCCCTGCATAGTTCTCCGGGCTTGGGCACGTGATTTTGAACAATAGGAAAGTACAAGAGACAGTGTTTGCAAAGTCCTGAAAAGCACTTCATGCACTGAGGTTTTAACTCTCATTTTGCTCTTATGAGCCTAAAGGCCACTACATGGATAACCTAGGCTAACCTAGTGGAAGATGAACAAGCCTTGGGTGAGCTACCGAAGGATGATGAACTGCATGGAGAAAAATGTCATCTCCTCAAACCAAGCAATAGCCTGCTATAAAAAGGACTCCTTTGAAATTATGTTTTCCTGTTCCTAAAAGGGAGACTCTGTCCTTAGTTTAACTAATTCTATTTTGTTCTTCTAACCTGTGCTTACAGAGTTATTTTCCTTCCCCATCTAATCTCAAGTTCAAAGAACACAGCTCTGCAGTATCACTGTGTGACTGAAGTCCTGGCTGCTCTTAAAGCAATCATGACATTGTCCTTAGTCAATGGTGACTGCCTCAGAGCCAGAAGGAGCCAGCAGACCCACCTGACTATAGTAAGCAAAGTTGTTTGACTAGACATACTTCCTGCCCCATCCTAGTTTGTCCCTGAGGAAACCCTACATCTACTGCTGATATGCCAAGGTGTAGCTTAGGATGCTAGTCCTCATTGTCTATCCATGTGATATGGGTATCCAAGGAAATCCTGAGTGAGAATATAAAGACTAGATGAAGGCCTGAGTGACTGTATTGTTGACATAAGCATAGCTACATCAGGGATCCCAATGGGAATTGGTAGATCCTTCCTGTTGGTGAGGCTCAGAGGCATGGCAGAACCTTCTCTCATCCAAGTCTGTTTAGGGTGTTTTTGAATGATTGACCAGTATGCACAAAAACCAGCATCTACCTTTTCCACCTCCCATGTAACCTGAGACTGCTCCCTACAGAAACCTTCTGCTGAGCCTATCTAACCCCTTCTTCTCCTGCTGGTCATAATAAACCACTGCTGTGTACTTGGAGCCCCTCCATCAGGCTGGATAAGGTCAACATCATCCCAGCTTTACTGTCTGCCTGTCTGTTCTTTGTTCATTCCCTCATCATCCCAATCAGGTGTCCAGGACAGAGTTTTTTAGGACAGGGCACATGTGGTCACACTCAACATAACTGATGTCCTCCTTGGCCATCAATCATCTCATCATCTCGTTATTTTGATTGGACTGACACAGCAATAGACTAATTTGATCATCCAGGGCACTGGTAGCTGTATAACCTAATTGACTGTAGACTGTACAGTGTGAATAAGTTTCCAGATGACCTCAGAGATCCACCAAGGCAGTTCCGGAGAAAAAATGACGGGTGTTCTACTATTAGGAGCAAATGTTGTTTTAAACTGTTGCATTTTGAGATTTCCTTTACACAGCAAATGCTAAGTGACAAAGATAAAACAGAGTTATGAGCTGGTGGAGGAGGGACATTTCCTCAGTGGTGAAACCACTGCTGGAGAACACGAGATCCCATGAACAAACTCCCACACGTGTTCTGTAATGATCTCGATGAAGATCATTGGCTCGCATTCACGAAAGTGATTCTTCAAAACAGAAATACACATTAAGGTAGAAGAGGGACTAGTTTTGAAGATTAATAGGGGTACAAAAAGGAACAAAACAAGAGGTAAGTATAATTAAATTTATCACACATATATATGAAAATGTAGGTGCTCGCTTCGGCAGCACATACACGAAAATTGGAACAATACAGAGAAGATCAGCATGGCCCCTGTGCAAGGATGACGCACAAATTCATGAAGCGTTCCAAATTTTTTTCACACAAAATCAAAAGTGTATAGCTTCTTTTCAGCACCTCATGGAACCTTCTCCAAAATAGACCATATAGTTGGTCACAAACCAAGCCTGAGCAGATACAAGAAGATTGAAATAATCCCTTGTATCCTATCTGACCATCATGGTCTAAAGCTGGACCTCAACAACAACAAAAACAGCAAAAAGCCTGCACATACGTGGAAACTGAACAACTTGCTACTCAATGACAGCTTGGTTAGGGAAGAAATAAAGAAAGAAATTAATGACTTCCTAGAATTCAATGAAAATGAAATCACAACATACTCAAACCTCTGGGACACAATAATGGCAGTGCTAAGAGGAGAGTTCATAGCACTAAATGCCTTCAAGAAGAAATTCGAAATATCTCATACAAGCAACTTAATGGCCTAACTGAAAGCCCTAGAAAAAAAGAAGCAGACACAGCCAAGAGGAGCAGACTGCTGGAAATAATCAAACTCAGGGCAGAAATCAATTAATTAGAAACAAATAAAACTATTCAAACAATCAATGAAACCGAGAGCTGGTTCTTTGAGAAAATCAACAAGATAGACAAGCCCCTAGCCAAACTAACAAAAAGGCAGAGAGAAACGGTCCAAATCAGCAAAATCAGAATCGAAAAGGGGGCCATAACTACAGACACTGAGGAAATCAAAACAATCATTAGGTCTTACTACCAAAGCCTATATGCCACAAAATTTGAAAATCTCAATGAAATGGACAATTTTCTTGAGAGATTCCACCTACCTAAATTAAGTCAAAATCCGGTAGAAAGATTGAATAGACCTACATGCCCCAAGGAAATAGAAGCAGACATCAACAGTCTCCCTTCCAAAAAAAGCCCTGGGCCAGATGGATTCAATGCAGAATTCTACAAGACCTTCAAAGACATGCTAACTCAAATTCTCTACAATATTTCCACAAAATAGAAACAGCAGGAACATTACCAAACTCATTCTATGAAGCCACAGTCACCTTGATACCTAAACCATTCAAAGACCCAACAAAAAAAGAGAACTTCAGACCTACATCTCTTATGAACATTGATGCAAAAATACTCAATAAAATACTTGCAAACTGAATCCAAGAAAACATAAAAGATATCATCCACCATGACCAAGTAGGCTTCATCCCAGGCATGCAGGGGTGGTTCAGTATACGGAAATTCATCAATGTGATCCACCATATAAACAAACTGAAGGAGAAAAACCACATGATCATCTCCATAGATGGTGAAAAAGCTTTCGACAAAATCCAACATCCATTCATGTTTAAAGTCTTGGAGAGATCAGGGATACAACACACATACCTATACATAGTAAAGGCAATATACAGGAAGCCTATAGCCAACATCAAACTCAATAGAGAGAAACTTAAATCAATCCCACTGAAATCAGGGACAAGGCAAGGCTGCCCATTGTCTCCATATCTCTTCAATATAGTACTTGAAGTCCTAGCTACAGCAATAAGACAACTAAAGGAGATCAAGGGGATACAAATCAGAAAGGAAGAGGTCAAAGTATTCCTATTTGTAGATGATGTGGTAGTATACATGAGCGACCCCAAAAATTCAACCAGAGAACTCCTTCAACTGATTAACACCTTCAGCAAAGTGGCTGGATACAAAATCAACTAAAAAAAAAAATCAGAAGCCCTCCTATATACCAAAGACCAAAGGGCTGAGAAAGAAATTAGGGAAACAACACCCTTCACAGTAACCACTAATAACATAAAGTACCTTGGGGTGACTCTAACCAAGCAATTGAAAGACCTGTTTGAAAAAAACTTCAAATATCTTAAGAAAGAAATTTAAGAAGATATCAGAAAACAAAAAGATCTCCCGTGCTCATGGATAGGTAGGATTAACATAGTGAAAGTGGCTATTCTGCCAAAAGCAACCTACAGATTCAATGCAATTCCCATCAAAATACCAACACAATTCTTTACAGACCTAGCAAGAAAAATTCTCAACTTCATACAGAGAAACAAAAAACCCAGAATTTCCAAAATGGTTCTGTACAACAACAGATCATCTGGAGGTATCTCCATCCCTGATCTCAAGCTGTACTACAGAGAAATAGTAATAAAAACTATATGGTATTGGCATAGAAAGAGAACAGTGGATCAATGGAACTGAATAGAAGACCCAGAAATAAACCCACACACCTATGGAAACTTGATTTTTGATAAAGAAGCCAAATCCATTCAATGGAAGAAAGACAGCATCTTCAACAAATGGTGCTGGTCCAACTGGATGTCTATATGCAGAAAAATGAAAATAGATCCATATTTATCACCCTGCACAAAACTAAAGGCCAAGTGGATCAAAGACTTCAACATAATACCCGACACATTAAATTGGTTAGAAGAAGAAGTGGGGAAGAGCCTAGAACTCATCAACACAGGAGACTACTTCCTGAACAGAACACCAACAGCACAGGCTCTAACAATAAATAAATGGGACCTCATGAAACTGAAAGGCTTCTGTAAAGCAAAAGACACTGTCATCAAAACAAAACAACAGCCTACAGACTAGGAAAGGATCTTCACCAACCCTATATCTGACAGAAGGCTAATATCCAGTATATATAAAGAACTCAAGAAGTTAAAAAGCAACAAATCAAGTAATCCAATTAAAAAATGGGATATAGAGCTAAAAAGAGAACTCTCTGTAGAGGAATATCGAATGGCAGAGAAACACTTAAAAAATGCTCAACATCCTTAGCCATCAGGGAGATGCAAATCAAAACAACCCTGAGATTTCACCTTATACCCATCAGAATGGCTATACTCCAGATATAATCAGAATGCTTGTCTCAAAAGAGTAGTGAGATGGGGGGGGTGAGGAAGACATGAGGTTGATGTCTGTTCTAAACATGAGTGAACGTGTGAACACATAAGTAGATAAGTCAAAGAAATATGAAATGAGGAAAAGGGACCGTGACTCACTCACATGTTTCTAGTTTGAGCAAAGCACCCAGAAATAAGAGCATTATTTATTGAGATATAGCACATTTAGAAGTATATGCACAGAGTATTATCAGTTTAGGTTTGAGGATATTGAATTTGAGATGCTTGTGAAATATTAATGTAAAGATATCAAAAAGGCATCGATGTGATAGTGGAGTTTGATGCCAACTCTGGTCTGTAAGTGTCAGTCTGGAATAGCCCTAATACAAGCCGCAGGAGAGTTGAACAAAGAACTGTAAACGAGGAGATGGGAAGACTTGGGACAGAATTCAGGGACATCGTGAGTCTTGATCGTTTAATAGAATAGGACAATTTAGCTAAGACTGAGAAGGAGCAGACAGAAGAACAGCACCCTGCAGGGTGTTCTCACTCAATACAGGATGGGAACAAATATTTTAAGGAAAGAATGACATACCTGTAGTGTGGTAAAGTAAGATGAAGGCCTGCAAGTATTTCCTGCTCCTGTGATTAGACATAGTAAGCACTGTGGGGATTAACAAAGGTCGTTTCCTAAGAAGCCTGGAGTCCAAGGGAGTCTCTGAAAAGCCAGAGAAAGGAGGTACAAGGCACATAGGTACACAACTCCTTTGGGAGTCAGTGTGCTGTAGGAGAAAGACAAGAAGTACTTCGTATCCAGGCTAAGCAGGACAGTGAAAAGTATGCAGCTAGGATGCTTAAACGCCAGGAAACAGGAACCCAGCAGCCCAGACAGATGGGAGGCAAGAACAGTCAGTCAGGTGACAAGCACAGGAGACCTAGAGGTGTAGGATTCAGGTATATCTCAGGGCACAGCCTTGATGTTCACCTTCCAAAACTGATCTCTTTAGGTTTCATGAGTGTGACAGCATTTAATGGGACAACAGAAGAGAAAGGAGAAGCAACAGTCAGAAGAGTGAAAACGTGGAATGTTTCTTGACATGGAAAAGAAAGGAAAATAGTATTTTTTTAAAAAGATTTCAAATTCTTCTTTTGAGTATGAACAAGACCTATGACATATCACTTAATACAGTAGGGAATGTGATGTGCACACAGGGTGGGAGGCACAATGTCCACACCATGCACACACAGGGAAGGAGTGACAGTTTTCGCTCCACTTACACATAGGACATGAGTGACAATGTGCACACCATTTACACACGGGCTATGTGGGGTTATTAAGACCACCTTTAGCACAGACCCTCCTTTTCTGTCTTGAAGAACACAAGCTGCCATATTGCAAACTAGCCTGTGTCAGGGGCCCTGTGACAACGAATTAAAGACCACTTGAGAGAGAAGCCAACACATTCCTTTTTCAATTTTTGAAATTAAAATATAATTATACAATTTTGTCTTTCCTCCTCCCCAATGCCTCTCATGTATATCCCTCTTGCTCTCTCTCAAACTCATGGCCTCTGCTTCTTTGGCCTTAACTCTTGTGTGAGATATATGTATATATGTTCTTGTGATATATATATTCTTTTGCTTTAACTCTTTGTTTTATATACACAGGCAATAAACTTAATTTGTAAAATACACTTGTATGCACATGATCTCAGAGCTAACATTTATATTGGATAACCAGCCTGGGCACTCTCCCCTGAGAAAGACTATTCTCTCCTGCTCTCCCAACACCTTCTTCAAGCTCATAATGCCCACAAGTACATGAACTTAAAGTGGGGCTCCTTCCACAGTCTAACCTTAGTTGGCGCACCCCAGCCCACATGTCTAGAGCAACATCCAAAGACCAGGAAGCCAAGCTTGTCCTCTTAACTCATTGAAATTGTGAGAAAGTCAGTGTGCTTTGTTTGGTAGTTCTGCTGGGTCTATGAGGATAATTCAGGAAAAGCATCTATAACTGGTGAGGAGAATACATCCAGAGAGAGATGTCAGAACAGAAATGACAGTAACGCACAGAGCATATCCAGTAGTAGATGGGCAAGGTAACATGAAGAAAGGGGTCAGGGGAATCCACAGGAGCAACTTCAAAGCCGTGCTGTCTCTTCTACAATGACCAAACAGCAAAGAATGGCACCTGGGAGGACAGTCAGGCTTTAAAGACACACTGTCAAAACAAGTGCTGAGAATGTCTGCTGCGCGTCTGCGGGAAGCTGTGGATTTAGCTGGATAACCAGAAAATGAGCATGACACAGGGACGTCTATCAATAGAAAATGATAACCACAGCCTGCTCCTTTTGGGAGCATACTAAGGAACTGATTGGCATGGCCTATGTCTGCTCCTCGGCACTCTGTAGTTTTAGTAGCTATGTAGACATGGAAAAAAAATTTTAAGCACAGATTGTATAGAAGTCAGGCTGGGGACATGTATCAGTCAGTAAAGTGCTGTAAATGTTCAATCCCCAGAATCCATGGGAAAGTAAAAACCATGTGTGATGCCTTGCACTACACTCTTGAAACTGGCAGGTGGAGACAGATGGACCCCTGGGACTCCCTGGCCAGCTAATCTAGCCTCATTGGAAAGAACCGGGCCAAGGAAGGAAAGAAACTGCCCCCAAACCAAGACAAATGGCCCCCAAGAAACAATATCCAAAGTTGACCTCTGGTCCCCACATGGATAAGCAGACATACCCTTGTACTCATGCACATGTGTGCCAATTAGAATTTACACATGGATGTGTGCACACACACGCTTGAACACAGGCATGCACACTCCAAAAATGTATTAATTCACTGCGTGGAGTTTAAGTGTGATAATAGAAGGGCACATTACATTAGCGAAGGCTCAACAAGAAGTCTTCTGATGTCTCATTATTGGACAAACTTGTCTTGCAAAAATAACAGACAAGTAGATTAAAAAATGGGACAGAAATGCCACATTACACTCCAAAATGAAAAGCTTTTAGAAGAACCTGAAATGAAAACAAACAAAGCCATTCAATAATAGCTGAGACATCCATTGTGCTCGGGTGAAAATGAGGAGGAGAATGGCCATTTATGAAGTAGGTAAGGTATGGCCTGTTTATAAATTTACACAATGGAACACCAAGTTTTATGAATATGACTTTGCTCTTCCCTAGAGGAAGTACTAGATGGACATCCACCCTTTGTGTGATCAACATATTGCATGTGCATGTGTTTATGAGTGTGTGTGTGTGTGTACCCATGCACACACATGCAGAGATCAGGGAAGACATTGGCTGTCTTCCTTTATCACCCTCTGCTCTATTTTCTTAAAGACTAAAGCTCAATGTGTCTGCTGGGCTGGCTAACCAGCAAGGAAGGTCCTGGGATCCACCTATCTCTCCCTCCACCCCACTTTCAGGTTATGAGGTGCATGTGGCCATACCTGGATTTTTTATGTGTGCTGGGGTTCAAATGCAGGCCCTCATATTTTTATATAACGAGTGCCACCTGACAGCCCTTGATCAATACACTTCTTACAAGATGTTTGCTCACTCTTTTTTATTTTATTTTCTGTTTTTCTTAATTTTTATTAATTACAGTTTATTCACTTTGTATCCACCTGTAGATTGCTCAGTCCTCCCCTCCCAACCCCAGCCTTTCTCCCATGCCCCTACCCAAGTCCACCTATAGGGGAGGTCCTCCTCCCCTTCCCTCTGACCCTAGCCTATCAGGTCTCATCAGGACTGGCTGCATTGTCCTCCTCTGTGGCCTGGCAAGGCTGCTCCCCCATCATGGGGGGTGGGGGGGATGATCAAAGAGTCAGCCATTGAGTTCATGTCAAAGACAGCCCCTGTTCTCATTACTAGGGCACCCACTTGGACACTGAGCTGCCATGGGCTACATCTGTGCAGGGGTTCTAGGTTATCTACATGCATGGTCCTTGGTTGGAGTTTCAATCTCAGAAAAGACCCCTGAGCCCAGATTTTTTGGTTCTGTTGTTCTTCTTGTAGAGCTCCTGTCCCCTCCAGATCTTTCTATCTCCCCCTTCTTCCATAATATTCCCTGTACTTTGCCCAAAGTTTGACTATGAGTCTCAGCCTCTGTTTTAATACTCTTCTTGGTAGAGTCTTTCAGAGGCCCTCTGTGGTAGGCTCCTGTCCTGTTCCCTATTTTCTCCCTCTACTGATGTCCATCATCTTTGCGTTTCTGACTTGGTGCCAACTTTGGGGCTAGCCTTGTGCACAATATGAAAAGAAGCCTACTCTCCTTTAGAAACTTAACCCTATCAAGCTGTCTTTTTACAGTAATAAATAAGGCAGCTGCTACAATTAAAGCAGAATTACCTTTTACAGAGAAACAAAATCTGGCTCAATAGGTTTTGAACATGTTCTCAACAGATAAACAACATAAGTCTTCAATTCTTTAATAATGAAAGGAACTATGTTTTAAAGAATATGAAATCCTAATGTTATATAATTTACACTCATGACTACAGACATGCATTTTAAGAATTAGTTGATGTTTGAGAATGTTTACATATTTTGTAATTTTTAAATGAAAAAAATCATGATATTATTTCAGTGCTGGGGCAGACCCCAAGGCCTCATGCATCCTAGGCACAGCTGACATATTTGCAGTCCCCGCCCCCTGCTACTTTATGCAATGGAAATAAGGCCAAGCATCAAAAGCCCAAGCTCCTGGGCTCATGAAATCGAAATAGATTTGAAACTTAGAAAGTTTTCCTTTATATTCAACATTTATTCTAAGTTTATACATATGAAAACATCTGTAATGTCTACAAAATTTCCCAGGTGTTTGAAACCATTAATAAATGAAAATGTTTGCAGAATTTCATGCCCTGGGGTAGGGCATAAAATTTATGCTTATTTTTAAAAAAAGAACTGAAGAATTTATTTATAAGCAAGGCATGTATTTTGAAAATAAAAGAGTATGCACAATTTATGAATTATAGAACAGATCAGAATTTGTGATCTTGAATTACACCATTCAAACAATGTTTTAGCTTTATTATATGCTATTAAATTGATTATTTTGTTGCTTTGAGTTTAATGAAAATTTTTTGATCCAAAAAATTTAAATGCTATGTTTTTGTTTTCGTTTGTCAAAACAACATTTCAGAAATGACTCTATCCCCTAAATACCCAGATAGTATTTGGCTAAATACCCAAATACTATTGTGCACACACATAAGCCACATTAAAAGTGTGTGTCGTACAATATTTTCTTCAGGACAATTATCTCTGAGTGATGTCTTCAAGGAACTTTTTGACATTTAAATATTTTTATCATATACTTAAGTTTGAATCCTACACATTTATAGTATACTTATCTTTTATATTTTCAAAGAAATGTTTTGCTAGGTTGTCTAATTATGAAAATTGTACACAGCTTAAGATCTTAAAGTATAAACTGTGTATCTTGATTAAGGTAGCCTATTTTGAATATATAAATCCTAATATTTTTATATTCATATTTAATCAAAAACATCTTCAAATGAAACATGTGTTCACCAGTCAAAGGTTAAATGTCCATTTACATATTTTGTCTCAGGGGTTGTAGCTCCACATTTTGCTAAATGACAAAGAGATATCCATTGAGGAATTAAATTTTGCTGCAGGGTGGTCTTGATAGGCATCACAGCCAGGAAACTAATGTTTAGTTTCCAAAACACCTAGAGCATACAAAATGAATTAACTTGATAGCTGTGTGGGCTTCAGTTCTCAGAGCTTATCATGTCTTCCATATTTTAGTAATTGTCTCCATAGTTAAGGTTTTATATCTTTTCACATTGTATATGTCGGGCTATGTTGAGTTCATGTAATTGATGCAATCATTATTACTGAATCATCTCAGTTTCAATCATTCTGTTTATGAGGTGATTTCATGATGTAGACTGTTTTTCATTATTTTATAATTAAGAGCCACTTCTGCATACCCTCTGGTCCCATTAGCTCACCCTTCCAATTGCATCAGATGAAGGAAACTGTATTAGCCAATTACAGCACTATGGCTAGTTCAGGGATCGTAGGAGATTGATCTTACTACAGAGAAACCTCTCACATGTGCTATAAAAACCATGGTTTAAGTCACTATCCCAAACCAGGCACTTAATTTCAGTTAGCATGAACTGACCAGACACTGGCTTAAGAGACGTAGCCTCCAGCTACCTCAGGAAGATGCTAAGACTGTGCATCTTACAGAAGGGGTCAATCGTTCATTGACACCCAATCAACGTGCGCAGCAAGTCAGTTCAGTAGGGGCATCAGCAGAGCATGGGAGACTCAAAACCACATAAGACGTAGGGCTGGATGGACAAAGGAGGTTATGGCAGTCGGGATAAACAGCAGGTCACTGCTCTTGCCGCGGCACCATGATTCAATCCTGGGCACCAACTGAGGAACCCAGTAAGCCAGCAATGGATGCCCGCGTCCATGTGGCTGCCATCTGCTAACAGGTTTTAGGGATTTTATATGCATCAATATTTTTTTGCAGTTGAATTCAATATAAATGGAATAGAATTTAAACTGATAAATTAGAGAATTGCAGTTACAGTCTGTGTGAAATAAAAGGCGATGGTTTACATCTACAAAGTCACATTGAGAGAAAGCGGCATGGGATGGAGCTTGAAGACAGTAAAACTAGCGGATCAGTGTGCAGCTTAGGAAAACTTATAAACGATACACTTTAAAGTAACTCTTGCCCTATATTCTTCATTCCTGTCAGTATGCTTGTCCGTAAACCCGTGCATGCCACATTTCTTTTGCTGATGTAGTCAACGTCTTCTTTATGGACCGTTTGCCATTGCTTTGTT
Source organism: Pachyuromys duprasi (assembly GCA_028658305.1). Classification (NCBI taxonomy): domain Eukaryota; kingdom Metazoa; phylum Chordata; class Mammalia; order Rodentia; family Muridae; genus Pachyuromys; species Pachyuromys duprasi. The sequence goes on along the minus strand of CM053744.1, from coordinate 106,354,087 downwards.
TAAAAAAAAAAAAGTGCCCAACTTTTGCCCTGCCGCAGAGGTGGAAGTTTGGATGCCTTCAAGATCCACCACCACAGAGGAAGACGTTGCTGCTGTGGTGTAGCCCATGCCAATGCTGCCTTAGAAGAGGTGCGGGACACCGTCCTCATCCACGAGGTGAGGCTTATGTGAAACCGCCAGTACCTTAGACTACCATCAAGCCATCTCCACGTGCTTGCTTTCAACTGCGATGAGCCAATGCTTGTCAGGTAGGTTGAGGTACTCCGGGCTGAGTACCAAATCAAATCAACCTTATTAATGGCGACGAAAAAAGAACCCGGAGGATGGGTAGGCCTCAAAACTTGATTGAGAGAGGATGCCACAGAATATGGTTGGCGGCTGTTGTGGACTACGGCAGAGAACCTCCGGCCGAAGGTGTCACTGAAGAGTACTTTAAAATGCAAGAAATGAACAAATAAAAATTTTTGGCTCATTAAAATAAATGTGCCTGTCTATCTTCATTCTTCGGCTCCCACAAATGTACAACCAGGATTTGCAACTTCTCTGCTGTAAATATTCTATTTCAGAAAATTTCAAACACTATAAATGTAGAACAGGGAACAGACATGTCAGCAGAGAGCAGATAATAAATACTTATATTTTCCTACGGAATTCAAATTTTATTTGGAATAAAAATCCACTAAAGAATTAAATGAAAGGAGTCCCATGAAATGGTTTGACATGTATAAAAATTAATTTAGTTGTCATGGATATTATGGAGTAGAGTTGAGAAAAAGAAACGGCAAGTGTGGAGAAGGTAAGAAGTTGTATACCTATTAAGATATGATAGTCCAGGTTGGTGGATAGCTAAGCCATGGAGTTCCAGCTAACTAAGCACAGGGATGTGCATTTGATCTCCAGATCCCACATGAAATGCCAAGGGTGGTGGCAGGAGCGTGTAGCCCAACAACCATGGCAGAGGAACAGACACACCATAGAGCGCCCTGACCAGCCAGCTGCCAAGCCCTGCGTCATAGAGACAGAATCTGCTTCAAAATAGCCATGCAGATAGCTCTCCTGAAGCCTGGCACTGGAGGCTGGCCTCTGGTCTACACACCTGGGCACACGTATGCATGCACGTTTGCATACACGTCTGTACACACTTGAGAACACACATGTAATAAACAGGTAAGTAAGCACTCCCCAAATATATATGTGGACGGTGATCGTCGACAGCTGTTGAAAGCACTGCATGAAAGCTCAAAGGAATTCTTTTCAGTGAGTGAGTAAGTGTAACAGCACAGCTTCTAAAAAAGTCATCTTACCATTGCAAAGACTGAAGCTGCCATGCGCTTTGTTTCCTAGAGAGCAGGAACCTGCTGTGAAGGGATCTTGCAAAATTTCAAAGCAAAGGTCCAGACAAGATGGCTCAGGCAGTAAAGGCATTTTTTGCTAAGCCTGACAACCTGAGTTGGTCTCCAGGACATACATCATAGAAGGAGAGACTTGACACCCAAAATTGGTTGTCTGACCTCTACATGTGCACCATTACATTCATGTAAACACACAGCCATCACACACACATACACACAAATACACACATGCGCACACATCTTTTAAAAGGAAATGAACACAGCTCCAAAGTTTCTGGACTGATGATTAGAAGTGCATGGCCTCCCCAGGGTTAGGGTAGAGGTCAGGGAATAGCTAAAGGGGGTCAGCTCCACCATGGGTGCCTGGGGATCTCACTCAGGTTGCTGGGCATGGCAGCAGGTGCCTTTACCTTCTGAGCCCCATCACAGTCCCTCCTGAATCTAATTTTTAAAAAATTTAAAAATTTTAAAAAACTCTACTGGTCCTGTAAGAAAACAGGAAAAAGGAACTACTGATTAATAATGAAAAAAATCAGATTAATACAAGAACTACCTAAGAAGTCCCACATATGGAAGAGTTAGCACATAGAACATTAAAATTGTTATTTCAACTGTATTTCCTGTATGATAAGAATATTTACAAATATATAAGAAAGCCTAACCAGAAAGACATTGTAAATCCCAGTCAAAATTTGAGAGGTAAAAATGCGGGCTTGATAAAAAGAAAAACGTGGGGGTCACTGGGGGTCCAGGATAGAATAGCCAGGTGTTTAGACACTAAAACATTACTTACTTTCAAACAGAAAGTCAAAAAATTTTCTAAACTAACAGAGCAAGGGCTACAGAAGGAATAATGGGATTAAATGTCTTAAAACTACTGATAAAGTGGGCCTGTGAGAAAGAACCAGAGGGGAAGAAATTATAAAATAAGAAAGCTATTTCTAGATTAGCAAATATTTGGGAAGGAAGACAGGAGAGGTGTCTTACAGTGTCCAGGGTGCCCCTCAATTTACATTCTAATAAACTATACCAGAAAAAAACAGAACTCAGTGAAGAGCCTGAACTCTAGCTTATGTTGTAGAACTAGTGCACAAGACACAAAAATGGTCTTTGCAGTTGTAGATTTTCAAGACCGTAGAAGATATGTTGGAAGTCCAAAATGCATCCCATTTGCCTAACCCAGAAAACACCTAACCCAAGCCACATGGCCACCACACAGGACTGGCTGTTTTCCCCAGGAGATCTCTTGCCTGGGCACTGTGACACACTGCTGCTACCCAGCACCATAAGTGTCATGCCATCCCAAATTCGCAGGGCAAGTTGAGTATGAACAATTGAAAGTAAAGATTTTACTGAGTATCCATTCCATGGCCCCACAAAGTAAAATAAAACAAACTGTAAGTCCAACCCACCTGTGTCTGGGCCTGTTTAAAAAAAAAGAAAGCAAAATCAGACAACAACTTGTCAACCTAAAACCCTAGACCTGGAGAAAAGTACCTCACAAGGAACGGCAAGACAAAAACTATTCTTGCCACATAAAAGATGAAAATAAGATAATTGCTTCCCAACTCCTACTACAAGAAGTAAGGTCATGTGCCTTCAAACAGGAGGAAAATCATACCAAGGCGGAATCCAGATGTGCCATAAGAATATGTAAAAGCATTAATGTTAACTTAATAAAAGATTAAAATAACTTAAAAAAACTATAGTGGGAAAAGAAAAGGAAAATTGTAATCATATCTCATATAAAGTATCACAGGTAGATGATGGTGTGAAACTGACCTTTTGGATCCATAGGCTCCCAGCAATAGAGGAGGGTTCCCCTTTCTCCACATCCTTGCCAGCATGTACAGTCACTTGAGTTGTTGATCTTAGCCATTCTGATGGAATCTCAGAGCCATTTTGATTTGCATTTCCTTCATGAGTAAGGGTATTAAACATTTCTTTAAATGTTTCCCCACCATTCAATATTCCTTTGTTGGTTCTGTGCCCTGATTTGTAATTGGATTATTTGGTTTATTGGAGTTTAATTTCTTGAGTTCTTTATATATTTTGGATATTAGCCCTCTGCCAGATATAGGGTTGGTGAAGATCCTTCCCAGTCTGTAGACTGTTGTTTTGTTCTATTGACAGTGCCCTTTGCTTGCTCTTCCATTTCATGAGGCCCCATTTAATTGTTGATCTTAGAGCCTGATCTATTGGTGATCTGTTCAGCAAGTTATCGCCTGTGCCAATGAGATCAAAGCTCTTCCCCACTCTTTCTTCTAACAGATTTAGTGTCTGATTTTATGTTGAGGGCTTAGATCCACTTGGGCTTTAGTGCAGGGCAATATGGCTCTATTTGCATTTTTCTACATGTGGACATCCAGTTAGACCAGCACCATTTGTTGAAGATGCTATGTTTTTCCCATTGTATGGGTTTGGCTCCTTGGGCTCTGTATCTGAAGACTCCACCAACTGTAGATCCAAGACATTGCAAAGTAATCATATCTGCTCTGAATGTGTCCTTATTCCCTAAAGAGCTAAGTGTAACAACTACCCACACAGCCTTTACACTGTAAGAACTATGTAAGCAATCTAGAGGTGAGTAGAAGTATATGGAACAATGTGTACAGGCCATATGTAAATGATGTAGCACTTTGTAAAGTGGGTTTAGGTATGCACAGTTCTGGTATCTGCAAGTATTCTGGAACCCAACCCTCCACAGATTAAAAAGGACACCTGTTTGTCCTTTTAAGACTCTGTAGTGGAGTGGTGTCATAGCAACTGAAGACACATTGTGATACGTTAAGGCCAAAAATAGCCAATAGAAAAGTAAAAGTAAGAATAAGCCAGCAACAGAGACAAATGACCATAATAATAATATTTAATGATCTAAAATGTTAAAAAGTAAAAGAGAAACAAATAGATAAACAAGTAGAAAACAAATAGTAAAGATGAGAGTTTCTCAACACACTGTCTCACTTTGAATACAAAGGATTTAGGCATCTCAACTGAGAATCATAGGTTTTTCTACACTGGAAAAAATACACAAAACCCAACCCTACGCAGCTTGCAGTAAGTTTTAATAAGTACACAAAAATATAAGCAAATGGATGGGAAAAGATACTTCATGTGAATGACAAACAAAAACAATCCCTACTGGGGTTAAAGGAAGGCATTTCATAATGGCCAACGTGTCCATTCAAGAGATAAATCATAAATATTTATGTAAATAAGTACAGAGCTTCAAATAATACAAAACAAAACTTGGTATGATCTGCAAGTGGGAGCAGGGAACTCTGTGCTTTAGATGTCAGTATGACTCCTGTAAGAATTGATAAAACAAGTAAGATCAATAAGGAAAGAGATTTTAAAAATGATCTACCAAGCTGGCATAATTGGAGTACATGCCTCTCCACAAAAGAACAGGTATTCTCTTCTGTTATACACAGAATGCTTACAAAGATACAACATTTTCCTTCCCATGGAAAAGACTCCAACATTTGCAAATTCAATTTGTCTTGAATATACTGTGACAACAATAAGATCGAGTTAGAATCAAGTCATCAGGAATAATAATAGTAATAAATAATAAAAGCCCTAAGTATTTGGAAATTAAATCACACAGTTTTCAGTAACTTATATTTCAAAGAGCTTGGGCAGTGTCTGGGACAGGGAGGGGAAGTTAGAAAATATTTTGAATGAAACAAAAAAGAAATCTTATTATTTCAAAATCAATGGATGTGGCCAAAGCAGTAATAATGGCCTAAATTATAAAATTTTCTACAAGCCAGAGGTCGCAGAAAGAGGGACAGACAAGATCTCTCCTCTGAGCTTGCTAGTCCTGTCTCCATCATGAAATCGCGACTATAGCTTATTTTATTACCCAAAGAATTGTTTCTTCCAAAGGTTTTTCCCTTCATCTTTATTAGCTCTCTGAAGGGTCATGAAATGTCTTTTGATCATATTCATCTCCCTTCCTCAACTCCTCCCATATTCATCCTTGTTTCCTACTCACCCAAATGTGTTTCTTCTTTAAATAAAACAAAACAAAACAAAAAATATCAAGTTCAGTGAATGCTGTGCATTTATCCTTGGCTGTGTGACCTTCCACTGTAGTTTCTGAAAAGACAGCTGCCTAGAGCAGGGTTTATAGTTCAGTATAGTTCAGGAGCGGCATCTCATTAAGCGTAGAAAGGCCAAAGATCCCATACAACCTGGAACCTGGATACTTCAAGATATCACCATTCTTGTCATTTTCTGTCACTCACTTGTGTCCACTGTCGAGGGCTGAGCCTCGTTGCTAATCCCTGGACATCCCCATCTTGCCTACTTCATTCTGTTTGCTTTCCTGTTCCTTATGCTCTGCATATACACAGCTCCCTGCTCTGATCTTCATCACGGCCATTCCTTTAAAGGCCTGTGCCTTCTTTCCCTATTATCTCTTTTCCCTCTTTCACTCTTGGACATCTGATACAATCTATATCTAGATGTTATCTGCCTCTGCCATTAGAGGAAGTTCCATGAGAGTTTCAAACACATGTGTCTCCAGGGCCTAAAGTACAGTCTTGAACACAGGTACTTATTTGAATATTTGAGGGAGGAGCACTCACACACATGCCAATGGATGTCATGATGCACGTGTGAACATCAGAGGACAAGTTATGAGAGCGGGTTTTCTCCTTCCATCATTCAGGTCTCAGGAATCAAATCCAAAATATCAGGCTTGGGGAAAGTGCCTTTATCCACAGAGCCATCTCGCTGGCCCAGGTACTAACTGTAGCTGGAAGGTTGAATAACCAGAGATAAATACAGCCAGCTCTCCTGCCATGGTACCAGTCACTATCACCAACTATGACCAGGCTACAATTGTTAGATAATATGTGGTCTTGCTCTCCCTCTATGGGGTCACACTGCAGTCCATCATTTAATTTGAAAGGACTAGGTCTCAAATTCTTCACAATGGGTGTACACTCAAATATCTTTTCCCCCTGTTGACAATAAAAAGATTTTTTTCTAACTCATTCAAAGCCTTCAGAAAGTATCAACTCAAGGAAGATGGCCAGTAGGTAAGATTTATTGCAAGTTGGTCACAGAAACATAAGAGCAAATTGGACTCAGCTGGGGTGATCAAAAAGAGAGTTGTCTAATTCCTGGATCTGGTACGTGTAGCTCATTCACACATGATAACGTTTCTTACAGTTACCAACAATGCATGGATGAAAATAAATGCAGTATGTACATGCTTCTTAAACAAGGTATAATGGCTGAAAAACGATCCTTCTGATTCTGTCCAGGTGTGCAAACGGCTCTGCTCGCCTGTTGCAGCTTCCGAGGAGGCTTTCTTAGGAAACACCGCAGTGATGATGCTTGATTCCTAAGAAATTAGACGGTTCATCTGCTGTTGGGAAAGTTCTTCATTTGTGTCTGGAGGAGAGAAAAATCAGAAGTTAGTTCACCTGTGACTATTTCAAAATTCTGTCAGTGGCAGAGGAATAAGCTCGGGGTCCCATAAGGGACCTGATTACTTGCCTTTCATATATTGTACACAGAATTTCCAGTTGCATGTGTCAAGATAGAGCAAAGAAGTAATGTAGCTCAGTTGGTAGGGTGTTTGCTTTGCATGTATAAAGCTTTGGGATTTAAAATTTTTTTATTTATTCTTCTTTCATACAATACCCTCCTTCTAGTTCCCACTCTCCTCTCCCCTAGATCCTCCCCTTCTACCCTCACTCTCCACCCTATATTCCTCAGAAAAAAAAAGCAGGTCTCCCAGGGTACAACAAGCTACAATAAGGCCAGGCACAAACCATCATTTATGGCTTGGCTATGGTAGGCAACCCAGTGGATGTAAAAGGGTCCCAAGAGCAGGCAAAAGAATCAGAGACACCCCCACTCCCACTGTCAGGGATCCCCACAAAACAACAATCCAACAAACACAACATCCGTGCAGAAGACCCAGTGCAGACCTACCCCGGCTTTGTGGTTACTGCTTCAGGTTCTGGGAGCCTTCATGAGACTTCCTCAGTTGATTCCTCAGGCCATGCTCCCAGCTTTCCTTGACCCCTCTTGCTCCCACAATTCCTCCTACTCCTTCTTCCTATGGCTCAGTGGGTTCCCTGAACTCCCATGCTCTGAGGGGAGGGACCCAATGGACAGCTTCCACCTGGGCCTTCTCTCCACCTAATGGTTGGCTGTGGGGTCTCTGTATTTGCTCCCAGCAGCTGCCTGAGGCAGCCTCTCTGATGATGACTGGACTAGGCACCCATCTATGAGTAGAGCAGAACATCATTAGGAATCATTTCACTAATATTAATTTGTCTACCTATTCATTCATTCATTCATTCATTCATTCATTTATTCATTTATTTTGGCCAGTCATGATTGGTTCTACCCTGGGTCTTGGGAAGCCCTGGGATTTTATTCTGAGCAGTCCCTCATGTAGGCGGGAAGGAGGTGGATGCAAAAGAATGGGTCATAGTTCAAGGTCATCCTTAAAGTATAAGGCCAGACTACAGTACATGATTGTCCCAAGTGGAAAAGAAGGAACTAAGCATGTCTCCTTTAGATCGTATACAAATGCTCTGCGTCTTTACATTTAGGATCAGAGCTTATAGAAGCATAATTTTGTAAAATCAGGAATTAGTTTACTTCAGATGCCCTTAGTCTGGAAGCACACAGCACAGAAGTACACAGGAAGGCCTGCCCCAACACTATTGACATGAATTTATGGTTTAAAAGTGGGGACTTGAACGACTAAGATACGATTTTAGAAGAATCTTCACTTTAGGAAAAGACATTAACCTAGGATTTAGAAATAAAGCTTAAACACGTTGTAGATGGGGTTTTGAGGTCTGAGTTACATGGGATTATGCCAGTGGTGTGATCTCAATAGAACTCCTCTCAAGAACTATGAAAGTGAGAGCTTTTAATGTCTTAAAACCCTTAGTGTGATTTATTCGATAGCCAAAGACTTCTAAGCAGGATGAATGTTAGATAAACCACATGGGAAGCCCAGTGGTTTTCTTGATAACCTGTACACGTTAGACTATGACAGTCTACAGAAAAAGAGTTACATTTGTCTCTGGGGAATTTGCTTTATCTGAGGGCTAGGCCAAAAGTGTCAGCAGGCTTTAGGTTTATTCTAACAGGTCACTCCAGTTGCTTAAAAACCCTAACTTCACACATAAAATGTAATTCAGAATCCAGGGACTGAAAGGGACAAGGCTCACCAAGCCTCTGATACCACTTTCAAAGTAATTAGTTTCCAGCCTCAATCACCACCAACTTTCATGGGAGCCTGGTGAAATCTTTGTCCAAATATGGTGAACATTCCTCTATTGCCAAAATGGGAAAAACAGCCTTATCCCCTCATCAAAAGCCATCCACCAGGAAATAGGCTTCCCTGTTAAGTTCCCAAATAGACAAAAAGCATGTTTTGTGTGCAGCCCCTGGGAGGCATGTCCCAGAGTGGACTTGCCGGGCTCCGGTAAACATGAAAGCGCAGCTCTTGATAATGTCAACTCCTTTCTAGAAAAGCTCTAGGCAGAACTTGTCCTGTTACGGGAAAGGTAAATTTATTTGTACACAGGGAGCTGCTACATGGGGCTTGTGCTTTCTTTTGCACTTTGCACTTCACGCTGAAGACTTACTTCTTCCTCCTCTGTATTTGCATACCAGAAAGTTTGTGCTCCAGGGTGTGTGAACGCAAGTACTTTAAAAATGCACACTGAACAGCTAGCTTGAGATCTCTACAAGGATTCTCCAGAGAACTTAGTCTGGGTTGCAGGTGGCCCCTTTGGGGCATCTTGCCTAGGTTCAGCCCGCAAACCCCACTCCCAGGTTCAGCCTGCCCTGTGATACCCAACCGTGGTGAGCACACGTGTCTCCTTGCCGCGCAGTCGCTCCCAGAACTTCAGCAAGGACCTGTGGGTGGCCCCTTTCAGATGTCTCCAAACCACCTCAGCCTACACAAAATCTTGCAGCAGCTGGGTTCCCTCTCTAAATCTCGAGGCTCACCGGAGACCAGCGGCATTTGTCCACGCCAGAGAGGAAAAGGCACCCACAAGCTCCCAGCAGCCGCCTCCAGCCCAGAGTCCATTCCTCCCTGGACTAGAGAACTAGACCTGGTTTGCGTGGGCAAAGCCAGGGAACCATCCCTTCCTTCTCACCTCCGGTGGTCCCCCCCTTACACACAGTGCCGGAGCCTCAGCCCCAGTCGCCGCGCGTGGCGGCAATGTCCCCCGGGCACTTTCACCCCAGGCTGGGCATCGCGGCCCTGCGGCCCCCACCCCGCCCGGAGGCTGGCTCCAAGGCGCTGCCGCCCCCGCCTCCCCGCCCTCCTCCGCCCCCGCCCCATCTCCGCCGGAGGCCACCCTGGCCCAGGCGAGCGCGAGCTCCTGGCGGCCCCCTCCTCGCTCCCCCCATCCCGGGCGGGGGCGCGCGAGCGGTGGTGACGTCAAGGGGCGCGCGGTGGCAGCACCTCCCCGCGCGCTAGTTAAAAAGAAGAAGAAAAGAGGGAGCGAAACATGAGAGGCTGTGTGAGAAGCTGCAGCCGCCGGCAGAGGAGACCTCAGCATCCTCGGGAGCCCAGCGCCGGCCCTGCCTCCGTCCGGCCCGCCGCCGCCGCTGTCGCCCTTTCGGTTCCTGCTACTGTCTCACTTAAACAACTCCCACTTAGCGGGCGAGCGAAGTCCTACGGCTGTCTTCTCCTCTCCTTCCTCCTCCTCTTCCAACTCCTCCTCCCACTTCCCAGCTGCTGCGGAAAGCCCCTAACCCAACTGACGCTGGCAAGGCTGCAAACGGTGTCATCTGCACTTTATCCCTCCGCTCCCGCCGCCCTAAGGCAAAGTTGCATAGCTCCACATCTTTCTCCCCCGCCACCTCCCTCTGCCTCCGGAGCGCCCCGCCGCCCCGCAGCGCTCTCCTGGAGCTGCGCCCTAGTGCCCCTGTTGGGCAGCGGCCTTCGCGCCCCCCTACCCCAGTCCTCCCGCGTCCTGCCCTTGCTGCTCCCGGCAGACGATGCTGAAGATGCTCTCCTTTAAGCTGCTACTGTTGGCCGTGGCTCTAGGCTTCTTTGAAGGGGATGCCAAGTTTGGGGAAAGGAGCGAAGGGAGCGGAGCAAGGAGGAGAAGGTGCCTGAATGGGAATCCCCCGAAGCGCCTGAAAAGGCGAGATAGAAGGATGATGTCCCAGCTGGAGCTGCTGAGTGGAGAGGTCCTGTGCGGTGGCTTCTACCCACGGGCATCCTGCTGCCTGCAGAGTGACAGCCGTGGCTTGGGGCGTCTGGAGAACAAGGTAGGCACTCCACAGCCTTACAGATGTGCCTTGCTGAGATGCTGATAGCAACAAGAGAGGCTAAACTTATTTGGAAGTTCTGATAACTTTTTTAACCTGATTAAGTGTTCGGGGCGCGTTTTCTCAGTGGTGTACAGATGGCTCTTCCTCCCTGGAGTCTGTTGTGGGGATGCTGGTCAAACTCGCCTGTCTATAGAGAGAGATGTTTCTGTGGTACCCGCGTCCTGGGCTGGGTAAATATTTTAAAAGAATGGGAATTAGTAGTGCGTTTTGAATCAAATAGAGTACTTAGTGAGGTGGAGCTGTAAATTAGGGTGGCTGTGGTTTCCGGTTTATTTTTCTGGGGGGGGGAGATTTATTCAGTTTTCCCCACATGCTCCAACTAGTAAGCGGATTGAATTCTAAAGACTGTCAAGGTGCTGTTGGTTTAGGATCCCAAGCCCAGGCTGAAGGGTCTAGCTTGCATGGCAATGGTTAAACCAGAGGAAGGGTTCCTTAAGAACTCTGAGGTTTTGCTGGAGCCTCTTCCTTGGTGGTTTCTTCGTCTTGTTGTAATATTGTAAATCCAGGCTTTCACAGTATTGCGATGTCTAGGACTATCTTGTCTAGAAACTCATTTTTTATGAGTGATGACACACATTTCCCGTGCGTTGATTAGTTTAGCCAAGAAGGGTCTGCCCAGTGCAAGATATCGTTGGTCTTGATTTCTGCACCAGATTTTTCACGTGGGATACTGTGTTATGTGCTGTCTGTGGGATCCTGTCATTAACCATCACTGCATGGGGTGGGGGTAGGGGAACAGTCAGATGTGTGTGCTCCCCTCTCTTTGCCCATCTTAAGTTTAATTAAGAATTCCTCTGTTACAACCCTGCAGTTGTCAAGGTCTGAGAGGCTCTCGGAAAACTTGTGAGCCACTCTTGCTGGCCCAGGCATTAAAAAAAAAATGCCCAGGCTGAATCTAATTTTTATGCTCAGTTCACGGTAGATTTCACCCTATTATCATGTAAACAGCTCCTTCGAATCAACATATGTGTCTGGGTGGTACCTCTCACTTTGTTTTGTAACAAAAAGCCATATTGCATCATTTAATTTGCTCAAGTCATGCAAATAGGAAAAAAATCAATAGGACAAAAAGGGGTCGACTTATCCTCCTCCCCACTAAACTGCTGCCCACACACAGCGTCCTGTTGCTTATGGCCAAAGAATAACAACACCACCATTGTATTTGTTAGTTGGTTCACTAATGGGTGAAACTAGAGAACATCATTCTCTTTCAGTCCCCAGCTCTGTCCAAATGTTCATGCCTTTTGAGAGAGCGTTTGTCCAACTCGTTCTATTCCCAGATGAGTGAGAGCTGTCTTGCTGTGGGTTTCAGCTGCAACTCACTCTTTATTCTTACCATATGCAGCAGTAGTCTGAGATGGGGAGAACAGATATTCCAGCATTTTATTCACAACAATGTCATTAAACCCCAGCCTACTAATTGAATGAAGCTACAGAAACAGCTCAGACTGAGCATCTTAAAGGCTTCTCCAGGAGTCCCACCCCCATCCCCAAGGGGGAAACTCAGAGAAAGGTGTGGAAATATTTCCTAGCCATGCAGTCTCCCTGTGTGTTTTGTATGCTGACCAGAGCAAGGATCCAGAGACCCTTGCAATATTGACCTCTTCCAGAAACATGTGGAATGCAAACTTTGTTCTGAACCAACTATGGTGGGAAAAGGGACAAGGGGGCAGACTGAGGGGAGATTATAATCCTTATGGAGCTTACATTAGAAAACTTAAGGAAAATATTTAGGAGAGGTCTGCTATGCTAGCTGTGCGTGTTCCTGTCTGATCTTCCGGTCTCCACCAAACTCGGATTCACTGGGAAAATGTGTGAACCAAGTTGGATTCAGCTTGCTGCTCTAGTGCAAGTGTTTTATAAACAATACTCAAACTGTTGAAGGCAGAGACTTGGTAGAGCCATGCCCATCTATTCTTGACCTTCATTCTCAAATTGTAATATATTTTTTAAACACATTATTTTACAACAAACATCGGTGTTTCCCTTTTCCCGTAGCCTTCCCATATTATATGTTAGGATATTAATTTATAAACGTGTATACATTTATAGGATATTATTTTATAGGATATTATATTATATATATATATAATATATATTATATTATTTTATAGGATTTTATAGGATATTAATTTATAAACGTGTGGTTCTTTGAATGAGACATTTATTGTTGTTGTTGTTCAAAAAAAAAAATCCCAGGAAAGATTTTTGCATTTCTTCAACTTTTCAAGGAAAGTACTACAGTAGCTTTTTCTCAGGGGAGAAATTTCTAAGACAAATGAATGGTGAGAAACTACTCAGAAGATTGTTCAGCTACGCAGTTAAATCCAGTTGCTAGGCTAACGAACTTCAGTGAACTAACAGTTCAATTTCTCAGACTCCATATTATGTCCTTATGTTTGTTCCTTGTAGGTTTTAATAATGTCATGTAATATAATTAAATTGTTAACTATGATAACATATAAGAGACACCAAAATTTCATGTGGTATGTTGTCTTAGCAAAATTGCTGCAGATCCTAAATACAGCATGCTAAAGGGATCTAATTCTCATTAGCTAAACTGAATCTACAGCCCACTAAAATACCCCATTTCTAAAACTTGTAGTCACAGAGAAATTCTCTCTCTCTCTCTCTCTCTCTCTCTCTCTCTCTCTCTCTCTCTCTCTCTCTCTCTCTCTCTCTCTCTCTCTCTCAGTGGTTTCACAGCCAAAGCTGTCAAGGAATGGGTGAAAAGTAATTGTTTTCAAGTGTGCCCTTTTACAATCATTTGTTTGCTCTGGCTCTTGCAGGCACAAAGGCTATTGTTGAACACATCCAACTAAACAAATAACTCATCCTGGGGTCCCTTTAACAGCTGCCTTAGTACAATGATCTATTTACATATTAGCCTAAAATTGAAACTGAACTCTTTAATGACATAATCCAGCACTACAGCCCAGAGGCGCGTGTGTTCTGCCCAACAGCTGAACAGTCTTGTAGGCATATGATTTTTTAGAAATATCCTTTCTGTGGACCAAGTGATCTTAAGGCAACATCTTAATATACTGTCATGTATTTTCTCTGTTTATCCCTTCATGGAACCCACGTGGGCACCTCTTTAAATTCTTTGTTTAGTTACTTGATAAATAAACAGAAACATGATGGGGGGGTCTCTGCCACTTATTTCTCTGTTGATAAACTGTAGCTGTGTGCTTTCTTCTGCACCCCAATACTTACCTTTCTTCCCTAGATTTCACTTTGATATAGCTAAAGATTTGAGGATGAGATGTCAAAAGTTACAGATTTGTCGGCCACAGCCTCGCCCTTCCTAGGCTGGCTGTAATCATGTTTACAAGTTTTACACCATTTCCAAAATGTATTTAGCTAAACCACTAGAACTTGATGACTTTGTATTTGGCTTTTAAAAACTGAAACAGAAAATTAACCTAAATTTCTTCTTGAGATTCATGGCAATGTCAGGTACAAAGTTGAGAGCCTGTATATCCATATATCCGGCATGGACATTTTGGAGGTGAGCAAAGAAGAAAAGAAGGGGTCTCGCTGCCCCTGCCAGCACACACCAGGACTCGTCTGTCTAAACCAGTGCTGTTGCTTGGACTGAGGCAGTTTAATTGACTTCAGTAAGACTATTGGTTCATTGAAACCGAAGCCAGAATGATGGCTCTATCTATCTTCAAATAGGTGTTTACACTGCAGACCGCACACGGAGTAAAATGTTACCATCCTGCTGGGCCAGAACAGCATCAGCCTTAACAAGAATAATATTCTACTTGATTTCAGATAACTTATTGAACCCTATTTGTGAAACTTTTGATGAAGGATCTTGTGGGCAGGACACATTCTAAAAATTGTAAAAGACAAAATTCTTTAGGCACTAAAAGCAAGGTCTTCCTGAAGAGCAGCTGGGAGAGAACATGGGATCATTCTGTGTCAGTTATTAAAAAGAAGAAGAAGCACAAACAGTCTCCATAAAGGCAAAGGTAATTACAGCCTAGTTTTCAGGCAGCAGGAGAGGTGGCTCCAGCTCTCAGCAGTTGTCTGGTTCCTGAAGGATTGCTATATGCAAAATAAGCACAACCAAGCCGTATACTATTCATGCTGAATAGGTCTGGTGAGGTCTCCAGGCCGGACAATAAAAGCCATTGGAAACATTCCTGGAATGCAAATTCTAAGTGTCTGGTGTATGTTTTCTTCTACAAAACTTGGACCATTTAAGCAATTGTCACTTAAACAAGCAGAGAGAAATTAAAATGTAAATCCAACTATGATTAATAACTTTTGAATTCTCTAAGTAGTTGTAATATATACATGTTTTTTTATGAACTAGAATAGCCTCTTTTAGACTGTTGAGTACTCTCAGTGCAATTTGTTTTTAGATTACCTTGTCTTTTAGACCTGGGTTTTTTTATGACCCTTGTGATATTATAATCCAGAAAAATAGAGGCTATATTATTTATTCAAATTGGCTCAACTTGTAAAAGAAATACTTATTTTAAAGAACTAAACAATTTTCTAATATCTCAAACTTTTAATTTTGATGCACTGTTCCAGAGAAATACTTAAGTAGAAGCCTACATTAAAACACTGTAAAATTCATACTACACTCTGTGGCATTTTGTGTGTGTGTGGGGGGGGGAAATCAGTGATTGATTAAGATAGCATTAATTTTATATCTCGGTGCTGACACTTCCCCTATACCTTGAAGAAATTCTCAAATCAGGTTTCCAAGTGGAGACTGATGCAAAGACTTATTCCACCTACAAGTTATTAACTCAAGAGATCATCAGGTCCTCTGAATTGATCTTACTGAATAAAGGATATATCACTGTAAGAGTAATAGTAAGAGTATTTTTCATAAAAATTCAATGCCCACTATACAAAAATACTTTCATTAAACCCTGAGTGTATTCATGCATATAAAATACCTAAGGAGCTAGCTAGAAAGTTTTTCCTGGCTTAGATATAATGAATATTAAAAATGGGTCTTAAGCCCATTTGGTTCAGTTTTGGGTATTTTTATACAGCACGAAAGACTGGTACTGCTGGCAGATTGGAAACAGGTAGAGATGGAACAAAACGCTATCTAAGCTTTGAGTTGTATTAGGGGCTTTAGGAATTAAATAGATTTCTCACCCATGACACAAATAAGCCATGTCTTTAAATTACACTTTGGACACAGCTGGATAAAGGTACAGAATTTTTAAGGTAAACATGATCCAGGCTATGCCCTGGGGCAGAGTAAGTGAATCAAACATTCAACAGTCTATAAACGTCTTAATTTTAACAGCAGGAGAACAGCTTCGCACGCTTGGATTTGCAAAGGCAAGACCTGCTTCTCTGTGTCCTTTCCTGACCTTTGTCTCCCAACCCTGGCCTCAAAGATAACGTTTGTCCTTTTGAAAGACTCTATATTGTGACACAGTCATTCTTTTTTTTTTTTTTCAAGTAGACTTTTCTTCTCACATAATTGAAAGGGGCAAGAAAACCTGACAAAACTCACTTTTCTCATGACTAACAAGACATGTCTCTGATTTGTGGCTTTCAGATCTTTTCTGCCACCAACAACACAGAATGTGGCAAGTTACTGGAGGAGCTCAAGTGCGCACCTTGCTCTCCACATTCCCAGAGCCTGTTCTGCTCACCTGAAAGAGAAGTCCTGGACGGCGATCTCGTGCTTCCACTCCTCTGCAAAGATTATTGCAAAGAGTTTTTTTATACTTGTCGGGGCCATATTCCAGGTAAAACAAACAGACAAAAAACCTGCATAAGTTAAAACATGCTAAGAATCTTTATAACTGTTCTTAAATGTTTGCTTACAAGAGTCATAAATTGTGTTTTGCCTTCCTGTTTTACTTCATAATTAACTTCCAAATGCATACATTTTATTGCTCTGGAAGAAAGAGGACAATTTGAGGTGACAAACAGCACACTAACTTTGTTCTAAAGGGTTAAGTCTCTTATTAAGACATTAAGACAATGTCCCCAGCACAGACATTTCTTGTTGTAACCCTTTTTTACAAGCCTCAGTATGAAGGTCACTGCCTCTAATCCATGGCTAACATAGGACAAGGGAGTTCCTATTGGGTTTGCAGATATTCTTTAGGTAAAGTGTGACTAGGAATGCCCAAAAGAAACATCAAACCAAGCATTTTCACACACAATTACTAATTGATGCCTTAGAAATACAATGAGGTGAGTAGAAAGGTGAAACCCTGCTATAGGGACAGAGGGGAGAACTGAGCCCCACGAAATCTCTCCTGCTTTAGTCAAGGCAGTCTGGCGAGAGGACAGAACTGCTCAGGAGCTCTTCTATACAGGGTGTCGCAAAGACATCTGGTCACCGGCATATTTCAGAGCCTAATAAACATGGGCATCAGCGACGCTCAGCCATTAAAGTATCTGCCACACATGCACCGGGCCTGAGTTCACACCCTCAGAACCCATGTTAAAAAATAAAAATAAGAAGACATAGTCATGCTCATGTGTAACCTAGGGCAGGGATTGCAGAGATCCGCAGATCCTGGGAGAGATCTGCAGATCCTGGGAGCTTGTGGGAGAAGCAGTGTCTATATGGTTAAGGGAGATGGAGAGTGATTGAGGAAGACGTCCAACATTAGCCTCTGGCCATTACACTTATGCACACATGCATACATGTATACACTAGACACAAACAGAGGAGGCACACACACTTATAAATTGTGTAGCTGTCGTTTTAATTAGAAGAATAAACATGGAGGAAGAGCATAATTTAACAAGACAGATTCTTGGTCCAAGTTCACACACAAATCACTCCAGTGAACCACTTAAAAAACTAAATGGTATTTTTAAAAGAGGTAAGCCTGAAGTACAGGACGATGTGACTCATATAATTCTGTGAAAGTGCTATATTTAGCTTGGTATTGCTCTGACCCACAAAAACATAGACAAAAAAAATTTGAAAGAACTCTCATAAATAGTAAACAATTCAGGTTTGCTTGCTCCCTCTGCATAAAGGGCGGCATGTCCCTAAATCCATTTAGATGTGAAAATATTATTTTTTTTTAACTGTAGCCGTGTCCTGACTTTTCTTAAACTAGTCGTTTTCCCCTCTTTATCACATTCCTCAACGCAAAGTGGAACTGCTCACAGTAGCCTCAGTGGCCTACAGAGAAGTGATAACAGATTGGAGAGCATGGGGGTTGGCTGCAGACTTCCTGCCTTTACAACCATTAGCCGAAAGTGATACCAGCACTTGGCTTCTTCATTTAACTTTATCACTTCCCAGCAAATGCAACATGCTAGATTCACAGACTCCTCCACGGTGGTCTTTCTATAGTTGAAGTTATTTTAGCATCCAAAATAACAAAACAAAAGATCAGCCCAGCAAACAGCCCTGAGCCCAAACTGCGAGTGATCGCTTCCCAGATCAACATATGTGGTGACGAATGACAAATTTATTTTTCTACAAAGTTTGTGTATATGTAAAACTGCTGAAGTGCATCAGGATGTCAAGTGCTCTTTGTGGCCACCCAGGCTGCCTGGAAAGATAGCCACATGAAAGCTCCACTCCAGAAGTGGGCAGAGCCCTGACGGCTCTGCCTGGAGCCCAGGGGGAGACCTTAGCAGCAAGCTGGGAGACAGCCTTTTCCTAGGTCATGTGCTGACAGTAATTTTAAATGCTTTATCCCCAAAGTGAGTTGTAATAACACACTCTGTGGCCTTTGTGTTCATTGACTTACTGGCCAGTCAGAGCTGCGGCAGGTAGGCTACCATTTCCTAAAATGTGATGGACAGAATGGGAGTCCTCCATTCAGCCCTGCCTGCAGCCCAAAAGTGTATTTAGACATCTGCAACACTACATCTAGAAACGATTACAAGAGCAACTTTGTAACTATTTCACCTAACATCTGTCTTCTGGTGTACTCCTCTCCGTAATTCAAACCCATGGAAAACAGCTATGTTGAAATTCCGTTTTTGAGAACTAAGTCACTGTATCACAGATGCCCCTACCAATGTCCTCTTCTTTCTACAATCAAAACCCTGAGAAGGAACAAAGCCCAAAGAATGTGTTTTGTAAGAAGAAGTAAAATTATGGATGGGATTATAACAAAGTAATTTCAGAAATTTTTCCTTGTCCTATATTGCTCAAAACACCAAAAATGTACTTCATCATCATGGCTTTAAGAAAACATGACCACCTTAGAACATACTTAGAAACTGAAAGGTAGTACAGTTCTAGAAATTGAATTAAATTCAGAACAATCAGGATCTACTTATTTTCCTAAAAACTAGAAAACCAATTCAAAAGCAGTAAAATTAAGTAAACTCTGGACTATTAATCAAAATGTTGTCCATTTGTGGACTTTCTGAAAAACGTAATTTTGTAAAAATTTCTCTAATGCCAAAATTGCTTACCCCATGTGTCTTTTCTTTGGCTTGAATGAGCAAATAGATATTTTGTGTTCATTAAAGCTGGTCTAACACCCCTGAGAAGGGAACTTGGAGACACCCATTGGTATTGCTTTATTCTTTGTACCTATTGCTGTAATGATTTTTATCACTTCTAGACGGTCATTCCCAGCAGTAGGCTCCAGTCGTGTGAAAGGTCTGCACCCAATTAGTTCAATTGGTTTAATCCTGTGGCTAATGAGGCCAAGGTCAAGGGTTTGAGTCCATTGAGTTTCTCCAGCTCTCACTCAATCAGATACCTAACACATGTGTCTTATTAGTCCCAGGGAGAAAAAGCTAGAGGGACAGGATGGATACATCGAAAACCTTCCTTTCAGGGGCTCAGGAGTTCTTCCCCTTTTCAGCATCATGGTAGCTGAACATAGGGGAAAATATATAACTTCTGTAGAATACGTAATGAGAAATAAACTGGAAAACATAATACGCTTTGGAGAGTACTTATTTTCCAGGCTAGTATGTTTATAGGGTGCTGTGTGGGTTAGCAGGATTGGACTCACCATCCTCGAAAATGGCTACAGACCCTGAATACTTGATAAGTAACCAGGAATGTAACAAATGCAGTATCTCAGCATCTGTAGACCTGACCACAGTGTGGTGATCCAGGCTGGGCTAAACACATACCTGCAGTGAAAGGCTGCAGTGAATTCTTACAAACAATGGTGTGAGCTTGGCCAAAACATTCAGAACATCTGGTACACAAGGTTTATGAAGATAAAGTCTTGCCTAAAGTTAAGATAGTCTATTTGAAAATGGGGTCTCAGTTCCTAACATTTATCCCCAGCTTATAACACTCTTTAAAGTGAAACTAGTCATAGTTTCAGTCATTAATTTTCTCTCAAAATGGTACTGGTTTGCAGATACACAAACTGCTTTTCAAGCAAACTTGAATTTTCATTTTTATTATTTTTCCTCAAACAGATTTGGTTTTAGCACTCTCAGCTTTCAGCTGGGTGCTTAGCCACTGAAGAATGAGAGGAGAAAGTGCTATTTTTGTGGTGAATTCCCAAAGATGAATGAATTCTCTGTTCCTTTTTTGTATCTGATGCTAGCAGATTTTCAAAGGGAGAAAACATCCTCGTTGCCCTCCTAAGGAGCATCCTCTGGACTGTCAGTCCTCCTTTCCACACCCTGCGTGCCTGTGTGCACATGCTCCGGACGGCACACACCACACCCTGCAAGCTGTGTACCCACACCCCTGACGGCACACACAGTACCCTGCATGCCTGGACTTTGTCTGGCCTCCTTCTCCAACTGAAGATATCTCCCAATAGCCCAGACAGAAATTGCCCTTGAAGAATCTCTGTAAGCAATATAAAGGTGATACATTTCACCCAAAAGTGAGGTCAAAATGTATACCCAGCTTTATCACATGAGACACTTTCACCCTAAACTTGGTTTGTTCTGAGGTTTGGGCTGAGCCAGGTCAAGCTCATTGGAAAGGAGCTTTGAGTGTCTTGCAAACTCCACAATTGGCTGAGCCCCAAATCTTGTTCATAAAAACTCTCAAAAATCTGAATTTGTTATATAATTTTTAAACTGACTAAGTTACTGCAGCTGCATTTATCCCCAAAGTAGTATTTGTTCTGTAAGAACCAGAGATTAGCTATAGGTAAAGATAGGGAGTGAGAGGCATTTTTCTGGGTAACTGAGGCTCTGATATAAACAGATCAAGCAGGGTTTTGTGTGTTTGTTGACTGCTTGTTTGCAGTGTTAAAATCAAGCCTGGGCTTTGAGCTGCTGGGCGAGCACTCCGGCAGTTATAGCCTCTGCCCAGATGCTGATAAGAACAGACTTGGAAAGCAGAATACAGACTTACTAACAAGTGCAATAAAGCCAGTATCTTATTACCTCAGACTATGGTTGTCAAGGTTTTTTCCTATATTTTTCCTCTGATCCAAAGCTTTTAATTTTATACACAAGGAGAGCTCTGCTTATAAAAATATTTGCAGGCTCAGGGAATGGCTCAGTCAAAGTGCTTGCTTTTCAGGCATAAGGACTGAGTTCAGTCTACATTATGCATGTAAAGCTGAGCACAGAGGAGAAGGTCTGTGACCCCAGAAAAAGGGAGACAGGGATGGGGGCTCCTTAGAGCAAGCCAGTATCATGGATAGAATCGGTGAGCTTCATGGCCTCAGAAACAATTGAGGAAAACACCAGATGTTGGCTTCTGACCTCCACACTTCCACCTGTGTGCACACACACCAACAATCTTAGTGTGAAAGAAAAGAAAAATTATCTTTATTTCACCACCTGTTTATTAAACCTATCATGTAATTTTCTTTTGGCTCAGGGGTGTGTCCATTTTTTTCCTTCTTAGAAAGATAGAAGAGATCATTTAAATATAGATTATCATTATCCCTTAGAGAGAAAGGTGCAGGGATAAAAGGCTTCAAAATGTTTGCAATAAAAGGCTTACTCTTACATCACTTCCTTGCTTAAAGATTGCACAGGGGGTTATTAATTTAATAAAGAGATATTTGTTATCTCCAGATCAATGCATTACATTAAGAAAACTGGCAAACAGTAGACTATCTTAGTTGCCATGTGTTCTTTTTAGGAAGGTATTTAGTACTGTAGGGAAATTAGACTAATTAGTGATGAGGTAAGTTCACAAATGTAAGCTGTCATCAGTGAGGAAGCTTCAGAAGAATCAACACAGGAACTTTAAGATTAAAGAAACTCCGTGGCAGGCGCCCTGGATTCTCACACCTTTCATATAGCCTTTCCAGTAGTCAGCACAGGAGGGCCTGGAAGAGATCACTTACTTCTCTTGCGAGGGTCAAGGTTCCCAGCACCCATGCTGGCAGCTCACAACCGTCTGTAACACCAGTGCCAGGGGAGCTGATGCCCGTATGGCTTCCTCACACTCCTGCACACACACGGTACATGTAAGCTCATGAACAAACACACACATCATATGAGTGGACAAAGAAATATTTTAAAAATATTCAACATAAGGTTACACTTTCACTGGAATTCATAAACGCATTTAAAGAAGAAAAGGGAATCCCAGTCCCTGCTCACCTTCCCCATGCCTTCCCCTTTCATATTGTTATAGCCCAGTTTTCCCTGTGATTATTCATACAGTTTCTAAAAATCCTCTTTGGTCAGATGTCAAGTCTTTCAAATGAGCTAGTTTATCTGGACTACCTCATGGTCTTAATGGGTCTTTCTATGTGTCTTTTAAAGGTCTTCTTCAAACAACTGCTGATGAGTTTTGTTTTTACTATGCGAGAAAAGATGGGTTGTGCTTTCCAGATTTCCCGAGAAAGCAAGTCAGAGGACCAACATCTAACTACTTGGACCAGATGGAAGAATATGAGAAGGTGGAGGAGATCAGCAGGTCCATACAAGTCAATATTCTTTACTTTTTTTTTTTAAATGCTCTTTACTCTTAAGGAAAAAAAAAAAAGAAACAAGTCTGCGGCTTTGACAGCGACACACCTCTCCATGCTTCTGCTCAGGAGCCATAGACTCCACGTGCATTAAGTTCCTTTTCCTTCTTAGTAGTTTGTTCCCCTAAAACCATAGCTTAAATGCCTTTAATACCTAGACTCCTAATCCTATGTTATGAGCTTCACTTCCCTGTGACTCATGAGAATTTTATGGGCACAATGTTCAACTTGGATTTTATGATTGCTATTAGCTTTATGGCACCATGGAAATATTCAGCACAATTATTATTAGCAAATCAGTTTTTCTTTATATAAATAGATCTTAGAACATTCTCCTTAAATGTCTTCTCATAAAGGTCCATGATTGTGAGGAAAAGCAAATTTTAATTATAGTCACTGAAAATAAGATACTGAGCTAATGACATTTCAGAATAAACTATTTTGGTTATCACTTTTCTTTATGAGAAAATGATATCTTGTTATTTTCCATTGAAAAGATGATATGACTTAGCAAAAAGGAATCCTATTGTAAGATGCCTGGGTTAGCAGCCCTTCCTGATTTCCAAAATCATTGGCTCTTTGAGGAAATACATTATGGGGAATGTATTGAGTGTGTCTGTTTGCACTTCTGGCAGAAGGAGGGCTTACCAGTTTCCTCTGATTTGTCTAGAAAGCACAAACACAACTGCTTCTGTGTCCAGGAGGTTGCCAGTGGGCTGCGACAGCCTGTGGGTGCTGCGAACAGCGGGGATGGTTCCCACCGTCTCTTCATTCTCGAGAAGGAAGGCTATGTAAAGATCCTAACCCCAGAAGGAGAAATTCTCAAGGAGCCTTACTTGGACATTCACAAACTTGTTCAAAGTGGAATAAAGGTTGGCTTTTTATATTTCTTTATTTTGTTCTGGCTGTGTAGGCTTTCTCTTAAATGCTCCCCTTTTCACTGGAGGTTTATTTCTGTAATAAAATAAAGAATATTTGAGAGGGAAAATAAGGAGATAACCTAAGAGATCAGCAGCTGAGAGGGACAATGACACTTCTGTTTTATTTACTGGCTGTTGAGCAGTGTACTCAGGGTGATGTTGTGACATGCTAACCCTATATGATCTTCATATTTAAAATAACGTTTACTTTTAGGTCTCTGCTGATGGCATAACATGTTACATATTCACATTTCCAATTAGAAACTGTAATTGATTTTTTATCGAGCCTTTTATTTGTTTGTATAATGAGAAAAAAACACTTCTTATACCATGACTTATTTGTACAATGCTTTTACAGGTAAGTCAAAAATTTTTATCAATAATTAGTCATCTGTAGAATACATAATTTGAATTCTCCAGTCAAATAACCTAGGTATGTAAATAAACTGTCCTGAAGTTGACATCACATGAATAACAGACAGTGTTAGTAGCAGGGGCGATGGGGCAGCTTGACATTCTCAGATGGAGACACATGCCCCCTCTAATGACTGTGCTAGAGCAAAGTAAACGAGTCTTGAGTTTCAGAAAGAACTGGGTATCCAACGGAGGATTTACAGTCTGAGCCTCATTAGATATAAACTACTTGATTTGTGTCCCATTCTTAGTGAGTAGACCACCCAAATCAGAAGGAATCAATGAAAGAAAAATATACTCCCATTATCTGTTCAGTACTACTGTGTGTGTTTTTTGTGTTTTGTTTTTTTTAAGTTAGAGAACACAGGTAATGCTGGGGGTCAGTGAGAACATGGGTGATTCTGGAGACTCAGTGAGAACAGAGAGAACGCTGTACTCATTGGAACCACTTGGGCTTGTGATGTCCTGATGAAGCTAAGACACACTCTGCAGAAGAAGTAAACCGGGATCTGGCATGCAGTGCCAGTGGCTTAGCACTGGCAGTGTGCTTGCTTAGCACGTGTGAAGCTCTGGGTTCCATACCCAATACCATAAAAACATAGCAAAACAGAAAAAGAAACTAAGCAAGATGGCTCATCAGGTAAAAGCACTTGCCATGCAAGCCTGACCACTTGAGTTTGATTCTTGGACCCCAAAGTCGAGAAAAGAGGCTTCTGAAAGTTGTTCTCTGGCTCCATATCTGTACCAAGGTACACCTATGCTCACGCCCACAGACTATCATAAATTATATATATCCTTTGATGCTGGAAATATAGCTCTGTACAGAGAATTAACCTGGTATGTATGAGGTCATTGCTTCAATCCTCAGTACGGGGGTGGGGATTAAGCCTTTCCTTTGATACATGCGTGTGATCTCAACACTTCAGAGGTCATGGTGGGAAGATCGTAAGTTCAAGGCCAGTCTGCATTAGACAGTGAGGTCCCATTAGTTGTTTGTTACTTTTATTATTTTTTCATTTTTTATTATTTTTAAAATTTATTATTATTTTATGTGTGTGGGTGTTTTGTCTGCATGTATATCTGTGCATCACATGCATGCCTGGTGTCCTTGGAGGCCAGAAAGCCTGGAGTTACAGATGTCTGGGAGCCACCATGTGGTTACTGGGAGTCAAACCAGGGTCTTCTGGAAAAGTAACCGTAGTTCTAGCCACACTCCTCGTCCCTTTAAAATATATAGTAAATTTAACAACAAATATATAGTAAATTTAACATATATATAGTAAATTTAACAAAATTTACAAAGTTTACGTGTGTGTGTGTGTGTGTATGTGAGTGTGTTGGGCATCAGATTTTCTAGAGCTGGACTTACAGGTGCACTTCCATGTATATATATGGAAGAGAGGAAGGAAAGAAGGAAGCTTACAGGAAACAACTTGGGCACAGGACAGATTGAGTAAATCTATTGTTTGTACATTGATGGTTTCCTCTTTCCCCAAAAGAAACTTCCTTAGAATTCATAGCAGATATCAAAAGCAAGTACTAATGGGCTTCTATGTTAGTGTTTAATAAATACTCTCTGAAAGGAGCCCTGATAACTCACTGTGATGTCACTGCAGAGCAAAGATAAAGGGTGACCGGTGTGTTTGTGACTCACACCTGTGGCTTCCTCCTCTGTGAGCACAATGTGCACCTTTACAGGAAAAAATGGAGAAAACGTGTTAAAACCATCCTTTTCAGTACCGCCAATTAAAGAAGACCCCAGTTCAGTTTCCATAGCCTCTTTATTTTTATATTAAAATTAAATGATCTTTTGTCCTAAATGCCTTTGTCCCAAACAACTTTTAAGCAAAATTAAACCAAATCATACACACATGCACACACACACATTATACTTTCCTCTACTATATTTTGGGACTTTCCTAAGGTTTGGAGAGTTTTCTCAATAACTTATTTTTGAGCACTACAGAGATGGGTCAGTGGTTTAAAAAGCACTTGTTGCTTTTCCAGAGAACTCAGGTTTTGGTCCCAGCAGGTCAGTTGTCTCTCAGGCACCTGTAAATCCAGAAAATCTGGTGCTACGCGTGCACACACACACACACACATACACACACACACATGCTTGCTCATGTGCACACACACGCACACAGGCACAACACCTGCACATTTTGTAAATTTCATTAAAAACTTGCTTTTAGATGTTCCACTTTCTTCTTATTCATCTTTCAGGATGACTCCATTATAGTTACACCACCATCAGCAAAAGTCATTTGTCATTCTTTTATCTATTGCTTAACCTGGTCGATGAATTATTCTCCTAGTATCCATTCATAGAAAGAATGGTACTTAGTGGAATATATACTATAAATATATATTCTCAATTTGCTTTAAAATATATTTTAGAATATTTAAGGATGTAACATATTACTTTCTAACACTATTTCAGAAAAAATGTTGACATTAAAAAGATACGTATGATCAAAAGTAGCTGTAAGGAAGATCTCAGAACCCTGGAAACTTTGATGTACAGAGTAGTAAAAGCGTTCATCTTCTCTCCACTGCAGTTTAACGGCCTTAAGGACAGATGGCTCCCTTTAATGTCACAATGACTTTGAAGTTTTTCTATTCCCAATTACACATGTTCATTGGGACACTGAATGACAGATCCAGTGGGCTATTCTGTTCTGGCAGAGAAATGTTTCATAATGCAATAAAATTGCACAGAGCAGAACATCACAATCCAGGGATCTGTAGTATATTTGTACTGGAGGGTTCTAGGAATTTTGCAGAACATGACCAATCTTGCAAGAAATCTTGTTGAATTTGACATCCGGGTTTCCAGAGGAGCCTCAAAGCTCTGGAGCTTAACGTAAGCTTCAGAATCCATTATTCTGGTGAATTAATAGGACATACCCAAAGCATGGCCTTTTAAGTTCTCTTAGGTTCTAGCACTAATGATACCACTAAGATAGGAATCTGTCCCTTAGATATTTGAGTGTGTTTCATGAGGAATGGGACCACAGTGTGATAAAGCCAACTGTGCTGTGTGTGACCTGTACCTCGTCCTATAGGGAGCACTTGGCGTGGGCGTGTTAAAACAGCTCCTGCCAGCGTGTCGGATGGACACCACCACATCTGTGAGTGGATCCTGATTTGAACATTGGTTGTGATAGTTTGCCTGTCAGAGACTTTGGAAACAAAGACGTTTCACAGCTGTTTTCAGAGATTGCCCAGGCTTCTTTGATAGCAAGAGTGTTGAACATGCTTGTCTGTGAATTTTGTGTTTGTCTACAACTATTTTGCATAAATGATTTCAGAAAGACTTTTCATAAGTCAGTTCACATACTACTACATTTTTTAAAAATCCTAGTTTTAAAATCTACTAGTTTTAAAATCCTAAATGATGGTGAAAAGTCATTTAACTACACAAATCACAGATTTAATAATGCATTTTAAACCCAGCCTCCATGTGCCTAATTAAGCGAAAATTATAGAAACTTCAGTGGAGAGCTCAGCCACATGACATCAATTAATGACCTGTGGGAGTAAATTAAATCAAACATAAAGAAGAATCCCTGATTACAAGACTTCTGAGAGCTAGTGCTGGCTACAAGGGTACTGGGACTTTCTCTCTCCTAATTATCAATGGAGGAAAGATAGTGATTTCTGGCCCAGGATAAAGGCTGGCTGAACTCAGTTGATCTTAAACTCTACCAGTCCTTGTAACTATAGCCAATGCCATCTATAATCAGTCAATGACTGAGAAGCCTAGGAACAACTCTTCTGTACTCGGGTCTGTGTGTGAGCGCACGCTGTATTTGAGTGTGCACACATGCATCCATGCAAGCACATATGCCCACGTGTGCAGATCCAGAGCTAGAGGTGGACAGGGACTCTATTCCTGATCACCTTCCATGTTGCTTTTTGAGACAAGAGCTCACTCACCGCAGTGATTGCTGATTTGCTGGACTTGCTGGCTAAGGGATTCTGAGATTCCATCCATCTCCGTTCCCACAGCACTGAGGTCACAGATCTGTGTCACTGTGCCTGAATCTTTACACACTTTTGAGGCAGGAGCTTTGCTCACAGCAAGAGTATGTTGCCCAAAATATAAGAGATCACAGTGTCCTTGTATGTTCACATCACAACAGTGATCTGTGAATATACAAAACCCAAACTGAAGATTAAAGTTTGCTCTGGGAAATAAGCCTGGGAATTACAATTGACGAGTCAGTCTGAAATATGAAGTCTACCACTAGTATTGACACTGCTATTTTATTTTTTGAGTTAGATATTTGAGTGGGTTTAGTGAGGAATGGCACCACATTCTGATGAAGATATCTCCCCCTTGCCGCCTGTCGCTGACTCTCTAGGGAACATTTGGATTGTTGAAAGGAGGCTACTGCCAGTCTGGTAGCATAGATCTCACCGTTCACCCACTGTTTACCCAGCTGTGCATCTCGAGTCTGCTGGGCTCTGCATTGTAAGATTGTGCACACATGTTGTTACTGCTGATCCTGTGGGCAAGGGGCACAAAACTGCACTTCCTGTCTCCAGAAAGATCTCTACACCTAGGCTGTGGATCATGCAAGTTGGGCTTCTTTGTGGTTTGAGTCGGAGCTTCTGAGGTCCAAGAAACAGCTCCCTGTCTGAATTCCTCAGAGACCATAGACCAGCCATTTTCAAGAATGGATGGTCACCTGTTATGCTGACCCAGGGGCTTTCAACGTTCCAAGTCAGAGCGGGCAGGCCTGGACTCAGGCGGAAACTTTCGCACATTCTTTTAAAGGCTGGTCAGTTTCACCAAGGTGAGACTCACTCTCTCTGCCTGGTCTGCACACCCTGGCTCTGGGTTCCCCATGATCACTGAGAGCAAATGGCTGAGCATCAGTCTTTGACCTGGATCCTTCATTATTTACTCAGTCTGTGCATATTACTTGTCCAGTCTGAGCAAGGAGATGAGTTGACTGTGGTAGTACAAAATATCTGATATGGAGCTTTGAAAAATATATTTTTTATACTTTGTGTGTCTGTGTATGTACATGTACAAACGCACACATGTGGAAGTCAAAGGACAACTTGTGGAAATCAATTCTTTCCTTTCACCATGCTAGTCCTAAAGATGGGCTCAGGCCATGCACTGATCTTGGCAGCAAGAGCCCTTACTCCACTAAACCCTCCCATTGGCCTGACATCAAGCTTTGAAAACAGTATTTCAGCTTACCCATTAT
The DNA here is from genome assembly GCA_028658305.1 of Pachyuromys duprasi. Taxonomy (NCBI): domain Eukaryota; kingdom Metazoa; phylum Chordata; class Mammalia; order Rodentia; family Muridae; genus Pachyuromys; species Pachyuromys duprasi. The sequence goes on along the minus strand of CM053744.1, from coordinate 106,324,988 downwards.
GTTCTTATTTTTATTTATTTTCTCCATGTTGGAATCTGGTGCTTGACTATTGGCAAATTGGTGTTCAGGAAGTTTGCTGTTCTCTCCATCAATCCTACTTGTGAAGGACCTGCATCCAGGAAGGTACTCTGACATAATCCCCCCGAGCAGCTGAGGATGCAGAAGTCAGCCATGGCCTTGCCAGTGTGCAGAAGGAAGCAGCAGCCTGCACCTGACCCCAGAGGGGCCTGCCAGGCACTCCTCCCTGCTTGGTTCTCATGAGCGGTCAGCAGACAGAGAGGGTCACATCCCCAGCCCCCAGCTTGCACCGTGCATCAGAGCCTGTCTGTCAATGAAGCAAGTGTCACTGGACCCCTGTCCCTCTCTGTCTACTTGTATCCTCCCTTCAAAAGATGCTTTTTGAAGCAATCCTTTTATAGGGGGAGGAGAGGACATAAGGCTGAAAGCCGCTGATTGTCCGGGTGACTGAACCCATTGAGGCAGGGCTCTTGAGAGACCCGGCCCTGGTGCCTGGCAATCCCAGGAACATGTGGAGGACGGAGGCTATTGAGGGTCCAGCCTGCCTGTGCAGTTCCTGGCTGTTGAGGGTCCAGCCTGCCTGTGCAGTTCCTGGCTGTTGAGGGTCCAGCCAGCCTGTGCAGTTCCTGGCTGGTAGTTCACAGTCAGAATAACCAGCATTTAGAGTTTGCTGAGGCCCGAGTGTTCACTGTGAGCCCACAGGGGCATGTTCTACTTTTTTGGAATTTTTGTGTTTTCTGTCATTGAGTTATGGCAGTGCCTGAAATGTCTCTGTGTTGCTGCTTGCATGATAGGATGCAGAAGTGAGAAACAACTTGCTTCTTCAAGTACTGTTGTGAGCATGGCATGCATTCTTAAAAACAGGCAGCAGTGAGTAGACCATGTGCAAAATGCACCCTCAAAAGAGAGTCAGCACCCACGCTGGAGTCTGAGAGAAAGACACATCCAGTTGAAAGAAAGCAGCAAATTATATTTGTAAAACATTACAATAGGGTCATCCCCATTCTGAAAGGTTTTTGTATACTGTCTGTCATTTAAAGGGTATATTTTTATTTGAATGATTTTAAGATAGCCCAGGCTAGCCTCAAACTTGTGCCCCTCCTGCATCAGCCTTCCAAGTGTTGGGGTTACAGGTGTCATCCAACTCCACCTGGCTTCATTTTGAAAGTTTTTGACATATCAAATTACTTCCTATAAATTATTAAACCAAACAAGAAAAAGAATGGCTATGGTGGCAGAAATAAACTTTTTTTTATTCCTATAGAAAGTGGTAGACATTATCTCTCAAAAACACAAACTTAAGTACTGTTGTTTTACTTTTTGTTTTTGTTTGTTTGTTTGTTTTGATTGTTTAGAAATCTGGTCCAACACCAGTCTGTTAAAATATAAACAAAGTGTTGCCATGTTAAGTCAAATTTTTTTTAATGCAGTGGGTTTTAGGTTTTGTTTTTCTACCAAGGCAGTGTTTTTTACCTTAGTAAGTATTTCTGGCGCTTTGTGTCATAATGCTCTGAGTTTTATGAAAACAAATGTATTTTTCACTTTTTAAGCATTTAATCTCATTTTAAATATTTTTCATAAAGCAACACGTCCCTTGTTATAAGTTGAACAGCTCAAATTCAAAACTATGAACCCTGAAATGGTTGAGAGTCAGAGTCTGTGAGCACTTGATGACACATGGGAAAGTGACACACTGGAAAATATTCTTTCCTACACAAAATTATCTCAAGATGTCGTATTAAAGTTCCCTTTTGTGTGATGCTGCAGAGAGAGATCAGTGGATAAACCACTTGCCGAGCAAGCATAAGGAACTGAGTTCAAGTCCCCAGAGCCTATGTAAAGCTCGGCACACAGCACATATCGCTAAGCTCTTTGTAGGGAAATGAGAGGTGGCGGTGGGTCCGTCCCTGTGAGTGTGTGGGCCAGCTGGCCTGCCGCACAGTGGAGAAAACAGTGGGGACAAGAACTCCCTCTCCTGTTGATAAGCCCTTTACAACGAGTAGAAACTCATGCTGTGGGTGATGCCTGCCTGAGTCATTTCTTCTATAGTATCTTTTCATCACGGGCGTGTTTTAAACTGGAGTGGTCCCCTGGGTACTCTTTGACTCAGTAATGAAGGCGTGCTTTCTGCTATTTGTCAGGGCAAAGGTGACAGAAGTTCCTACTTGAAGTCTTTATCTTTACTCAAGACTTCAAGGGCAAAGGAAGCAGAGACTGTAAATCTGATGGCTCTTGGGGTAATCGTGTAAAATGAGGACAATCCAAGAAATCAGCATCTGCCACCTGTGAGAGGCGTGTATCCTCCCCTAGAAAGTCAGCAGAGAAGCCCCTTCCATGATGTGGCGGTCAGCCTTCCTGTGGCATGTGGCCTTATGAAGAGGACACAACACTGGGAATTTGTCAATGATAGAAGGTGGCATGGCGTACCCTTTTATGAACTCCCAACGTATCTGCATAGCGATCTACCCTGTTAGCAAAGTTATTTCTACGTTATTACATGGGTTATCTCTGCTGTCCCTGCAGGGCCCCTGTGGGGAAGCTATTAATATGCTACCCCACTGGTGAAGACACTAGGAATCGAAAGCAAACACTATGAGGTGACGCCGCTGCAGGCTCTGGAACCGCATTTCAGAAGTAGCTTGTGTACCGTTGGGCTCTAACCATGGCCATGAGCTGCTGTCTCCTCTCGGGGGCAGTGCTATTCCAGAAGAAAGGCTACATCAGGTCCACTGATGGCCAGCTGAGCACTGAGGGCCTAGGACCTAGAATCAGGCACATGGATTTGGTTTTGTGCAGTTGTAGCTGCTATGTACTGCTAATTTGACCCTGGGCAGGCTGTGGACCCTCTTCTTTAATTCAGTGTTTTCACCAGTTGAACAAAGGTTGAGAGTAGCAGCGAACATTTTACATGCAGGATCTCATATAAACATGAAGTGCTTTGCAAGCCTGAGCTATTATCATTCTCTGCAATAATTACATAAAAAGAGGACCTGAATGAAAAGAATGACAGTCTTGACTTGGGAGCTCTAGGGACCGCTGGCTGTGAAACAATTCCCTCTTAAAATATGTTTGAATGACACAGAAAATTTCCAATGGTGTTATCCTTTGTGTCAAAATTAGGTGGGAGTTCTATAGACACAAAATTACACGGATATGTATGGTGTTTTCCTTGCCAAAAAATAATGAGCCTGGGATACGCCTTTTAAAAAATTTTTAATTTAAATGTGATTTGTGGCTGGAGAGAGTCTGAAGCTCAAGAGCATGTGCTTCTGTGGTAGAGGACCTGAGTTCGGATCCCAGCGTCCACAGAGGGCAGCTGGCAGTAGTCTGTAACTCCAGCCCCAAGGGACCTGACACTGGTTCTCGTGGGCAACTGTACTCACATGGATATACCCACACATAGACACACTCATTCATACTTAATTGAAAATAAAAGATAATCTTTAAATTTCGAAAGGAAAACATGACACTAGAGAAAGATGATCCTTTCACTTTTACAGCCTTTGGACAGCATGCAGTGGTGCAGCCCTCTGCCCAGGATGCAATCCCTCCCTTTGGAGTTACTCAGGGCAGACTGTGGTGACTGTGGTGACTGAGCTCAGCTGAGCTTCAAGCCCAGCCTTTCATCAGAATCAGCCTGCTTTGGTAATAATCTTTCTCCATGTGGCTATTACAGTAATGCAGGTCTTCTTTGTGCTCTGTATGGAACGTGCTTTGTGTCAATCTGCCATAGAGTCAATAAATCGTGGGATTTGCAAAGGAAATACAGTGAGACTGAAAACTAAGACCGCACATATCTTCTGCCCATGAGCAGCTATTGCTTAAAGCACAGATTTAGACTGTCAGAAAGGGTGGGGCCATTTGGGTCAAGTTGCTTTAAAATTAACATGTAACATCCTGTTACAGTGATGAGTTTACCCAACTGTTTTTGTTTTGGTTTGGGTTTTTAGCAGATCAATACGCAGTTCTACAGACAAACAATGGGGGCAACTATCAGCAAATGTAGTGAAAGGTGCTGGATGCCCACTGAGAGGATCTTTACAAAGAAAAACCTCCCTCTCAGACCTTGGCCATAGAGGCTGTTCTTCCCCTCATGGTCACTCCGGTTTGTTAAAGGACACCCTACCGTCTGCATACAAATCAGTACTGTGATTTGTTTCCACTTTCCTATGTCATTTCCAAGTTTTCATTTATAGCAAGTGGTTTTTCACAGTTCTTTCTCTCTCTCATATGTATATATGTATGTATATGTATATATATATATATTCAATGTGTTTGTTATATATGCCAAACACGTAGAAAATATTTTTTATTTCCTACAATGATATCTTAATGTAATTATTGATGGTCTTTGTCAATCAGTATTTAGTTCTTTTAAAGCCTGTAAAATCTGCAGTTATATCAAAGTGTCATAATATTGAAATTCTCAGATGCAGGGACTTATCTGAAGTGTTTTTTAAACCCAGATTATTGGTTAGAAATTAAAATCATCTTTACCATTTTTTGAAAAAAATGTGCTTTAAGATTTCAGGTACAACTGTCCTCTTTAAAGACAACTGTTTATGACAACTGTTTTATAGTTATAATCAGGCAGAAGGGGTGAGAAAAACTTTTCTGAACCATGTCATTGTTTCCCGGTTACTTTGTGACCAAGTGCAGCACATCTGACTACAGTTGTGCTCAAAATTACCACCAAAAAGGAGTTCAACTGTAAATCCTCTTATTTAGCAAATTTCCACCTTACTCAGCCTGGGCAAGCTGCAAACAGCTTAATCATTAGCCTCATCTGCATGCCTAATTAGTGTACAGGCCTAAATTTCAAATCATACTATTAAAAAATACTATTAAAAATAAGTCATCCATGGTCGAACATGCATGATAAATATATATATACATATATATGTACATACATATATATATATATTAGTGTAAATTTGATATGCACTAATGCCCTTATTGCTAGCAATTGAAATTACTTAATTGGACTATAAAATTGGATCTAGGAAACCGAAGCAAACACAGAAATAAAACTGCATCTAAAGGGGTCATACAGCTTTATGCCTGGCTACAAAATTCCTGAGAAAAGAACACTCCTTTCAAATATGCAACTGTGGATAATGTCTTTCTCTTAAAAACTAACTCCGTTACTTACTTTTTTTTTTTAATTCTAAGAAACTGTTTTTAAAGCACCCTCTTAGCCTAAAGCACCTTTGATCCAAACAGGATCACAAACCTAAATCGGAGACATCTGTCCTCAGGCTGTTTCCAGATAGGGGAGCACATCTGCTCAGCAAACAGCGGCAGCCAGCAGTTTGAAGCCCCTAGAACTATGTGGCGGGGGCAGGGCTACTCACACAGTGTGAATCCAAGATGCTCATGGCTGGACAGAAAAAAAAAATCAGGCAGTGTGCTCTTCAGAGGATTAAAAAGGTAGCCAAATTTCATTCCCATTAAATACTAGACTTCCTGAAAAAGATGTGCGGAGGAAGCTAACATCTTTTGTTCCTGAGTGTGAACCCACCTGTTCAGGAAAAGTGAGACAGAACTTGAGCTCACGTCTCCTCCAACCCCCAAGTGTACACAGGTCACCAAACATCTGTCCTGAGTTATCAACAACTGTCCTGGATGGGGTACAGCCCGTGCTCTCCTCCTGCCTGCCTCCAGATTACCGCCTCTTGAGAGGTCAGATCCCCCAGGATGTGGGCAAAGCACTCATCCCCCACCACACACACCCAGGGGCTGCCCTCTGCTTCTGTGAGGTTCCAGAAAAGAGTTCACCAGTTGGGATGGTTCTGTGACTGCAACCTACATGGTTCCTTGTTTTCAGATTCTTGACTTTGATTAAATGGTTGTGTGTGTGTGTTGTTATTGTTGTTGTTGTGTCTGTGTGTGTTGTTATTGTTGTTGTGTGTGTGTCTGTGTGTTCTAAGCAAAGTAACAGGTAAATGGAAAAAAAGTCTCCAAGATGTCTATCTTTCCTTGGGAACAATTACTAGAATGTCTGCTTAGGTGACTCAGTGGTGAGTGCTTGGCAATCACACAGGACATGAGTTTAATCCCCAGAACCCACATTAAAGAAAAATCAGTTTGTAGCCAGGCGTGGTGACTCATGCCTGAAAATCTCAGTGCTGGGGAACAGAGACAAGTGGGCACCGGGAGCTCCCAGGCCAGCCGATATTGTGACACCACTGATGCTTGCTGGCTCTACAGTTGTGTAGAGCAGAAAGCCATACAAGTTACAACAGAGTTACAGTCAGCGGAGGTGGCCTATGCCACTCGGGTTTGCATGGGCTTGGAGAACGCAGCCATTGCTTTCTTTTGATTTAATGATCCAGAAATCCCTAAGGCAGCACTCTCTCTAAAGCTGAGCTCACTGGGCACCTTATGCTCTGGCACACTACTTCCTGTGGGGCCATCATCACTCAGGCCAGTTTCAAAACCACAGAGGCTTCAGGTTTCAGATAGCAATGGGGTTATGCCTTAAACACTCAGAATGGCAACACAGTGACTGTCCAAACCTAGATTGGAAGGTGAAGGCCCTCAGTAACCTTCCCATGGACAACATTTAGTGTGCTGGGGGAAGGGACAGCTTGCAGCCATGTAAGGTGAAGGCAAGGTGTAGCAAAGGAGTCTGCAGGGCCAGGCAACTATGGGTTGGCAGAGTGGGAAGTACACTCCAATCACACTGGGTCTTATAGGTTCTGTGGAAATCTTTGGCTTTTTACTCACAGAGAAAAGGGGAGATCATTGCAGGGTTTTAGACAGAAAAATAACATGATCTGAATTGATCCTTTTGAAAAACAAGATGGGCAACAGTCACGTAGGGGGTAAACAGGGAAGAGCAGGAGTGAAAACAGGCCATGGGTCAAATATCAGCGTCCACCTACTTCAAGCTTTGGTCAAAGTACTCCATGCCCGCAGGTCTACCAGATCACCCGTTTAGCCTAGATTATCCACCTGAGAAGGGAAGTCTTGCCAGTTCCTCCACTGAGTGAGCACTGGCAAAGACATCAGATATTTTCCCTATTAAGCATCTTGCACATGGTATTTCATGAATTTATGCTATCTTTCTAAGACTTTTCAGGGGCAAATTTTGAAATGTGGTGCCCTAAACTTGAGCTGTTTAATTGATCCAGGGAGAGACTGTTAATTTTAGGGAAATATCAATCATGGTAAAGAAGGGAGCCCAGTGAATACCATTTGTAAATGCTAATTCATAAAAAGGCTAACCACCACCCCAAACTGATCAAGATACCCAAGACTGTGTTCTTGTGGGGGAAAGGCACAGTAAAAGACAGAAAGGAGGCTCAAACCCAGATATGCCGAAGATTAAATGAAATGCAAAAATATAAGGAAGATGCAAACAAGCTGTTGTAAGGAATTTCTAACTTTTAAAGTTGTACAATAATGTACTTATTTTGGAAATATCTATGACTCACTCTCAAGAATAGAATATTTCCAAATATCCCCGCTAGACTCCTTCATTGTTGGCATTTTGAACAAATAACCTCCACTAACAAATCAGCTCTTCAAGCCGTTTGTTAAAGCAGCCAAGAGCAGTTTGTTTTCCTACCTGCTTCTGAGCCTACAGAAGTTAATAGGGCTGTGGACAGAGTAACTGAGATGTGGAAAGCTGAATGGGGAAGAGGGTGTGCTTGCTGATTTTGCTTGCACACTTAAGTGTTTCTGGGCTCCGCATTGCTTTGAGAGAATTCCCTTGGTGCCAATTGACCTAACTTATTCCAAAACAATTCTCTGTTTGGAAAGAATAATTTTCATTGTGGGTGTTCTTGAAATTGTATGCCTCTTCCCCTGTTATTACAGAGATGTGTGCTGTGCAATGAAAGCACCAGCTTCATTTCCTCGTCCTGTGTAGATTAGCGCTATATCCCCCACACAGAGCCAAATAATCTGTTTTAATTTTATCCCGTGCATATATAGTTTAACTTTAAACAGGTTTTTAATGTGCAAAAATCTGTCTTTGCCTAATACTAAACCAAATTTTCATATTTAAATTATTTTTAAAAACCTAAAGACAGGAGACTTGTTTCATTCGAAAATAGCTTTCTTTGCAAATATTTTTTTTTAAGTTGACTTTCTTGGCTTGGCTTAAATGGCATCTTCATTTTCCTTTGAAATTATGTGAATGCATTTTTCCCTAGTGTGAGAAGAAAAAAATTGGAACAGAAAAGTTCAAAACAGACTATAATGAACTTAGCCAATGCGTTCTCTATTTTATTAGGCAGTGTTGTCTGTTGGGTTTTCTGCAGTGTTTTTCTAAAACTCCAATAAATCAATTAAACAATATTCATTCTAAGATTTAATTTGCAGAATAGAATATATGTGCTTTTCATCAGGGCACACATCTTTTTAAGTCTGGAACCACCACACACAAAGAATTTAATTCTGACAGACATTTGTTCTCAGCATAAATACTTTGGGGCCAATAGTTGTCCCCACTTAATCATGCCTCTTAAAAGTAAATTCCAGAAAACTTGAAGCTCCCAGTGACCCCTGGTAAGGTGAGTTGTCAGTAAATTACTTTTATGATATGCCCTAGGAAAGCAGGCTGCCAGGAGCTGAGAGGGAGGGGGTGGAAGCTCTTGCCTGGAGCAGGATGGCCTTTTACTTTACCTGACCTTCCCACTACCAACTCTACATTTCTGGGAAACCGTTAGCAGCATTGTTGAACATCATGGTGAAAGAGACTTATAAGCCAGAAGATGTGCTAACCACACATTTGGTGTTTGACTTCCAGATGGAACTCACTAGTGAGCATTTGATTTCTGTAACTTAATTTTAACATCTAATGAGCTGAGATAGAAATAGGCTCTGAACAGATCTGGGTAAATTATGACTGCTCTGGGCCACAAAAGGACTAGGCTGTGTTGACGTCCACCCTCTCGCCACGTTTGAGTATCGTGTGGCACTTGAACATTTATAGAAACCAGGTGAAGAGACCATGTCAGAATTGCTTCCTGTTTCTTCATAAACTATTGAGCTATTGGAGACTAATCTTGATAGTTTTATTTGTCTTTATAGTACGATGTTATGGTGTCTTGGTGGGAGAGCGAACACGGAAATTTATAATCAGTTCTAGATGTTTTAAAACTTAGACTGCAGATATTACAAATAATGCTTTTATAGGCTATGAAACACAAAAATGTTATTAATTTCCTGTTAATGGTGAGGGCACAACTTCTGAAGACTTAGATGTCCACCTCGGCTTCATGAATATCTAATTTTTTTCAGCACCCTATTGGTGCTGGCTAGCACGGGAGGGACCAATATCTCAGGTTCTTTCATGCAGTCCTTTTGAGCTCAGTTTTGTTTTCTATAAGTGTATTATATGATTAAAAGGTTGAGGGGGCGGTGTGTATGCAAAGGCACATCCAAAACACTACATGATGGAATGAAATAGTGAGGGAGATAAGCTTTTCTAAAACAATTACACACCAAATTTTTCATCGGACATTGGACATGTGGATATAGAAAGATAAAGACGATTCCTGTCATGGCTTTGGTTTCTGTCCTAGACTATAGTGTGAGCAGAGCAGGCAGCCTGGGCTCTGCGTTTGAGGTCACCCTTTCTAGGCAGACTAACAGTCTACAGTCACAGCAGCAAAACGGGAAAGAGCTCAGCCAGTCAATATCTGTCCGCATCAGAAGTTTCTGGTTCAGGAGCAGATATAAGCAAGAAGGAAGTTTTAAACCTTGCTTACGTGCCACATGAGATAACACCAAAGTGGTCAACCCCCAATAGTTGCTAAGCTGGGTGCTGTCTTAAATGACGGAAAGCATTAAATTGGTGGTTAGATTATGGGTACAGGCATGTGCTTCCGAACACTGGATGCCATCTGCCTCAATATTTATCTTTGCATCAGAGAAAGATAATAAGAATAAAGAAGACATCACTCTCTGACAATACTAGACAGATTTTACTTGAGAACATGTTAAACAAGCTCAAAATCTGAAAGCAAATTTGGAAACAATACTTAGAATCGATGTCTCATCAAGTTGCTGCTGTCCCACCTTTTAAAGCTGTTCACTCGTTTTTATCCTGCCCCAAGTGTTCATCTGTCATCTTGCACACTGCTGATGACATGGGCCAGCCAGATGTTTTGCGGGCTTGTTTTGTTGAAAATATCCAGATGATTTGTCTATTACAGTGTGCTCCACACTATTATTCCCTAGCGACTTGCTGTTCAGTCATCGCTAAGACCTGGCCCAGAGGTTGCCTTGACACTGTGAGATGCCCACTAAAGAGGTCCATCTCTGAAACCATTTGTGGCCCTAACCCGAAAGCTAGGACCTGGAATTTGGGAGGCGGCATTCCAGACGGAAATCTGGGGGCTTTGACAAAAAGAAAAGAAAGGGATAGTAAGTACACACACATAAACACACACACACACACAAGCACATGCACACACCAGGGAAATGAAAAGCTCAAACCTAAAGGGAAAGAGGAAACAGATCTCTAAAAAATGATTGCTGTCTCCTAACATCAAAGTGAAATCCGGGAAGTGCTAAAGGAAAGAGCAGGTGGCTTCATCTATCTGTGGATGACGGTGTTTCCAGGGGAAGTGATTCTTCAAGGAGCATAGGTAAAGAGCTAGCCTTTGGTGTAGGAGGCATAGGGCAGGGTGGAGACCAGACTACACATGGCAGCTGAGACAGGAGAGGTGTGTACTACATCTCATCTTCTCTGCTGGGATTCTCAATGTCTGCAGCAGATAGCAAGGACAATATGGCCGCCCCAGTGCAGTGTCTGGCCTCTGTTCCTACTTAGTTCTTGAAGCTACAGTTTAGCTGTGCTAATTGCCCCACAGCCCATGAATGTGATTTCATGGTTCTCCTCCCCTCTGGGATCAAGGTACATTAAGAAACTGGTATGAATAAAACTGGATGCAGACAGAATCCAAGAAAAAGTCTAAATTCAACCCAAATGGCTTAGCTAAAATAATTCCGGATTTTACTTTCCAGTGAGCTTCACCTCTCCTGCTGCTGATTGGAGTAATCCCAAGATTTCCTACTAACAGGATAGAAAATCCTGGCTTCTCCTCCAGAGAGCCTATACAAATCCAGCAAGGGATGTCCCTGAGTAAGGCTTTCCTTTCCTGTGCCACTTTCTATTGCCGTGACAAAACACTATGACCAAGGCAACTTAGAAAAGAAGCACTTAATTTGAGTTTACAATGTCAGAGTTACAGTCCATGATAGCAGAGAGCAAAACCATGGGAAGCAGGAACAGCTGACAGCCTACATCTCCATCTGAAAGTAGCAGGGAGGAAGTGGGGGAGGGAGTGGGAGATGGGGAGAGAACATTGGAAATTGTATACAAAGCCCACCCTCAGGGACACACCTCCTCCAACGGAGTTCATCTTATTATTCCCAAACAGTTCCACCAGCTGGGGACCAATTATCAAATATATGGAGGGAAAGCATCCTCTTTCAAACCATCAGTGCTATGTGCTACTAATGTTTGGTTGGGGCCTGAGTCAAGTATCCTTTCCTGGAGCCATCCATAGAGTCTCTAAGCAAGGGTAAAACAATTAATGCTCTTTATCCATTCCTAAATTAAGGGATATCTGGGTTGTTTCTGGATTCTGGTTATTATGAATAAAGCTGCTACAAACACGGTTTAGGAAATATCCTTGTTGTGTACTTGAGCATCTTTTGGGTATATGCCCAGGAGTGGTATAGCTGGGTCTTGAGGTAGCAGTATTCCTGATTGTCTAAGAAAGCACCAGATTGATTTCCAAAGTGGTTGTACAAGTTTGCATTCCCACCTGCAATGGAGGAGGGTTCCCCTTTCTCCACAACCTCTCCAGCATGTGTTGTCACTTGAGTTTTTGATCTTAGCCATTCTGATGGGTGTAAGGTGAAAGCTCAGGGTCATTTTGATTTGCATTTCCCTGATGAGTAAGGATGTTGAGCATTTCTTTAAGTGTTTCTCTGCCATTCGATGTTCCTCTATTGAGAATTTTCTGTTTAGCTCTGAACCCCATTTTTAATTGGATTACTTGATTTGTTGCTGTTTAACTTCTTGAGTTCTTTATATATTCTGGATATTAGTCCTCTGTCATATATAGATATATAGGGTTGGTGAAGATCCTTTCCCAGTGTTTAGGTAGTCGTTTTGTTCTGACAACAGTGTCCTTTGCTTTACCGAAGCTTTTCAGGTTCATGAGGTCCCATTTATTGGTACATTTACACAATGGAATACTATTCAGAAATTAAAAACACGGAAATCATGAAATGTGCAGGCAAATGGTGGGAACTAGAAAAGATCATCCTGAGTGAGGTATCCCAGAAGCAGAAAGACACACAGAGTATATACTCACTCATAAGTGTATATTAATAATATAATATAGGATAAACATACTAAAATCTGTACACCTAAGGAAGCTAAGCAAGAAGGACGACCGTGGGTAAGACGATCAATCCTCATTCAGAAAAGCAAATGGGATAGATATCAGAAGAGGGAGAAAACAGGAAAAAGGACAGGAGCCTACCACAGAGGGCCTCTGAAAGACTCTACCCAGCAGGGTATTAAAGCAGAGGCTGAGACTCATAGCCAAACTTTGGGCAGAGTGCAGGGAATCTTATGGAAGAAGGGGGAGATAGAAAGACATGGAGGGGACTGAAGCTCCACAAGGAGAGCAACAAAACCAAAATATCTGGGCACAGGGGTCTTTTCTGAGACTGATACTCCAACCACCAACCATTCATGGAAATAATCTAGAACCCCTGCATAGGTAGCCCATGGCAGCTCAGTGCCCAAGTGGGTTTCCTAGTAAGGGGAACAGGGACTGTCTCTGACATGAACTCATGGGCTGGCTCTTTGATCACCTCCCCCTGAGGGGGGAACAGCCTTACCAGGCCACAGAGGAAGATGATGCAGCCAGTCCTGATGAGACCTGATAGGCTAGTGTCAGATGAAAGGGGAGGAAGACCTCCTCTATCAGTGGACTGGGGAGGGGCATGGGAGGAGATGAGGGAGAGTGATGACAGGATTGGGAAGGCATGAGGAGGGGGCTACAGCTGGGATAGAAAGTGAATAAATTGTAATAAATAAATAAGTAAAAAAAAAAGAAAGAGAATTTTTATATATAATTGAGTTCTCTCCTTCCACCATCTGGACTTAGGCTGTTGTGTTTGGAAGCAGCTTTACCCACTGAGCAACCCCACCTCCCCAAGCTTTGTAGCTTTATGCAACTCATCCTACCAAGAGAAAAAAAATAAAGGAATTTCCCTTAAAAAAAAAGAATAAATGCTCAAGATCCACCTGAAGTGTCATCAGGAGAGAAGAGGTTAGGTTGCTACGCAGTTCAAACCATGGCTTATTAAACTTCTTCCACTTGTAATCCTTATTTACTCAGGACATTTTACACAACTACTGGTATTTTTTGAGAGAGTATATAAATCCAATACCTATTGATAATCAAACAAAAAAGTTTGTATTAAGACAATTCTTTTCCATATAAAGTTACCACTTGTTAGAGACAAAAGCAAACGTGTGTGCTAATATGATGGCATAGTTGTTTACATTTAAAAAATCTTGTCTGAACATTTGATGCTACTGGGTGATGAGTACCTTTGACCTTTCCAGAGCTGATCGATACTTTTGTTTAATAATTATCAATATGGCACATAAATACATAACACAAAATGGCAGAAATATATCAGGGCAGTTTCAGACATTGTTCTGTCTTAATATCAACCCAAAATTCATTGAATGATTTTTTTCTGTGAAACTCAATTTGGGATCTCAAAAGGCAGTTTAAATAAAATATTTAAATACAATACGACCCAGTGATAAACTAATTTGATATTTGTGTGCTGAGGAATGACAGTAGGAAATGCCAACGTTTTTAAATTTCTTTAATTAAACTATTGTGCTTTGGTGAGAAGAGAAAAATCCCTCAGTGTTTCAGGGTTGGCTGGTACTGGGGAGTGGACGGGCATGTGCCATGCAGAGTCAAGTCCTGTGTGTTCCCAGTCAAGGCTGCAACGAAGCCAGGCAACACAAAACAGGGGAGCTATGCCAGAAGCACCTTTCAATCATTCTGTGTTGGGCTTTGTTTTTTTTTAAGATTTGTTTATGTGTCAGTGTATCTGTACACCTGTGTGCTGATGCCCTCAGCGGCCTGAGAACAATGTTAGAGCTGGCCCCCTTTGGTTTTAAATTTTTGGTCCTTGTGCAGTTGGACATTTTTCATTGCTGTTCAGATTTTTCACGAGCCTCAAATCAGCTCAGTCTAGGCTGGATCATGACTTCAACAGTTTAGGCAGCTGAGACCCAAGATAGCTACACCTCCTCACCAGGGCCTGAACTTTTGATATCAGTTCTGACTTTCTTCATCGACGCCTCATTACTGAGCTCCTAAGCTTTCTTTTAACACCTATCATAAGTGCATTCAAAGGTTGTAAGGGAACCCGCTAAAGCATTCAGTTGGTGTAGTATGCCTGACTCGATGGTGTGATGCTGCTTTCTCAATGTGTCCAGCACTCTTGTGTCACCTATTTTTCATCTGCTTTAACATCACATAGCCCAGATGCCCACGTTTGATGCACTAATGTAATAACCTGCACAAGAAAGAATTGCTAAACTTCCAGGCTCAATGCAGTAAAAAATGATGGACGTTTCAGTTGCAGAAAAAGGGTCTTCTCCAAAACTGAGGTGGCTGAGGTTTGGGTGAAACACATCAACACCACTCAGAGTGTTCTGAGTTTGAAAGGCCATTGTGACATGTCTAGTTTTCTTCTGTCTATTACTCATATTTCTTAGTGAGTCACTATGGAGTTGCACCAAACCACCAAGAAAAATGGAAGCATAAAGAGAGCCTCCAAAAGGCTCTCATGGAGAATAAGAAACATCTAATGAAAAAAAAAGTAACATTGTAACATAATTTTGGCATTTTTTTGTACCTTATGGGTTTTAAAGTTCCCATTTTCTAACTAATGATACTGAGTTCCATCATGTACAATCTAATTAACTTTGGTGAAAAAGTTTGACACGTTTTAATTTGTCTTTAGTTGTAATGGTATAATTAATGCACTGCAAACTACCCAGGGTGTAATGTGCTCATTATTTCTTTACATTTTGAAATATGAAGGGTGTTTCCAAATATCCCTAGAGTCAGTTAGCAATCCTTTGCTAGACAGCTAATGTTCCTATTAAAATCTGTTCTTACTTATCCTGTTAAGTGAAAACAAGGGAAAGTTTGAGAAGCGTAATCCTGACACTCTACCCAGAAGATGTATGCTTCCATTTGATCTATAACAATTAGAGAAAATATTTAAATCATTCGTTTTCTCAGTAACAGCCTTTGTCACATTTAAGCATGTTCTTGAAATTAATGCCAACTCTATTTTAAAAAATTCAACCCCCCCGCAAAAAAAGCTTTTTGTTTTTGTTTGTTTGTTTGCTTGCTTGCTTGCTTCAGTTAAAAATTATTTTTATCTTCTGAAGAACTTTATTCATTTGGTTTTGAATTGCTAAACTTCCAGTCTCAATGCAGTAAAAATGATGGATGTTTCAGTTGCAGAAAATGGGTCTTCTCCAAAACTGAGGTGGCTGAAATTTAGTGAAACACATCTACACCACTCAGAGTGTTCTGAGTTTGAAAGGCCTTTGTCTAGTTTTCTTCTGTCTGTTGATGATATTTATTAGTGAGTCACTATGGAGTTGCAGTCAAACCTCCAAGAAAAATGGAAGCATAATGATGTGTGTTGTGTATAGGAGTCTGTACATACTCTTGTGTGTGAGTGGTCACATGCATGTCATAGTGTGTACATCAAGGGCAGAGAGCAATTCAGGGGTTAGCTCTCCCTTGAACCTTTCTGAGGCAGGCTCTCTTTGCTGTTCACTGGAACATATAGGTTGTCGTGCCTGTGAGTGTCCAGGAATGCCCTGCCTCAGCCTCTCACTGCAGGAAGACTGGGTGTGCAGGTGCGTGGTACCACATCTGAATGTTACTTGGGTGCTGGATTTGAACTCAGTTCTTCACCCACTTGGACCCTTCACCCACTGAGCCATCTCCCCAGCCTTATGTGGATGAGTTCTGAATAGAACTAGTATTTTTTATGTACATGATGATTTTTTTTCCTTTGCGGTTTTCTTTCTTCCTGAAGGTTGCCTTACTGAAAGTCTTTATCTACTTCCATTAACATACATTATATATTGGTCACACTCATTCCTTCTAGGAGTGGTGATTGATTTGCTTCCATGGGAAGCTGAAGTAACTTAACCTTCTGCTTTACTTTCACTGCCCTGGCTCGTGTCATATTCTGCTCCTGTGATCATGTTAAATGATGATTGCACTTTTTTTTATAAGTGCCTTTTCAATCATGAGTGCTCTAAGTGAAATCCAACCAAAAGATTATTAGCAGAAGATGGCTAGAAAGCCACTTTGTGTTTGAGCAAAACTCAGCAAGCACTGTGACATTCAACTTAGACGACAGACATTTTTAGAGGTCACTGTGTAAGTATTTACTAGATATTGTCCATGTGTTCAATAGCTTTGTAATAAATAAATAAATAAAATACCGTGGGGCAGGGTTGCCACTCGTTGGTTAGTTGGTTTGTTCATTGATAGAGTCATTTGGTGAGCAGGTAATGAATTGAGCATCTCCCAAGTGAGCCAGTGGGACTGGGAAAAGCCTGGAAAATGTATCTTTATTTATTGATGCATTATGATAAACTAGGTGTGCACTTTTGGGTAGAGATGTGCAGTATTAGAAGGAAAAGGAGAGGTAGACAGTGAGGCCATTTAGAGCTGTGTCTACGATTATTTTATAAGCAGATTCAAGAGTCTCCCCACTTACCTGTTTCTTAAGGAAGATAATAAATTATCTCATTGTTCTTAGTATTAGCTTGGAAATGGTAACATACATACAATTTCTATTTACTTTTAAGAACAGGAACTTCTGATTAACTGAACGGTTCGGTTAACTGATACATTGAAAGCTGCATGATGATGTGACCAATTTTATCACAGTACCACGAGATGTGCCAACCATAGCCTATGTGTCTTAGTTACTTTTTATTGCCGTAATCAGATACCATGACCAAGGCAGCTTATCAAAGACAGAGTTTGGGGTGGGGGCTTACAGTTTCAGATAGTGAGTCCACAACCATCATATGGGCGCAGGGCAGCAGGCACGCAGGTGTGGTGCTCAGAGCTCACCTCTGGGACAGCAACCACATGGCAGAGAGCTAACTGAGAACGATGTGGGCTTTTGAACTCTCACAGCCGAACCGCAGTGATACACCTTTTGTAGACAGGGTTTCTCTGTGTAGCCTTGGCTGTCCTGGACTCACTTTGTAGACCAGGCTGGCCTCAAACTCACAGAGATCCGCCTGCCTCTCCCTCTTTGAATGCTGGGATTACAGGTGTGCAACCCTGCACTGGTTGGCATTTTTTAAAAGTTGGGTCCTGCTTTAAACCACTGATTTCAATGGTTTTTTCTTTTGCTCCAAGAATATTCAAAAATTAGCAAAATGTCACCATTGTTACAATGGTTGGTTCTTGGACTATAGTTCAAGAGCTGAGTAAGATTTGTCATAAATGATGCCAACCACTTCTCCATGTGTGGATATTGTAATCCATGGATCAAAGTGAAGAATGTTTAAGATGCACTGTGTGATAATGACTTTGATTAGGAGCTGACGAATTGTAGATGGACCATGGCCCACCTCTTGCTTTTGTCAATACAGTTTCATTGGAACACCACTACACTTCACATGATGCCCATGGCAACTTCTGTGCTCACCAACAAAGCTGAATAGTTGCCATAGAGATTCAGTGCCTTCTGAGGAAGTCCCAAATCCTGAGGGTCTACCCTTTGGTCCTTTAAGGAAGTAGTCTCAAATACATTTTTCTTGGAAGTCATGTGGTCATAAATCTTTGAAGTCTAAACATTTTAGGGATATTTGAAGAAAATTACAGAAGCCATAAAAATGTTAGCATTTCACTACACATTTTAGTATGATCGAAAGAATCTGTATTTCATTATGGCCTTTATTTCTAGGGCTCTGAAAATTTAGAACATTATTCTATTGTTTTTTTTAACTTTTTAAAATAGTGCACTCCTTTAATCACAGAATTTGGGAGGCAGAGGCAGACAGATCTCTGTGAGTTCAAAACCAGCCTGGTCTAAATGGTGCATTCCAGTATACTCAGAGATATATAGTGAGACCCTGTCTGCCTAAGCACAGGCAGTGTGTACTAAAGGAAGGGTTCTGATAAGTTATCATTATATTTAGAACTCTTCAGAAAACAGGACAGTCTGGGCAGTTCAACTGTCTATAAGCTAGAACTGAAACTATACAAAATAGCACATATATGTTTCTCTTTTCTGTAGATTTAAAAATTATAGTTCCTTACCTGTAACACTCTACATGATTAAAGTGGCCTTGGTAATGGAAGCTATGAAAGGACTAAGACCAAAGTGTTTTTAAATTGAGTGATTTCAGATGGCTTGGGCTTAGTATCATAGACCTAATAAAGGAATACCAATGGCCAAGCTATCTTTTTCTCTTCCACCTGCTTAGACTTTCTGTTCCATTTGCCATTAAAAAAAAAAAAAGGAGTGGGGCTGGACAGATGTTCAGCAGTTAAGAGCACTTCCTGGTCCTCCAGGAGACCCCAGTCGGAATCTGAGCCCCAGAGCCCTGGCTTTCAGTGTACAGCACCTGGAATTCCAGGCTTAGGATCTGATGCCCCCTTCTGGCATGCATGGTTACCTACTCCTGTATGCATACGTTTTCTTAATTAAAATTTTTTTTAAAAAGAAAAGCAGGTGGCTGATACTGTACACAATTTGCCAATATAAGAAGGGAACATGAAGGGAGAAAGAAACTCAGAAGGGATTGTATCCGAATCAGGAAGTAATGTCTTGCATAAGCCCTCTTGTTTCATTTTCATTCCTCTAATTATTTTTTATTATCATGAGGCATGCATTGATCTTGCAAGAAGCTTTACTCATACAGTAAAATTTGAGTACAACTTAAACTGTGCAGTTCACTATATTAAGCCCAGACTTCCAGTCCACACAGAGTTTCCAGTAAGTTCTATTTGACCTTTGTATAAAGACCATCTTCACTAGGTGACTTATTTTTGCTGCTCTTGTGGGTGGTCGAGTGAGGCAGATTTCCCTCTTGAACAACGTAAACCTTTCTCTTTTGCCAACCAAACATTACTCTGGGATGTGGCTTGGAGGAGCAGCTTCTCAATACCATAAACAACTGCTTTCTTGGAACACCCTGTCGAAGCGTGGAGGTTGCTCCCGAATTTGCTTTGAGTCGTACATGCATTGGTTAAGGAAGTGAGTGTGGCTGACCCGCCAAATTACAGTGGCCATGATGCAATTAAGTTCAGTGCCCTCCCTAGAGGTTTTGAGAAGTAGCATTATGACACCAAACCCAAAGAACGGGAATTCTTAAGAGGCAGGAAGCCAATGAGAAACAGTCTTTGGGGGAGATGCTGCAAAGTAAAAAAAATAATAATCAGTAAAAATACATTAGAATTATTCAAGAATATAACCTGTTCTGATACAAGTTTACTATCTGTGCTCCTGAGTGCATTGTAGTCAGTAAAGAAAAAAGAGAAGAGAAGAGAGGAGGAGAGGAGAAGAGAGGAGGAGAGGAGAGGAGAGGAGGAGAGGAGAGGAGGAGAGGAGGAGAAGAGGAGAGGAGGGGAGGGGAGGGGAGGAGAGGAGAGGAGAAGAGAGGAGGAGAGAGGAGGAGAGAAGAGGAGAGGGGAGGAGAGGAGAGGAGAGGAGGAAAGGAGAGGAGGGGAGGGGAGGAAAGGGAGGGGAGGGGAGGGGAGGGGACAACCTGAGTTTGATCCCCATATGAGAAAGAAAAAAATAAATATAATTTCTTTAAAACTTCAAAGTCTGAATTATAGCACTTGGTAAATCCATCCTGTAGTCTTTCTTCTACATTACGTAGCCCAGAATAGCTCATTGTGTTGTCTGTCAGACAAAATAAATGTATATATGCTCTTGCAACCTGTAGGCCACTGGGTGGACACTCCTTGGCTTAGCATTCAGTCCCTGCAATGTGGCCTCAGGAAGCAAGAAGGTTAGACACCTGGCAACTCGGGGTGCTCAGGGCCCCTTCCCAGTGTGGTTCTCTGACATCCTGCACTAACCTCCCGGAGGGCACCCCAGCCCTGTCAAGGATAATCCAAGACAAGTTGGTGGGTATCACTGAGCATCTGTGGAAAAGCAGGAGGCAACAGCTTCCAGTTCTCTGGTCCTGTGTGAATTTGCTCAAGCAGATTCTCTGGATTTCCTCACACAAGCAACTCTAATGCTCATTTGACCTAATGTCTGTGGGAAAGCACCGCATAACTTTTGCCGTTGGCCTATGCCATCACAGCACTGCCAGAGGCCAGTCTGAGGCTTTACAGTCTCTCTGTGTGTCTGTGTGTCTTTGTATTTTTCTATGAGTGAGCGTGTATGTGTCTGTGTGCCTTTGTATGTTTGTGTGACTGTGTGTGTCTGTGTGTGAATATGTAATCTGTGTGTGAGCATGTGTGTATATGTGAGTATGTGTCTGTGTGTTTGTGTGAGTGTGTGTCTGTGGGTAGTGTGTGTGTGAGTGTATGTGTTTATATGTCTGTGTATGAGTGTATGTATGTGTGAGTGTGTGTTTGTGTCTGCGTTTGTGTGTCTGCGAGTGTGTGTGTTGTGTGTGTGTGTACTGATGTGCTAGGCTGGAATGTTTAACCCTTCAGCTTCTCTAAGTTTAATCCTTGCCATTGTCCTGTTATCTCAATCTAACCAACCCAGTCAAGTAGTGCATAAAGTACATTAACTGGAGAAACCAAGATTAAACTCATGTCAGTCTGATGTCAATCAAAAGATACAATCCAGCCAACAGTCCTGTGGCGTCCAGCCTCTGAAAGCCTCTGAAGACAGTTCATCGGGAGTCGGCACTGTCTCCAGGGCTGCTGCCCTCTAGGAACATTGCGTAAATGAGGACAAAGTGAGACACAAACCACGGTGTCCCTAATCCAAGCAGCCTCCGTTCCAAAAGTGGTGGATTGATCTTAGAACAAAAAGCTCATTGCTGAGGTAGAAAAACAGCTAGGCTTGATTTGGCCTTGAGTGGAGATATGAATTGTTCAGGAAGTGACTGTAGCTTGCTAGAAAAAGACCCCCAGCTCCATGCTGGTTTGACAGGGTGGCCTTCTACAGAATTAATTGGTTTGGGTTTTTCTTTTGTTGTTTGTTTCACTCAAGTCTGGGAAGAAGTCTCACGTGTGCAAATACGATTTTTCCCATCATGAATGAATACAGCTTGGCATTTCTGCGGGTTGGGAAGTGTAAGAGGCAGCAGTGGGCAGTTGGAGTTCCTGCCGTAGACAAGGACTGGAAGATGTATGGCTCTTTTGTTCTCTCACTTTGTTGGATTCCATACTTCAAAAGACTCACCATGAAGAGGTCATTAAATTTCTCAGAAACTGTGGATAGATGCTAGTGAGCCCTGTCAGATGAAACAATTACAAACATCATTAACTGATCATCTGAAAACTCTGCTGGAATGCAAGGATTGAAAACACACATGCAAAACTCAAGTCCCCTATGTCTATTACCTTGCCTATATTACCGTTGCTGGTGCAGTGAATCTGTGGGTTTAAACTGGAAACATCAAGAATATGCCAATGGCTTGCTCATTTCTCCATCCATGATCCGTGTCCTGTCAGTGGGCATTTCAAGCTTGTTTTATATACACAACTGGTCCTGGTGAGAGTTACAGACCTTCACAAAAATTTGAGCTGCAAACATTGGAGGGAAAAAAAAACTTTCATAAATTTCTTGGTTGGGTTGCATGATTACCTCTGTCCACTGTGAATAAACCACACCTGTGCACGTGCTATTGGCGGGTAGCTGTCTTTTGATTTCCCAGAGCTGTTAGTAATGTGTTTGGTTTCACACTGAAGCTGTTCCTTATAACAAACAGGAAACCACAGGAAGTGTAATCCAAAGTTTGAGCGATGGAAAGGCATAAGATGACGTCATGCATTATAAATATTTTTTGTACTTGCTGGTTTATTTCTAAGGAAATTGTGCCGATGGCGTCATAATGATGACTGACTTTTATTAGTGTTTTGCTCTAAAGCACTAAACCAGTCGTTACAAAGAAAAATAAATTAGCCAGCGGTATCCTTTAGTGCTTTACTTGGGGTCTTCTAGAGACATTTCTCCCCTCGAGTGTTTCTGGGGGTATTCGACCACATTCGGTCTCTTTATTCTTTTATTATAAGATGCAACATGGAGGCAAAACAAAATTTTATAAATTTCAGAATGGGGAATGACTGTTAGTTTTTTTCTGAACCATTCACATTTCTCTAAAAATCTATCTTCCACTAAAAGGGAAGGTCACCACTATTCCTTGTCATAGAAAGGCATTTCACAAGGGTTTAGTACATGTTTTAAACATATGCAGCTTCAACCTGCAGCCTATAGGGTTGCTGACATTGTGTTTTTACTAACCTTATTCTAGTGTTTTTTTCTAGATGGATTCTTTTGTTAGGTTGCTTTCATGAATTCTCTAAGAATTTTATACACTGTGTTTTATTCATATTTACTGCAATTCCTCCCAGATTCTTACCACCCCAACTTTGTATCGTTTTTTAATAACCCTTCAACTCAAATTTATGCTGCTCATATATTCCTTTCTGTGGGGCATCTAGGAAAGCATCAGCCTGCCAGGAACCACATCCTTAAAGAGAACTTACTGTCTCTCGGAAGCGATCCCTGGTGCCTGGGTTAGGGGTGGGGACTCACGAACCTCCTCCCACTCTCTTTGAGAATGTTGCCTGGTTTGTCATGTGCAGTA
Organism: Pachyuromys duprasi; assembly: GCA_028658305.1. NCBI lineage: Eukaryota > Metazoa > Chordata > Mammalia > Rodentia > Muridae > Pachyuromys > Pachyuromys duprasi. The sequence goes on along the minus strand of CM053744.1, from coordinate 106,302,112 downwards.
GCCATAGCAGCTGTGTGAGCTCACAAGCACAGACATCCTGTCATGTCTAGAAGACGCTGTTTCACTCCAGTCCTCCTTGACTTAGCTCCTCCAATCTTTCCGCCCTTGCTTTCCTATAGAATTTCTGATCCTTAGAGAAAGTCGGAGATGTCCCATTTATGGCTGAGCATTCCACTGAAACCTGTTCTCTGCACTTTGACCAGCTGCGAGCTCTTCATTAACCACCATCTGCTACACAAAGAAACTTCTCTGATGAGGCCTGAGAGCTGCACTGTGGGTAGAGAGATACCAATTTACAGGGCAGTTTGAGATTCCATCCCTTCAGAAGAATAATAGCTTTAGGTCCCCACCCCTGAGGCCATGAGCTCCCTGACTGTGTCCCTTGTCATTCTTACAGCACCGGTGTGTGCTTCTTCCTGCAGAGCAGCAGGTCTTGCATCAAGCAGTTGGTTAACTCCCATAACATCCATGCCACTACTGTGCCCACTGGCATATTTTGCCATGCCAGGCATTGCTGTAGTTCACAGAATTACAACTAGGTAAGACTGTTGATGACGTTGTTCAGATGATAAATCTTTTTAAATGATTTCTTTGGCATGACTGTATTTTAAAAGAGCAGTAAAAGTGGAGTTAAAATATATGTACACATAAAATAGAATTATAGGTTTTATTGCCTTTTATTCATTCATGCAGTTGATGTTTGGATGCTTAGAGGTAACAGTGTTCAGTTTCAGTTTCTAAGTCTTGGGGGTACAGTCAAAGAATAATAAAATGTGGTTTCTACTCAAGAGTCTATCTTTATGTGGAAGGGAGGCTGGTGGACATAATGAACACAACATGATGAGAGTTGAGTAGTGTCTCAGGAATAGAAAATGCTAGAAAGGAGAAAAAAAATACACAGAACTCTTGAGTCTAGAGTTAGCAGGGAGGTGGAAGCTGGACCTTATAATTCCAGAAACTTCTTCCAGAGAAACAGCCTCCAAGGTGAGAGGACTTCCTCCACTCAGCAGGAAAAACTACCTAAAAGGCACCAGTATTAAAGTTCACAGGGTGTCAAATTGACTCCAGCTGGAAACACATAAACCTGAGGTAAAATTATCTGTGGGGAATGCCAAGGTAAGCCTTTTGGAGGCCCACAGGGAATGGCAAGTGAAGCATCAGCGACTCCTAAGACTCCTCAAAGGGCCCTGATCCACTGCACACAGTGTTGATCCACTAGAGACTCCTAGCACACGAGTGAAATCTCAAAATGGATCCGAGGCTGGGGCAGTGACTGCTTCCCCCTTCTTTACGGAAGTCTCCTAAGGTGACCTTCCCCCACCCCATCTCCCACATTTCCTTAGAGTTCACTAACCTGATTGATTGTTACTGGTGCTTGATTGAGGCTAGCATGGGATGGTCTGGCCTTTCAATGATTTAAAGGCTGTTACACTGGACAATACAGTTAGAGCCACACCTTTGAGTTTGGTCTTCAGAGTTTTATTCCCGGGATTCTGTGTGGGCTGCATCACCACTCACCCCCCCCCCTTCTCCTCAATTCCTGATCCCCCCAATTGCCAAACTTGAGGTTGGTAGAAGTAGAACCATTTGGCGAAAACTTTTATATTATCTGAGAAAATATTCTGTCTTCTTTTGTAGATGATATGAGTCAAAGTCGCATTTGTTTTTTATTTATTTTATTTTATTTTAAGGAGATAGAGGAAATGATCACCATTTTTGCAAATCTGTGGGAAGGGTGGAGTGATGCTCCCACCCACAACCATCAAATATGGCCTAGCAGAGTAAAAACTCACACAACCAAACACAAGTTGCCCTCTACTCTTGCCATGATGGTTTTTTTGTTTGTTTTTGGTTTTTTACCTTGACTTAGATTTATATTGGAAAACTGCTCAATTCAAAGAAAACAGCCTCATCTTTTAGGCACTTCCACAGCAATGGATAGAGTTTCTCCAGCATTAATTAGGGCAATTCTATCTCAAGCCACTTTACTGCATACAGATCATTCTAAAATGATGTACAATGTCACTCAAAACAATATTTCATACTATATGTAAGGTCCCTCAAGAATTCCTACATGTGTCTGTGGCTCCCTCCCTTTTTACAGTGGTAAGGGAAAGATTGCCAATGTTAAATAGAAACAAGGTAACTTCCTCTCTCACTCTTGCATTGTTTGTGGTCATAGCACTGACAGAATAATTCGGTGATGAATGCCATTATTCATAATCATGAACACTGAATCCTATATGTAGTTAAGGGTAGCCCTCCTGTTGCCCAATGTCACAGTCACAGACAAACCCATCCCACACCTGAGTGAGAACACTCGTTGGCTAAGCACCGACAGTGAGCCAATCAGAAGCTTCTACTTCGGTTTTCTGTGCTCTTTGTGAGGGGTGGGTGCCTTGTGAAAAGCCTACAGTAGATATTGGTGTCTGAACTCTGAGTTAGTGTTCTTCACTATGGCAATATGAATGACTTGGAGCCTGGTGTCCTAGACTGTAGACAAGACTGGCTTATCATGCTGATGACTTAGGAAGAGCTGGACTCCCAGGCAGGCCAAGGATGAAGAGGATAAACGTGAATGAGGCCACAGGTGTTGAAAAGAACAGATGCTGCCTGCTAGGAAGATGAACACTGTCTTTGTACAATTCCCTTGCTATTCTGGGAATTGAATGGGTAGCACCCATTTCTCTCAGTTTTGTCCAGATTGCCTGATGTGTGAAATCATTGTTATTTCACCAATTCTTCCCTCAGTTAATTGAGAGCACAGTCTCATGTGATTTAGACATCAGAAATTCCTGCGAATTTGTCCTTTGGTTCCACATTGTATTGTCCCTAGTGATCTAAAGTGAAGTTTCTGTTGAGAAACTATAGGAAATAGCCCTTTTTTAATGTAATTTATTTATTTTTATATTAATCACAGGTTAGGTCTTTGTATCCCAGGTGTAGCCCCCTCCCTCATTCCCTCCCACTCTCCCCATCCCTCCCTCATCTCCTCCCCGCCCCCCCCTCAAAGTCCACCAACGGGGGAGGACCTCCTCCCCTTCCATCTGACCCCAGATCATCTTGTCTCCTCAGGGCTGGCTGCAATGTCCTCCCCTGGGATCTAGCCAGGCTGTTATTCCCGGGCGTGTATGGGGGAGGGTCAAAGAGCCAGCCATCGAGTTCATGATAAAAACAGTCCCTGTTTCCCTTACTAGGGTCCTCAGTTGGACACCGAGCTACCATGGGCCACATCTGAGCGGGGGTTCTAGGCCATATCCATACCTGGTCCTTGGTTGGAGAAACTGTCTTGTATAAGACCCCTGTGCCCTGCTCAGTTTGGTCTTTGTGGAGCTCTTGTTCTCCCCAAGTCTTACTAACTTCCCCTATTTTCATTATTATTCCCAGCCCTCTGACAAAGGCTTGATTGTGAGTCTTAATATCTGCTTTGAT
>CM053744.1:106277610-106298580 GCA_028658305.1 Pachyuromys duprasi | reverse complement strand
GGTCCCACCATTTGCCTGCGAATTTCATGATTTCCTCCTTTTTAATTGCTGAGTAGTATTCCATTGTGTAAAAGTACCATAATTTCTGTATCCATTCCTCAACTGAGGGACATCTGGGTTGTTTCCAGGTTCTGGGAAATAGCCCTTTTTCTATTGAAAACTGACATAACTCCATAGCTGTTTTCTCCTTTTCCTCCTTCTCCTCCTCCTCCTTCTTGTTCTTCTTGTTCTTGTTCTTCTTTGAGTAAAGATTCTGTGCTCCTCACATTATTTCTTTTAAGAACTTATTAAATCAAAGAGGTTGACAAGATAGCTCAAGCTGTAGAAGAGCTTGCAGTAAAAGCCTAGTGACCAGAGTCTAATCCCTGGAAGCCATGTAAAGATGAAACAGATTGAAGCAATTTCACAAAGTTGTCCTCTGACCTCCACATGCACAGTGTAACAAACCCTGTTCCCACATGTCTCCATTTTTCTCCCCGCCACACACACAAATAATAATAATAATAACAATAATGATTATGATGATGATAATAGACATCCAATCCCTCCCTATAGTCTTTCTTAATGACTCCCATTCTGATTTTACAATCTTTATCTAGACTTTATCCAAATTAAATACATATCAGCCCCATCCTTACATCAAAATTGCATTTATTCACAAATATTTATTATTGCTTTTATCTGGAATTAGTATAAATACTTAAATACTAAGTTAGCATTGGTGTGTGTACAGCTGAAGCAGGAAGAGGAGCCCATGTTTGAGTTTAGCCTGGGCTATAGAGAGAGACTGTCTCTCAAAAGAAATAAAAACCATGAAAAAGAAGAATTAATACAAATACATAAGATGTAAAATATTAACTATATTTTCTCAGCTTAGATATGAGATACAACAAGCATTTTTTCTCATTATTGATTATTACTGATTTTTGCAGTAAAAGTGACTTTATATGAAAAAAACATGATTGTCTTTTGGTCCATCAGTTGCTGTCTCTAGAACTCAGCATTTTAATTGTTTTCTAAAATGGTGCTTCATAATAATATCAAAGAACCAAACAATTTGATTTTGCTACTTTAGTAAATTGCAAGCTTAATTGACACATAAATCATATTTGTTCAAGCCCTAACTCAGAAAAAAATTTTTAAAGTGCTATAATTTTTATGTGACCTTGAAGTTCCAGCAATCTATTATATAACTTTTCAAGAGAGGTCACATGAAGGGAACCTCATATTTCCTTAAATTTATTAGTGTTCCTTGGTGGTCTAAACTGCTAGGGTTGTTTTTTTTTTTTCATGGTTCCCTTACAAAGCAATAATCTTATTTAATTGCTCAATTTTTGTACTCATGTAAGTCAGTTGGAGCCCTTATTTAGAGTCACAGGAGGAAGTACACAATGAGAAAGGGCCCTGAAACATGCCTTGGGAAGTCAAGTGCACCAGCCTTAGATGTCCACATAATGAAGTGAAGATAATGCTTTTAGCCACATAATCGCCATATTAGCCACACATCATAAAAAAGCAAACTTTACAAAACTAAAAGTCAAATTCATTAAAAGCAATTTTATATCCTTTGCTAGAGTAAAGCATTTACCTTTTATATTGTTTATGATTTGCTTTTTGCCTTATTGAAAAAGCCCTAAATTTCTCCTTTTCTGGCAGGAAAAAAATTATTTTTCCAACTACACAGATATAAATCACATGGAACTATGAAAGAAATATACTTTATAGTCCTGTGTCTAATGTTTAAAAACCCAATAGTCAGACTTAATGCCTCAGAGATTCCAGCAGTGAATGAAACCTTACAATTCATTTTATTTCATTAGTTTTTCACTATAAAAATCTGATATTCCAAATAATTCATAAAATTGACTTTCATCCTTATGAAAGTGCAACCCTGATGCTTATGAACTCATTAAAAGTTTGTCCTTATTATACACCAAGTCTTTAAAAATTAAAAAAGAAAGACGCCAAACTAGTTTCAAGTATTAAGACAGTAGAATGACACTTCACCCATGAAGTAAAATGAACTTGAGAGGCGGCTTGTTTGCTCACAGAGCCCTTGAGAAGCTCAGGCTGCGGGGGCCTGAGTATAAGGATTGTATGGACCACAGAGCAAGGTCCAACCCCTCTGACTGAATAGTAAAGCCCTGTCTTGAGTATATAGATAATAGACTAGATGATAGATTAAAGATAGATAGATAGATAGATAGATAGATAGATAGATAGATAGATAGATAGATAGATAGATAGATAGATAGATAAAAATAAATAGAATTATAAGGATGTCTTAAGAAGTTAATATGTTTTCTAAATTTTCTTCTTTATCTCAAAGACTTGGCCAGTTTTTGTGAACAGACAAAGTCTTACTATGTAGTGCTGGCTGCCCTGGAACTCATGTCAATCAAGCGAGCCTCCAATTCACAGACATCCACCAGCCTACCCCTTCCTCCAGAGTGCTGGGATTAAAGGCACTGGCCACACCCTGGCCTAACCTAACAGCATTCTTAACTGCTAATACTTTTGAAAATGGTCCTAAGAAAAATTCCCCAAGGAAATGAAAAAAGACAAAATTGGTCCTACCTAATCATAACCAAGCAATGTTCATTTCAGTCTGTTACATAATCTAAGTCTGGTGTGTGCATACTTTTAGCACCTGTGCCTTGAAGAATCTCACTGTCTTTCACATTTTATAATTGAATACCCAACTTTGGATCTAAATTTAGAAAGCGTGGAGTTTAAAAAAAAAACATGTGTTATATTAATCAGCATTGTTCTAAAGTAATTTCCAGAGCTACTTGCCCCTGTGTGCTTTTCCTTCACAAATCTTGGAAGCACCGTTTCTGAAGGATGTGTTTGTAACATTGAGGAGATCCTTCTGGGATTTGATAACAGTTTTCTCAGAGATCACACCAATTTGGGGTTGATTTGTTGCTCCAAATCTTGTCTTTATTTACTAAATAAATTGCTTTATGTTTAACTTCAGAATACTATTTTTCACTAACATTGTATTTTTAAAACTCAACTAAATTCCTACAATAGCCCAGTATATATGCTTGCAAATCATTAATAAACTACTGGTAACACACACCACGTACATTTCCTGAGAAGAGAGACATGGATTTATCAACAGTATGGGGGGAGCCCCCTGCTGAATAGAAATAGAAATCTGTCTTTCCATGCCTGCACTTTTCTGAAGCCCAGATATCCTTTGGATATTTGCGAGCAAGACAAGGCTGGTTCCCCACAACACAAAGTTTCTCATAGGACCAAAATGGAGGTCTTCACGTTCTTTACTTCAAAATCACATTCCCATCTCCAAAATCTCATCTTTTGGAAGAACTGCATTGCTGTGGAGCCTCCCTTTTAGGCCCCTGTCATTGGCCTCAATTCAAGTATTGCTTTAGAGGTCGATGTTTGACATTCTTTGCCTTCCTTGAACCTCTGAGTAGGTAGCTATTCCCAAAGAGATTCTACATGAAGCCCTAGGCCCCTTTAAATGACAAGGGAATTAGACCATGAAATACTCTTTGAGTGTCCGACTCTATTGAAGGGAGGAAATGTAACTTGTCTGTGTGAATGTCCCTCCTAAAATATCAGGAAGGCCTACTTCCCTCATGTTTGATGGGTGTTTATTTAATCATTTGAATCCTTGGTTACTTCACAGAAGAGTTTGTGAAACAATGAAGGAAAAGAATTTGCAAACAAAGGACTATGGAAAGGTAAAGTGAGTCTACAGCAGTGGGGTATTCCACAGACAAGCCCACAGGCTGACCGCCTACGTCTCTCCAGCACCACACAGCCTGGCATCAAATAGCCAATTTCCACTCTGCCTTGGTAAGCTTATTTATCAGAATATGGAAATGGACAAGTGAGGGCTTATTTTTCTCTGATGGTTGCTTTGTCAGTTCAATGCTGTCTTGTTGAAGACAACAAAAAATGACAGTATTTGGGGGGATTGTCAAACAAACTTCATTTTTGTGGAGGAGGTGATGAATACAGCATAAGATAAGTTCAGTTAAAGCTGCCTTGTGCATTCTTCTGTCTGCAGTGTTTCTCCTGCCCCTTTGGTAGGATAAAATCAATAAGCAATGTAAATATTTTTTCATGTTTATTATATGCATATAGATAAATTCTTTCCCATGTAAACGCCTTGCTTGTTTCTCAACAAAGTTGATGTCCCAGCTTCCTTCTCTTTTGACTTCTAAAAGTCTGAGTTTAAAAAATAAATTAGTCTTTTAATCTTTTAAAAACATTTTTAAAAGATACCTAGAAAAATGCATGACTGTATAAGTTAAAAGTAACTGAGTTATTTAAATTAAATGTTTCCCCCGTGTAGGTCTTCCAAAGCCAGACTATTTTAAAACCATTTCAGCTCCTGAACAGTGAATGCAGAAGAATGAAAGCTACCCCATGTGTCTCCTGTGTTTTAGGAAATAGTTGGTCACAGACTGTGACACGTTTTAATTATCTGTACTCCAATCACAAATGAGCCCTGATCTGCCATTTCTAATTATCATGCTGGACAAATTCATTAATTCATTCCCTCCAAAGCAAGGATAACAATAAAGTAATGCTAATCCCTGGACTTGTAGAGTCGAAACCAGCACTCACAGATGCCTACTGCAGTCTCGAGGATGCACTGAGGGCACAGCACAGGCTACTGCTATAACATGTCTTCCCAGGACAGTGAGAGCACACCTTCAAGAAGTTTCCAGCCCCAGGGAGAATTGTTCTAATTCCTATTTTACATAACTGACATTCAGTAGTGTTTAGCAATGTAATTACTCAGTATTTCATTCTTTTACAGATATCTTAAAAATGGTGTGTGTGTAGGTGTGTGTGTGTTGTCTACAGAAGCTTTTGTGCACACAAAACATACATATAAACACCAAGCTACGCCCTCACCCAGAAACACTTCACAATACTTAGCCTGTAGGTCATAACAGAATAATTTAGTGACCTACAATGCTACTCTTTTTCTAAGTAGTTCTCACTTTTCCTTTCTTTTAAATCCAATGAAATTTCTTATAGTTTGCCTAATATTATTTTTTTTATTTAGCTTAAAAGCATAGAGTAAGAGCTTTACTTTCTCTAAATGGCATCAACATTTCTAAAATCTTTCTTCAAAAAAGTGCATGGTGGTGTTTCTAAGGAGAGTTAACACTTCTGTAAGCTTCTTGTTTTGTTTCTTTGTCCTGAGAAATGTGTTTCAAACCTTAATTGCATTGATGCCTTTCATCTTTTGGAGATGTTTTACTAAACTTCAGAATATCTCAAAATTATTACTATGTGATATATGTTGAACCAAAAAGCTCCTATTGTACAGGCCATTCATTGCCTGATATAACAAATTCCTCTGGTACGTATATTAGAGGTACTACGACAAATGACCACTGCTGGAACATGGTAAGGAGCACAGCAGATCTATTTTTCAAGAGGCTGCACTGTATCAAATGAAGCCTAGGGAAGGCATGGAAATAGAAACATAGTTTAATTCCACTTGACAAGTTTAAATTTAAATTTAAAATGAATCACAGACACCGGTGCAAAAAGTATTATGATTATAAAATTTAAGTGTCTGAAGGTGCACTTGTCCCTTTGGGTATGAAATGTGAAAGAAACATGTGACTATGGAGTAAGTAGGAGTGGTGAATCTGAAAATTCCAGAAAGTAGGGGCTCTGTGGATGTCCCAAACCTTCCAAGGAAACACTTCATGCCACCATTTAGGAGGGTCTAGTGTTTTCATTAAACTGCGTGTGAGTGTGGGCAGGGGTGCATGTAGCGGGCTGCTTCAGTTGTGAGTCCTTGCCTTCCCCCTTGTTCTTACTGTATGTGGCCTGCAAGCACGTGGGATTCCCCTGCCTCTGCCTGCTGCCAGCAGCAGTGCTGGAATTACGTAGACCATTCCAGCTTTATGTGGGCTCCGGGGACTCAAACGGAGGTCTTCACAGTTGCTCAGCAAGCACTTTGCCCATTGAACTAGCTCCAAAGCCCGGGGGTTTTTAACCGAGATTTTATTATATAGACAGGATGGATTAAAGTGTTGGCCATTGGTAACTGAACTTAGTCGTCAGCTCCTCTGGCAAGGTGAGGGGAAAGAGCTGAAGGCTTCGATTCTGCAGTCACGGCTTGGCTTCTCAGGCTGCTAGCCCTGCTCTTGACTTGCCTAGGGGTCCACTGATAGTCAACCCATCAGCATGAGCTCAGGTGTAGCTGAGATGGTGCTTTATAAATAAAAAGACATTTTTGTAACTCAGGAAATTCCAAGAGTTTTCAGGGCTCTGGGCCAGGAACTAGAGACAAAGACAAACTGTACTTTTTAGTATGTGTGTATTTCTTCCCATAAGTTCACTCAAGATCCCAGGAGACTGACTCTTCTTCAGAGATTAAATTACACTCTTAGGACTGTTGAAAATCAATGTTTTCTAACTTTTCCAGAATGTGTGGAAAAAACAGTAGCCTACAATATATTTCGAAAAACAAAGAAAAATAATACAGAACACAGTTTAAAGAAAACAAAAACTTAAAATCTTAGCTGAGAATGCCAAGATTCCCTATCAGGCATGCTCTCCCATACCTGATCGCATCCCTGTGTCATGAGGACCCATGTAGTTAGAACAGGAGTTTTACACTTGATTAATTTATGCAAAACAAATTTCATTTGCCCACTTTTATACAACTGCCTTCTCTTTTCTTCTCCCTCACTTCTGATGGGTGCTGTCACACATTCTAAAGATCATCAGGATTATTTCTGTCAGCAATCAGGTGTCTCCGCTAGCCTGCTCTCAGGGATGTAGCAGCTGCTAAGATTATCACCTGCCACTGCCAGATGCGAGCAGTGTGTGCTGCACCTACAAGGGCCCAGCCACCTCAGATCGCTCTCTCTCTCTCTCCCTCTCTCTCCCCTCTCTCATTCCCTCTCTCTGTCTCCCTGTCTGCATCTATTTCTACCTTGTCTCACCTCTCAAGCAGATCTGTTGCATGCCATACTTCCTCAGCCGCACTCCTTGGCACAGCTAGCCAAAAGTTCCCCTGCCTCGCCTCATTTTATTCTATCAATTTCTATGCTGGCAGCTAAATTAACAGGTGTGCCATGGCAGCCTTCTGGTGACTGTCTAGATAATGGCACCACCAGAGGTCACAGCAGAAAGACTCAGTTTTAAATGCTTAGGATCTACTTTAAAAAGCAGATTTAAAGATTCCTTTGGTTTGTTTTCTTATGATTTGTTACCTGAGGCATCAGAGGAAAACTGGATTCAAACGGATCAAGAGTGCTAACCTACACCTAGGTCGGGAGTCTGTCCTGGGCTATCTGGGCAGAAAGCAAAGCTGGGAGGACTGGATTGGTAGGATGTGGCAATTCAACCTGCTGTTGCTTTCTTTGAAGATGGAGGGAAGGAGACATGGACGAAGAAATGCCAAAGGAGGCTAAATTGGAGAGAGGGGGAAAAACTTCTCCCCTGGAGAAGGCAGCTCCACTGCCAGTCACTTTAACCCTTAAGACCCAAGTGGAATTCTAATGTACAGATCGAGACACAAATACGTCTTGTTTCTAGCCATGAGCTTTGTAAAGATATAACCTGGTATTGTGTTTGGAATGACAATTCTCAAAATAATAACAACAACAACAACAATAATAATAGCAATAATAATACAAACAACTTGTTCTCTCATTTCTGAATAACAGAAATTTCCAGACTCTCAGAAAGCAAAGGCTTGTATAAGAAGAAGCCCATCGGTTGCCAAGCCTCTTTCCCCTCTCATTCTGTGTAACAGCAACACACAGAAAAGTGAATGATGACTGATAAACGGACTGAGAAAGTCAGCCTAATAGCACAAAAATATGTTTTAAGGACAATTAAAATGCCACTATTCCATTCTTCTGATAATTCTCAAAGATTCCGTTGGAATTAAGCAAACATTTTTTTTTTATCTGAGCTTGTCTTTTCTATCTTTGCCCTGGTGTCATGAAGAAAATGGTCTTACTGTCTGCAGAAACTTGCCTAATTCTTCAAGCAATTTAGGTGCCAGGATGAAGCCAAGCTTTCTCTCCCCTTTACTAAATCATGGAGTTACTAAATCTGTAAATCGGTACCTGAGAAAACTCAGATATTCATACACAAATAAGTTTGGTGAAAAGATGCTCTAAGTTTTTATTTACTTTTGCAACTCCTGTTGTTTGGAAATGCGTGTTTTCAGTGAGGCATCGTTGTTCAGCCACTCAAAAACATCAGCATCTTAGAGGGGTATGGTGGGAATGAAGTACCCAAAATCAGTGTTGTCTGCTTCTATGCCTGCTCTTTGAGTACCAGGAGATCTTGTCCCTTACTGCAAAGCAGAACTGACACCTAGTATGTACTCAATAAACATCTGGTCAATTGATATTAGCTTTTACTTGTTACAGTATAATGACGTCTTTATTATGGGACTGTTTTTATGCTTCTTTGTTGCTTAGTGTCATAGGGTCATGATATGGATGATGAAGTCACGCTCAAGAAAGCTAAGGTATATATGCTTAGGATACCTCTTTCTTGTTTTGTTTTGTTTGGAAACAGGTAGCTCTAGCCAGTCTCAGACTCATTGTATAATAGATGCTGGCCTTGAAGCCCTGATGCTCCTGCCCCCCCTCCCAAGTTCTGGGGCACAGCAACCACACCTGGCTGTAGTAGCCTTTTTAAAAGCCACATTAAAATGTCCACGTTGGAGGAACAATAGCCTGCTCCAAAGGTATCTGTGTCCTAATCCCTAGACACTGTGAATTCTCTAGACAGCAAGGGTTCCAGCACAAGTAAGTCTGAACTTGAAGTCAGTAGCGGTACTTCCAGCTTCCAGTTACATGTTGTGCCTTTTCAAAATGCTCAAATTAGCATTCTGCAAAGGGGATGAAAGCAAATGTAAGAAAAATAAAAATTCAGAATAAATTAAGTTTAACACATATTAAAAGCAGAGGGAAGCCAGGCATTGTGGCACACACTTTAATCCCAGCACTGGGGAGGCAGAAGCAGGTGGATCTCTGTGAGCTTGAGGCCAGCCTGATCTACAAAGCAAATTCAGGACAGCCAAGGCTACACAGAGAAACCCTGCCAAAAGAAAGAAAGGGGGGAAAGAAGGAAGGAAAGAAAGAAGAAAGGAAGGAAGGAAGGAAGGAAGGAAGGAAGGAAGGAAGGAAGGAAGGAAGGAAGGAAGGAAGGAAGGAGAAAAGCAGAGGGAGGGAGTTGGCAAGATGGCTCAGCAGAGAAGAGCATTTGCTGCTCTTGCACAGGCCCTGGGCTTGGTCCCCAGTACCCACAACTCCTGACCATCCATAACTCCAGTTTCAAGGGTTTCAACGCCTTCTTTTGAGCTCTGAGGGCATCAAGGATGTATGTGCTACAATACAGACAGACATGCAGGCAAAACACTTATACATATAAAATGAAGATAAATCTAAACAAAATTTAAAAGAATGTAAAGACAATGTTTTCTTTAGAAGGCATCACAGTGAAAGACAAATACCTCAAAATTTCCCTTAAAGAAAAAAAATTGTTGTAATCATATTATGGTTACTTCTCTTTTTCGGCTGGACATTTCTTTCTTTTTTTTTAAATTTTAATTTATTTATTTTTTATCTCAATCACAGGTTAGGTACTTTGAATCCCAGGCATAGCCCCCTCCCTCATTCCCTCCTACCCTCCCACTCCCTCCCTCATCTCCCTCCTCCCCGCCCCCTCCAAGTCCACCAACAGGGGAGGACCTCCTCCCCTTCCATCCAACCCCAGCTTATCCTGTCTCCTCAGGGCTGGCTGCAATAATGTGCTATCTTGCATGATGTGTGTGCAATTAGGTAGGAAACATGATGGAATTAATGACATGCTATTTAGTTGTAATTCTAAGCAGCATTTTTTCTTGAGCTCCTGTTGATGAGATTTTCCATTTATTTACTTCTGAGTATCTCTGTTTTCATGTTTGTTATTATTATTTCCGTGAGTTTTATTGTTGTTGAATATCCTGCCACTGACCTTGAGAATTAGAAGTGGTGGATATTTGTCTGTTGCTAGGAGCCATAATTTTACATGATTTTTTGAAAAGACTGTTACAGAGCATTACAGTTGCCCCTAGATTTTAATTTCAGGGAAAAAACACCCTATGGCCAGCTTGTGAGTGTTTATACTTGTGGGAGGGGATGTGGGAAAAGAATGTTTTAGAAGATGAGGGCCGGGGAGTAACTGCACACTTCGCAGAATACAGGATAGTTTTATCTATGTACTATAATGCACAGGAAAAGGTCACATTTTTGTGACTTTGTTGTTTGTGAGACCCCAAAAGACCGCCGTGAGTTGAGTCAATTGCAAAACACCTGGGGATCTTTTTATTACAAGCTATAGCTCATGCACCCTCACCTCCATATCAGTTGAGAACAGAGAGGCCAGTGATCAAGTTAGGTGGTTGATTTGAAAAGTCTGGTCCCTCTCAGCTAGCCCAAAACAGGGAGATTCCTGCCGGTAAGCATCTATTGGTCGAAACACAAAAGGGGATGCTGCATTTTGAATTGATTGGCTATAGGAAGGCCCCCAAACCATTAATGGTCTGACTTCCCTTGTTTGGCTGGGCTGGACATTTCTTATCCTTCCACAATTGTCTACCCCAACATTACAAGAGAAGATCTGGCACATTGAAGTCTTCGGTACTCAGCGGGGGAGTAGTATGGCTTCTGTGAGGCTTCTCCCCGAGAGCTGAGTGGCAGCCACCTCTTTATTCAAAGTCTCTGGAGAAGCTTTTCTGACTTATTCTGAAAAGGTTTAAGGATATTGTTTTCAAATCATTTAAAACTCCACTTTTCAGTATCCCCTTGTAGCTGGTGTAAAGCTGTCTAGACTTCTGTAATATTGGGAGGGCTAAGAAAAGAAGGCGAGTCTAGGGTACTAGCCTGAGATGCCAGCCGCCAGCCTCCAGCCAGAGCATCAAGTGTGTCCAACCTAAAAGCCTAACACACAACCATGATCTCATTTAAAATAGCATGACGGGTTTTTTGCCAACTTTTTCTTCTCTCTCGTTCTTTTTAAGCGTGATTGGGAAGCTCTGTAGATGATAGCCCTATTTTGCAATGTCAGAAACAGCTCTCCCCCACCTCCATCTTAGTTCTGGTTTGTGTCTCACTATACTGTCTGCACAGGCACTTGAAGCACAACTTGTGTCCAAGTAGCTAATCATAAAACCCAAAGTTCAATGTGAAGATTTAAAAACAAAATCACTGCCATTTGCATCAGTAATGATAAATATTTTGGACATTGGCTAACAGACTTTCAAAGCACTGTGTTAGAAATCGTACTGTCTCTGAATGGCACAGCTCCCTGGACTATGAGTATTTCTCCATCTGCCATTCACTGAGTGTGCGTATATCCCTTACTAGCCAAGTCAACGCATATCATCATGAGAGAGGCCCTCAGGTGCTCCCAGATCAGTTTGGACCTCAAAGCATTTTTAGACGGAGCTCATGGTTTTCATTCTATGAATTCTGAGAGATCATGAAAGGAAAGATAAAGGGCATTAGGAGGAAAGTCCATGAAGATGACATAAGGGCTGGTTGATTCCTTCTGCTGAGCCTTTAACACCAACTTAGCAGAGTTTGCAACAGAGGGGAGAGAAAGGAGGCTTTGGAACTGCGGGAGAACAGAATGAGACTGTGAATACAGATGGCCACAGCTTGGGTGAAAAGGACATAGGCTCACAGGAAGGAACAACTGAGGCCATAAGGAGGCTGTCTTCAGCCACCTCTCATGCGGGACAATGCCCTGTTAATGTCTAAAGCAATGTTAGGAGACCGGAGGCTTCAAATATATTATGGCGCTATTATTGATAAGGCCCCTGACCCTGACATCCTTCAGTGCCAATCAACATGAGCCAGACCTTAAAGGCAGGTTTTCATTTGAGAGCTCAGTTATGATTTGCTCATAACGTGTTTTAATTAAATAGACAACAGCACTGTGAAAGCTAATTCAAGTGAACTGCCTGTCGATATTTCAGTCTTCTGGTTCTGTAGGAGAGTCAACAGAGCTTTGCAATTCCTGAACCCTGGCTTGTCATTAGAGACATACGTAATATTTTTATTACACCAGAAACTCTCTCACTAATACCGTAAGAAACAAATTTCTTGGAAATGACTTAAGTAGTCATTTCTAAACCAACCAGGACACAACTTTACACCTGGAAGGTGATTTGAAAAGTAGATCCTATATCAAAAGTAATCAAATGTCAATCATGTAACTTGAAAAAAGGCAAAGTCTTGAATTTTTAAAAATGTGTTATCAGCTAGGTGGTGGTGCACACTCTTAATACCAGCACTTGGGAGGCAGAGGCAGGTGGATCTATGTGAGTTTGACGCCAGTCTTGTCTACAGAGGGAGTTCCAGGTATCCAGAGCTACACAGAGAAACCCTGTCTCAGAAAAACAAAAACAAAATACATTCTCTATTTTCTTCTCATTCACAACCCATTTCTTTTCTGAATTTGGCACTTCACTAAATGTCTGTGATGCTCCTGGAATCATGGGTGTGAGCCAGGTGTTTCTAAAGTAAACAAATGCGCATTCCCGTCTGTAGATTTGTTTTCAGCTTTGGAACTACTTTTCCATTTGGCCACCTACAACCCATTCATTCTACATCCTGAAAAGCAACCAGCACAGCCTTGAACCATGTTGCACTCCTCCTCAGGCTGTATTTCTGACTACTTGATTAGCTGCTATAGAGAACTGCTTTCAACCAAGGCAGTATACTGGGCAGGAGAATTAATCATGGTCAGAATCCCACCTGTGTGCTTCCTCATGCACTCTGTCAACATGGTTGAAAAGTGCAGATACTACATTCACGTCTTAATTGTACATCTCAGCTTCTAGAGTCCCCCAAGGCAGTGAAGCAATATTTCTCTCCCAGCGATATGAACAGTGAAACAGCAGCATTGAGTCTGTATTAAAACTATCATCACAGAATAATCCACACACAGCAGAGGCTCATTCATAAATCAGATTCATTAGCATCTGACTCTAATGATTAAAGTTAAAATCAAGCAGATGGCCATGTGTAGAAAGGTTAACACTTGAATAAATGATTCGGTAGTTCCCAGACATTTCAGCCAGTGTATAATTTATGCAACTCCCAAAGTCTGAACATTTCTACTTTGGATGCTATGTAGCTAAATACATTTATCTCTGAGCCATGAAATGCATAAAACAAGGTTTATTTTTAAAGAATTAACTTTCATACCTAAAACTTCATGTTCTCAGACTGATGTAGAATGCAAGTCACCCTCAGTGCTGTTCAGTGCTTGTGACAGGTGCTGTGTGTGTGTGGGGGGGGGGACTCAACATGACATTCGACCATTGCTGACCATGGCCCTTCAAAAAAGTTCTGGCATTACAGGCTTGTTTCCTCATTTAACACTTCAGAAATTAATTTCTCGCCATATTTTGCCACAGTAGGTGTGATGTTAAAGGCATAGAGGGTGTCTGATTGTAAAATTCAGTTTATGTCAAAGGGTGTCACTGCTGCGGATAACTCACCAGACTGCAGAGAAAAATGTCCACTCATTTCCTAGAATATGCAGTGTAAGTCTCTGGTCTAAGAAATTTCAGGTGCTTTGATTCAAGACAGACTTTCTTAGACTACTTGAGGACAAAGCAAATGCTAAGACCATATTGAATTTCCATGAGCTGAATTAGCAGAAAATGAAGATAAAATGTTTTTCTATTTCAGTACATGATGGTGTTTTAATTGCTCTAGCATTTGGCATGTCTAACGTATACAGTCTTTGACGTTCATGTAATAACAAAAGAGAGTTGCTTGAGATTTTTCCTTTATTTCTTAACATCCCCTTTCCTTTCCAGTGTTCCTCCCACCCCCACTCTGGTCCTGGCCTTTTGCTCTCCTCTAGCCCCTTCATCCTCTGCGCTCTGCAGAGTTAGGGGTGTAGCAATCCCCCTCTCTGTATAGATGGGCCAGCTCTGCTGTTAGCCAGCTATGATGTGCAGACCACCATCGCTGTGACAACTGATGTTGATGCCTCCGGGTGAAACAAAGGTTTATACATTACACAAGCAATTTAACTGCTTTCTAAACGTATTGCCAAGACAGTGGGAGCTGGCAGCCCGCACTAGGTTTTAGGTTTGGGTGAGCTGGGTTAGAAGTAACTGTTGATTGTGAGCAGTTTTCATTTGTCTCCTATGCCCTACAAGTAATCTCAGTAAATTCCTCACAGCACTGAAACTGCTGTCCCCAGCTTCCCAAGATTGCATGCACAAATCGCCTGATTGAGGGGGCATAAGAGTCTGTGCATAGATAACTGCACAAGACAATTGTCTTGTTCTAACCTTTAAAGAGCGCCACATGGAGAAATGTTTTATAATCCTTTTCTGTGCAGTAGGCAGAGAAGAAAAGAAAAGAGCTTGGGCAAAGATTACCCAGGAGAAAGAAAGGAACTCTTTTCGGGGTTCCAGTCGAAACACAATAAAGAACATAATTAACTTCACAATTCTTTGTGTTTTCCATTTGACTGCAGGGAGGAGATGAAAGGGGCCTGCTAAGCCTTGCATTCCATCCCAATTACAAGAAAAATGGAAAGCTGTATGTGTCTTATACCACCAACCAAGAGCGGTGGGCCATGGGGCCTCATGACCACATTCTCAGGGTTGTGGAATACACAGTGTCCAGGTATCACTAACTAACGTGCACGGAAGCCTACAAATTCTGCTGTCTTGTTTCTTTTCTTCGCCTCTTCACAAACAGTTAAGAAATTATTGCCATAAATTGGTAGTAATTAAAACAGAATCTTCCCATGGTTTAAAACATAGTGTGTGTGTGTGTGTGTGTGTGTGTGTGTGACTGAGAGAGAATTTTAATAAAACAATGTCTTTGGTATGTCTCAATTACTTCAACTTTAGGGATATTCCCAAAACATAGAGATTAATGTAATCTTTCATGTAATTCTGAATAGCTCTATTTCAACTGTGGTTGTCTGTCTGTACATATATTTCTTTCCAGTGGATCCCCATTATGCCTGTAAAATCATGGTGTTTCCCCCTTCCATCATGCAGGAAAAATCCTCATCAGGTTGACGTACGGACAGCCAGGGTGTTTCTGGAAGTTGCTGAGCTCCACAGAAAGCATCTTGGAGGACAACTGTTCTTTGGTCCAGATGGCTTCTTGTATGTCATCCTCGGGGATGGTATGATCACGCTGGATGACATGGAAGAGATGGATGGGTTAAGGTAATGCACTTGCTTACCAATAAGTCTTCTCGACGTTAACATGATTTTAATGCCAGGGCACAAAGTCTGAACCAGTACATGGAAACCACATATCAGGACTGAACATGAGGCCATCTTATGCTGAAGGGATGCTTTGCTTTGTCCTGAAAGAGTTATTGCTTTATGGCTGTGCTACAGATGCTGCCCTGCCCAGCACTAGGGAGGGTCCTGCTTCCTCTGGGCCCAGCTGCTCCCCCACCCTATGCCTTCATGTTGCTGCCACACCCTCTGTCTAATGAAATGATTGATGTCTTGGGAAACATAAAATGCATAGACTGGCAAAGATGAAAGGGGACAGATTTTTTTAAAAAGCAAGCAGCCTACTATGCCACGTCCTTGTCCATTTTCCACCTGTGCCCAAGCTTCCACGGGTCTCGATTCTTGGCACATGGAATTTGGAAGTCAAATAAATTTTAGTCAAATGGAAGGATGAATTTTTTTTCCTCCTTAGAGCAACTTGGCCACACATATGCAACCAGAATGTGAGGTACTCACACCCTTTCCAATTCCTCAGTGATTTCACAGGCTCCGTGCTGAGGCTGGATGTGGATACCAACTTGTGCAGTGTGCCTTACTCTATTCCACGGAGTAACCCCCACTTCAACAGCACCAACCAGCCCCCGGAGGTGTTTGCCCATGGACTTCATGATCCAGGCAGGTGAGGACATCTGCCTGTCTTGTCCCTGCTCTGAAAAAAAGACCGAGCTTGAGATCTAGGAAGAGATGTATACAGTGGCAAGAGGTGGTGCCCTGTGTACCTGTAAAAGCATACAGGCCACTAGCTGAGCAAGCATCTAGCCTACTTTTTGGCATCCTTCTGTGAGGAAGGTTAAAGAACAATTATGCAAGTTCATAGAAAAATGGGGAGGGGGGGAAGGTAGTGAGGACTACTATTGGATGACCTTTGGCTTTCTTTGTTTAAACTCCTCTAAATTTTATTTTCCTGGTTGGCTCTGTCTGTTCTATGCTACTTCAACAGTATGCCACATACATGTTAATTTAGAAACAATGGATACGTTTCAGCTCAGAATTTTAGATGCTGGGCCATCTGAGGCCAGGGTGCCAGTATTTGCTCAGCATCTACTGAGAGCTGTTTTGCTTCCTCATCTCATGGTAGAAGGTGAGAAAAAAGAGAGGGAGGGAGACAGAAAAGCTGCCCAACTCCTCCTCCTGTGGGGAGCGCAATCCGAGGATAACTAGCCACCTCTCACAACAATCGCATTAACCCATTGGCATTGGCTAGAGTACTGCTCTAATGACGCAATCGCTCCTGGGGGTCCCATCTGTACTATGGACTGCTGGGATCGGGTTCTGGGGCATGAGCTTGGCAATGTACATTCAGACAACACCACATGCGTTGAACAGGGTTGGTAACAAGGATATCCTAAGGGCTCTGTCAGCATTCCATAATAGTCCACAAAGTCCAAAGAAGGGGGCTTCATGCCCCATACCTGGGTAAGCTTACTGCTGTCTTTGCACTTAATACAAGATGATGTAGTGTTGCTTTTCAAGGAATTGAGGTAAATGTTACCATCTTTCACGCCTGAAAAACTTACAAATACTAAAGGAATCTGTGTTGGCTGTTTTCAGCTTATACTATAATGAACCATAAAAGAACAGAAAGCTAAGAAGTCTGTAGAATGAGGGATTTCAGGCACACTTTAAAAATTCTATGAACTATAACAGAAATTCTCTGATGAAAACTCCTTCCAGTCTGGTTTATCATTCAGACTAAGGGGTATGTGGCCACATTCATTCATTTACTAGCTTAGCTATTATTGCTATTTAATGTTTATTGAGTGTTCACTATGTGCAAGGTGAATATTTCTCAAACTTTTTATTTTTATAATCCCCCATGCCCTTCATCTTCCCTCCATCAAAGCCCAAGTCCACAGTTCATTTCCTTTTTGGCATCTCCACAGATCTTAAAATCTGTTCAGCAGGGAATACGTAAGGTAGGATCAGGATGTGGAGGAAACTGTCACATTCCATCTCTATAGCTCAGAACACACAGACACCACAAAGCAGCACTTTGAAGTGAAGCAGCCTGAGCTGCCACCTGGAGCAGAGCATTCTCGCAACCTTCCCGGGGGTCCAAGCCTCAGTGCAAAAACACAGGATCAGGCGCTTTCCAGACCCTGCTCATGGCAAGACGCCTGTGCCAGGGAGCCCTGCCTCCTCTGCCCACTGAGGGCTAAAGAAAAATTCTGTTTGTGTTCCACTTCCCTCCCAGGGAACCTCAGACAGAGAAAGGTTTAATGAAGAGAAAGGAAACTAAAGCCATTAATGGCTCTAAGGAGAGCTGACCATCATTAAGCACCTTGACTCTGGGGACTAAACTAAGAACCCTCTTCCTAGAACTCTGAGATGCTGCCCAAGCAACACTTTTTAATGTTTTTCACTTGTTGGGGGGGGGGGGGGGAAGTTGTATGCATTTCCGTCCTTAAAGGAGGGCAGAGTAAGGGGGAAAGTCAGGTGTCTTCCTCCATCATCCACCTTTTTCTTTGTAATTTTTTAGGATAGATGTCTCACTGAACCTGAAGACAGGTATTTCTGTGAGACTGGCTAGTCAGAAAGCTCTCTTTTCTATTACACCCTCCCTGCCCCTGCATACCCTAGCCCAGTATTGGATTACATACTTGTGTCATGTCTGACTTTTATGAGGATGATGAGAATCAAACTCAGCCCTTTTTCCTGCTCATCCATCTCCCCAGTCCACCATCTTCTTTTTTTAATTTCAAGAGTAACTAATAGATTCACAGTAAATGTGACCATAATGCACAAAGACTACCAGTACAAGCCTGATGCCCGATGCCCACATTACCACACCCCATTGTTGTCATTCCCAGCAGAATGGTCCTTTCAGTAAAAAATGAATGAGACATCATTGGCATGTCATCATTGCCAAGAGTCCTTTATAGGCATTAGCATCCATTCTTGGTGATGTGCGTTATGTGTTGCTTTTAGCGGATACTGACAGATGTCCATCATCGTAGCCTCATCTTACTAGTTTCACTATTTGGCTCCCTTTGCACATAAGCATCTGAAGGCCAGAGGATGGAGCATCACAGCCCCCAGAAACTCACCTCAGGGAGAGATGACTTCTTCTTCAACATTAGCTGTTTCTTGCTAAAAACAAGTCAAACTTCTTTTTGTCATAGACTCTTTATCTTAAAAAAAAAGAATACAAAAGAAAAGAAATCATCTCACCCTGTAAGGACTAAAGTTCCTCGTCAGGTCACAACATGCCTGTGTCTCCAGCCCCTCCTGCCAGACACTGTATTGAAGGGATCACTCTTAGAGAGGACGTTGGGGGCCCTGTCACTGTAAAACTACCCCATGTCCTCCTTTATCATGACTGGCTCTTTAGAACCATCAGTTGTCATTTTGTTTTATTGTAATAATTGCTAAATGACTCTCCATCTCTGAATCTCCTACCCACGATTTTTTAACGTTTAAAATGTATTTAATAGCCCAGCAGTTTGGTTTATAAGAAGTTAATGTATTTTGTTGGCTCAAAAAGCAATTCTCAATGGAATGTGTTCTGCCTCCAGGGGACATTTGACAGTGTGTAGAAACATTTTTGGATTTCACAACTGGGATGAGGGGCTAAGAACAGGGCAACACTGCTGGCATCTAATGGGTCAAGGCCAAGGAGATCGCCGCTAAGAATCCCACAATTCACAGAATAGTACCCTCCACTCCCTGCCCAAACAAAGACTGCATGGTCCAATGTCCAGAACCCTGTGTTTTGTTCGTTATTGTTGCATTTTTTAAAAGTTCAAACATTTTGCTAGGTTTTTCTTTCTCTAATCCTGACCTTTTATTGACTTAAAAATTCAGGGAATATTGTGGCTTCTTACATCTAGACTAGGTAACAGGAATTCAGTGATCTTTGACTTTCGTGAGGTTCAGTCCATGGTTAGGACCACAGCGATAAGCTGATCTCCAGATTAGGTATGGGGGATGTGAAGACAAGGTAGAGGGAACAGACCTCCATGCAGGCACATACCAGCTGGGTTTCAGTCCCTGGACTAGAACATGTGTGTGTGTTGGGGGAGGTGCTACAGACCCTTAGAACTAGAATATAGTCATTCAGAGATTGTTGATATGGTTTAGCAAGGAAAGGCACTTGCCACCAAACCTGGACATCTGAGTTTATTCTCAGGAACAGTGGAAAAAGGAAACTGACTTCCGCAGATTGCTCTCTGACCTCCCACGATGAACTGTGGCACAGAGAGAGAGAGAGAGAGAGAGAGAGAGAGAATAAATATATGTAATTTTAAGTAAATATTCCATGTAAGAAACACAGTACTAGTTCTAAGGCTAATATATTACATACATTGTATGGTGCAGATGAGTTGATGGTAGCACTGATTCATATTTCCAAACTCTGCCAATGTGTTATGCATGAGGTAATCCTTACCAATAGGCTAACAAAGGTTTTTAAGATGGTGAGAACATTCATTAGAAGAGAGATAGCCAGAAAAATTAAGAAACACATTCCCTAGGTCATTAGCTTCAATAGAGTAAACAAACATGTCAGGATGTTTCCTTCAATGGTTTCAAGAATACCCAAACTAAATTGCTCACAGGATCCTTGCCAGTCCACAAAGCGTTCCTTTCTATGTCAGGAAGAGACCCTGGTAGGAGTTAATGAGTATCTGCCTGTTTATTATACAGATGTGCCGTGGATCGACATCCCACTGATATAAACATCAATTTAACAATACTTTGCTCAGATTCCAATGGGAAAAACAGATCATCAGCCAGAATTCTACAGATAATAAAAGGGAAAGATTATGGTGAGTCAAGCAGACGCTGCTGCTTTTGCGTTACCTGAAGCTTGGTTTTAGTTGGAGGGGAAAAAAGAGTGTGCATAATGAACATTTGAGAAAGCATACAAATGCTGGCCTGACAGAGGCCAGTGAGTAAATTGCTCCATTTTCAAAGGTTCAAGGACTCCTCTAAGCCCTGAGGGCCCCTCTGCTTAATTACCTTGAATGGTTCTCTGGAGGTTCAAATAGTTTAATGGTCTCAAAAGTCAAAGGCTTGTATTTTGCTCATCTGAGACTCAAGGTGAGGAATTTCTCTTTATTCACCATGATAAGGAGAACTTGTCTAAACATTTTATATACAGAGAAACAAGCCTTAAAAATAAGAAATTGCCTAACATTCAACATGCAAGTCTCAGCAATTAGGAAAATAATGTTTCTAATAAAAATAATTTTAAAATGTTTTTTCAGAGAAAACAAAGTATTTTGCTTGTGAAAACAAGTCATGGGAATAGAACATTTAAACATTATCTTAAATAACATGATTCCTGGAGTATTTGCAGAAAATTTAAAAACAAAAAGTTGGATAATGAAGTGTAAAACACTTGGTATTTTTCACTGCCGAAGTACATATTCCTTTCAAAGGCCACAGCAGAGTAAAGCGTTATGGAGCACAGGAGACTGAGATTACTAAATTGATCGCTCCTTCTATTTACCCATCCAACAGAGCTATTTATTTTAGCACTAAGAATGAGGCAGTGTTTGATTATTTTACTTTGCTTTCTTTCCAAGCCTCTCTCTCTGTCAGTCTCTCTGTCAGTCTCTCTGTCAGTCTCTCTGTCTCTGTCTCTGTCTCTCTCTGTCTCTCTCTGTTTCTCTCTCTCTCTCTCTCTCTCTCTCTCTCTCTCTCTCTCTCTCTCT
>CM053744.1:106253070-106277110 GCA_028658305.1 Pachyuromys duprasi | reverse complement strand
CATTGTGTAAAAGTACCACAATTTCTGTATCCATTCCTCAACTGAGGGACATCTGGGTTGTTTCCAGGTTCTGGCTATTACAAATAAAGCAGCCACGAACATGGTTGAGCAAATGTCCTTGTTGTGTACTTGAGCATCTTTTGGATATATGCCTAAGAGTGGTATAGCTGGGTCTTGAGGAATCACTATTCCTAATTGTTTAAGAAAGCGCCAAATTGATTTCCAAAGTGGTTGTACAAGTTTGCATTCCCACCAGCAATGGAGGAGGGTTCCCCTTTCTCCACAACCTCTTCAGTATGTGTTGTCACTTGAGTTTTTGATCTTAGCCATTCTGGTGGGTATAAGGTGAAATCTCAGGGTCGTTTTGATTTGCATCTCCCTGATGGCTAAGGACGTTGAACATTTCTTTAAGTGTTTTTCTGCCATTTTACAATCCTCCACTGTTTTAAATTACAGAGTTCAATGTAGCTTTTGTGACATTTTACTTAACTACACCCTAACAAACCATGAGGACTAGGATCCTTCGGCCTCAGATGAATTTTTAAGGCATAAAAAGGAAAGAATATGTTTCTTTCCTAAGTCAGAATATTCTCTTTGTAATGAAATCCCAGGTTGATTTTCTTTGTATACTAAATGGGAAAATCAACAGAAATAGTTCTAGGTCATTCATTTAGATTAATAAAGGAGTCAGTCCCACATATTTAAGAGACACAGGATATAATAATTAGGAAAGAGATTTTTCTGCTCTTGCTTCAGAGGGAAAGCATTTTTATATGAGTTTTTTTTTCTTCTACCCCTCTCAAGGGAATCAGAAAGATACACTTTTCTTAAGCTCTGTAGTATAATTTAAATGTCCTTGTCAGACTTCAATTTTTTCATTGTAATTTTTATTTTTTTATTATTGCAATTTATTCACTTTGTATCCCAGCTGTAGCCTCCTCCCTCATCCCCACCCAATCCCACCCTCCCTCCCTCATCTCCTCCCCTCTCCAAGTCCAATGATAGGGAGATCCTCCTCCCCTTCCTTCTGACCCTAATCAGGTCTCATCAGGACTGGTTGCATTGTCTTCCTCTGTGGCCTAGTAAGGCTGGCCCCCTCAGAAGAAGGTGATCAAAGAGCCAGCCACTGAGTTCATGTCAGAGACAATCCATGCTCCCCTTACTAGGGAACTCACTTGGACACTGAGCTGCCATGGGCTACATCTGTGCAGGGGTTGTAGGTTATCTCCATGAATGGTCCTTCGCTGGAGTTTCAGTCTCAGAAAAGACTCCTGGGCCTTTCTGCTTCTGTTGCTCTCCTTGTGGAGCTGCTGTCCCCTCCAGGTCTTTCTGTCTCCCCCTTCTTTCATAAGATTCCCTGCACTCTGCCCAAAGTTTGACTATGAGTCTCAGCATCTGTTTTGATACCCTGCTGGGTAGAGTCTCTCAGAGGCCCTCTGTGGTAGGCTCCTGTTCTGCTCCCTGTTTTCTCTCACTTTTGATGGTCAAACTTTAATTTTGAAAAGAACTAGGGATAGCTATACTCGTCTATGGCAGAGTGCTTGACCTGACTATAAGGCTCTGAGTTTGCTTCTAGGCATTACAAGAAAGAGGGATAAGAAGGAAAAAACATAAAGAATGAAGAGAAAAATGAAAGGAAAGAATGAGGAAAGGGGAAAGGAGCAGAAGGGAGGAAAATGGAAGAAGGAACGAAGGGAGAGGTTTATTCGGGCAGCTTCATAAGAAGACAAGAAAACCTGTTTGACCTAACTGACACCATTTTACTACTAAAAAGAATCCCTGGGTAAGAATAAACACAGAACAGAGGCTGAGACAGTTTTATTTCCTGGGCCTATGGTCCAGGTGAGAAACAACATACTCCTAAATAGGAATAGTCAGTGCATGGGGAAGAGGTGATTGGGATCAAAGTACACTGCAGAGGTATGCTTACAAGTGCTGTGGCCACCCGAAGCCATCAGGTCTTCCTGGGAATGGTTGGAAGTCCATGCTATCTGCTTGGCTATATCATGCTATGAGTTCATGGTTCATTCTTTCTCTTTCAACAGGAGAAGTTTACATTTTATCAAGCAGTAAGAGTATGACTCAGACTCACAATGGAAAACTCTACAAGATCATAGACCCAAAAAGGTAACATTTTTTTCCTCTTGAGTTCGTTGCCCACTTACTTTAGTTCACTCAGAGGTCTTATGAAGAGGCATAGTTTGTAATGGGCTGGGGGGCATTCTACCCTTCCCACAACAGAGGACTGCACTTGACCTGAAGGACTTGAGAAGCTCATTGATCTCATTCGTGTCCTCTCAGAGCTGAATTAGGCTGTGGACTCAATGTTCCCAGTGAAAGGTCAGGAGAGGACCCTCACATGGAGGACAGTGGCTTCTGCTCTCGTGTTAGAAAAGCAATAAAACCTTTAATTTTGAGAAAATGAGAAATGTTCTAACAGATAGCACTGCTCCGTATGGTTTTTGTTAAATAAGCAAGATAAGTTATTTTAACAGTTGAACATCTGAACCTCATTTCCAAACTATGTAACAGTTCAAAGCACTCATGAAGACTGACCAAGCAAATGAAAACTATGGCTCTATTTTATTGCTTCAGCAAAAGGAAAGCATATATGTTGATGGGTTAGTGAAGAAAACATTGCCGAGAAAACATGAGGATAAGAGCTCAGAAGCCAGAACCCAATAAATGTGTTGTGGCCTTGGGCACGGTGGCTCCATACACCCCAACATCTTGGAGGCAGTGACAGGGGACTTCTGGACAGGAGGATTCTAGATAGATCAGCCAAACAGGTGAGCTCCCAGTTCAGCAAGAGACCCTGTCTCCATTAATAAAGCAGAAAATGATCAAGGAAGATACTCAGTGTTAGCACATAGCCTCCACACACACATATACATACATGCATACCCACATGCAAGTGAACATGCATGCACAGATACATGCTTATTGCACACATTCGGACCCGTACAAATGTGTGTGTGTGTTTTCTGCTACTGCTTCCTCCCCATCTACCCATCTCAGTGTCAGCACACAGAGTTCTGCTGTCAGTCTGATTCATCACTCATCAGTCATAAGTTTCAAATATGAGAGCTGAGCTCTCAGAAGCTGCTAAAATTCCATGCTGCCACATGGATGTTGGCAATACAGAACCTAATCATTTTTATAGATACAGCTTGTAAGTGATGAACTATTACTCTTTACCCACCAACACCATGCTGCAAATTTCAAACTGTGAAGATTTTCTAAGGAGAATCAATTCTAATGATCAGAAAGGTTAGCCAGAGGCATTGACGCCATTCAATTCTTAAAATACTATTTGTAAGCCTTGTCAATTGTGTGTTTTCCTGGAAAAGCCATGGACTACTAACTGGAAAGACTATCTTTTCTATACCAACAAAAAGCATTTCTTTCCCTGAAAACATCACAGATTAGCATTGGCTACTGCACAAGAAAGAGCATCCGTGAGCAGTGGTCTCTGTCCCCTGCTCACTGAAAGCATGCCCTCACTTCTTCACAGTAAGAGGCACGCTTGTTGTTACATGCACATTGTGGTGAGGTCTCTTTTCTCATATGTGTGAAATCAGTGTCCTCTCTGAGGGAAGCAGAGAAGAAGACTATCAGAGACTCAGGAGAATGTGCAAACACAACCCAAACCATTGCAAACTCATGGCACAGAGCGTCCTGATGACTTGCAGAGAGGGCTTGGGGTTTCAAAATTAGTTTCAAAATGCTCACTGTTGCTCCATTATGTTGTCAAAATTGATCAGCTTCTGAAGCTTCCCCATAGTAAGGTAATGAATTCCACCACCCCCAAACCTCTCTTGATCTGGATTGTTTAGTCTGTTGGTGAGAAGAGGTGAATTTTACACCTTCAGCCTATTATTAGAATCTAATTATCAGGGTTGCCATGAGTGACCTTGGCTTTGTGATCTTAGGGCCCCTCTAGTAGGGTGGTCTCAGAGTGACATACCTGAAGGCCTGGCTTCTCATTATGGGGCCTGTTTTTGGTGATTCATGTCAAATGTGAGACCAGGGTTAAGATCTGTATTTGCTTTGTAGAGGTGGGGGAAGTAATAGAATTCCACAGACCCATCCTCCTGCAGAGGCATATTCTAAACTAAGCTGAGAGTAAGAAACGAATATTTTCTTAAACATTTGTTGGGAAGCTCTTACAGTTTTGATGTGAATGCCAGCGGTCATTACTGCAGTGTTTTCCTGAGAGGGGCTGGCGCTCTGTATGAGCAGAGGACATGCAGGAGTATTTGGAGCACACAAGTCAACGCATGCTCAAGAGGTCAGACAGAGCAGAGCTATGTTCCTGAATCTGAAGAAAGAATATCACCAAATTTCAAAATCCTTATGTATTGCATATACGGATATTCCTTGTAATTTAAAAAAGTCTAACTCAATTTGAATAATTAAGTTCAGTGTTTTCTGCCAGAGAAACTCCTAGACTTACTAGAATACTTCCAAAATAGCTCATATGCCAATTGATTTATGACCCTGGAAAAGAAAAATACTAAATTGCAATTTGTTATATTTCTGTGTAAGTTATCATAGAAATTATATATTTATCATAATATTTATGCTACATTTTCATACATACACATACACACACATACACACATATACACTCACACACAGAGACTAAATAAACTTAGAAATATAACTCAGCAAAAACACATGAGGTCCCAATATTTTTGCTCCAATCTATAAGGACAGTTTGGTCTAACACTGTAAACTGCAGAATCATTTGCATAAGTTTTAAATTATTTACACTGAACCAATACCCTCAAAGGCCTCAGAAGAAGGCCTTTTACAAAAAAGCAAAGATGATTAAATTTTAATTAATTAATGCATAAGTGAGTGTTTAAAATATCAGGTTTTCTTGTACCTTTTATAAACACGTTCATATATTGCTCCTCTTATGGCATTACCCCTCTTTCTTCTTCCTCCCCTCTCCTACTTACTGCTCATCATCCATAATAAAAATCTGAAAATGGAATATGGCCAGGTTTCCTAAGTTATTTAGGGAAAGCCTTCCCTGGGGAGACAGTACAGGGATGAATTGGTCATATGCCAAAACACCAAACTCTTCAAGGATATCTTCAGAGTTGGGAAAGTTGCCTCTCAATGTCAGAATGAGCTGGAATCAAGTCAACAGCTCACTCAGGTTTGGGTCCCTCAACTCTCTAGTGCTTAGCCCACTGTGCCCTGCCCTCGGCCCGTGGAAGCCCCATCAGCTGACATTCCGGATGACAGCTGTAAATGTCCCGGGCACATGGTTTGGGCAGTGACCCTCATGGCCCTCAGCAGTCTTCTCTCTGAGTCTTCCTTGAAATTAAATGGCACACACATTATCAGTGTGCTGTGCCCCTAGTTCTGTCAAAAACTTACAGGTGACTGTTGCCTCTTGCCTCTTGGCTACATGGGGCTCTGACATGAGTTGAATAATGTAATTAAAGTATATTTTAATCTCCAGTCTTGTTGGGCCTCATTCTCTGCATTCCATGATTATAGTCAGGTGATTTCTCAACTTTTCAGTTTCTCTCCTTTCCAAAACTAGGATGTAGGTGTCCATGGTGCTTGGCAAAGCTCCGAAAGCCTACTGTTCAGACACGAGTCTGTCCTTACATGCTTGCCCCTTACTAACGCTTTTCAGACTGAACTAAATGTTTAAGAGGTGTGTGAGATGGCTCAGCAGGCAAAGGCACTTGAAGCACAACCCTGACACCTGAGTTCAAGTTTTGCCTTGTAAAGGCAGAAGGAAAGAACCCAGTCCACAAAGTTGGTTTCTGACCTCCAAAGAGGCTGTAACATGAACCTCCACCCCCTGCCCCTGCACACTCCAATGAATGAATGGATGAATGAGTGAGTGAATGAATTTTAAAAGAATCGGGATCAAATGCTCTTTGACAGTGGTGAAAATGGAAAGGTTCCAACACCATTGGAACACGTGACTTCAAGCTTTATCACTATGGAGCACAAGCCTCTACTTTTGTTTTGTATGAACTTCAACCAAACTGCCTTAGTTTTGACTGTGAGATGCTCTCCGGGGCTAATTCTCCAGGAATGTGGAGAGCAGAGCTATTCCTCTTTCTGCTGCTTTCCCTTCCCTAAACCCACTCTTCCTGCCTTGCTTAGTCCTTCTCCAACCAAGATGGGGGGAGAGGGGGGAGAAGGGTCTATAAATTAACAACGCAAATTCCTAGCTTGAGAGGTCATGCTTCAGAAATGCTGTGTTCCCAGTCACCTCTGGGGCCAGGAACAAAACCTATTCCTTCTCCCCACTCCCATGAGGTGCCACTTAGGGCTCTTGGTTTGATTTTTTTTTTCTTAAATCACTTCATCCTACCCCTTATTATGCAGGATGCTAAAATATTGGTTTAAAAGCATACTTCTTAAGGGTAAATCAGTCCTGTGTGTGTGTCTGGGAGCTACGGGCAGCTCTGCCGCTCTGAAGAAACTTACACATTAAAGAGTAACTTTCGTCCAGCAAGCCAGTAGAGTCCAAATTCATCAAAGTTTTATGCGAGTTGTCCCCTAGGCGGATCAATTCCCACAGTGCTGTTGACCCAGCTGCCAAGCCCTCTTGTGGCAGGTGGTGTTTTCTCGGCCACCCTGACAGTGACACAAACTGTTCCGGTTCGGCTGGCCGTGCAGCCATTAACAAGGGTACAGGCTCCACACGGGGCTTGCTCTCAAACAGGACAGAATTTCCTAACACTGGGGGTCATGAACAAGTAGACGCCCTATAAAAATCCACCTAGTATGGTCAGTCTGAACTGTAAAAGACAGGCAAGCATTTTCCACATTTTTGCTATGATTTTTATTATTTATATCCGACAAGCAAAAATGTGTGTGTACACTTATGTCCTTGCCTTTGTTTTTATTACTGATAAACTTCATTATATGCATACTTTTTTATAAAAAAATGTCCTTTTAGCTAATAAGTCTTTCTTAGTTACCACAGGTCATCTCAAATTTTAAAGATTAAAAAAAATAGGCAAAATCAAGGTAAAAACTTAAAATGAATGGCTGATTATGGGTACATAATATGTTGTAATGACTCTGCTATAACTAGGATTTCCTCATATTTGTCAAGATTTGCACACATGTTCATTTTTGCACTCACAGGCATGCTTTCACAGACCTATGTGATACCTGCAGTGTTGCATAGACCCTTTACTTTCTTCAAAACAGAGTCTCACATATCAATGAAAACCTAATGTGGCCAAGTTGTTTTAAATACTTTTTATTTGCTATTTTTGAAAACAATCATGTCTTCATTGAAGATGATGACAGATTTGTGTTTACAAAATGCCAACCTAATCCTGTTCCTGCCCCTCTTAAAACTTTTACTGATTTTGTATGCTAGCACAGTGAATCTAAACTGTTCTCTCTAGATCTGTTAAGATATAATTAATCGACCAACAAGAATTTGAACAAGCCTCCAAGTCTTGCCCTTGGGGGATTTGTTTCAAGAGCCCCAGTGGTTGTCTGCAACTGCTGATCCAACCCTGTGCAGTTTTCCCCAGTACACACCCAAGATAAAGCTTAACTTATAAATTGGATACAGAGAAATTCACAGCAACAATGAATAATAAAGTAGAAAAGTTACAATAATTTGTTATAGCGACATATTTTAAAGCACAGCTGGATCACTTCTGGAACTTTCCCTTAGCATTTTTAAGCCACTATAAAAGAGAAGCACAGAAAACTGTAGGAACAACATGATTTTTTTAATTTAAATTTGTTTTTTATAATGTATTCACTTACATCCCTATTGTAGCCACCTCCCTCATTTCCTCCCAGTCCCACCTTCTTTCCCTCTTTTCCCCTAGCTCTTCTATTCTTCAGAAAGGGGGAGCCCTCCTCCCCTACCATCTGACCCCAGGCTATCAAGTTTCATTAGGATTGGCTGTATCCTTTCCCTCTGGCCTGGCAATGCCACTACCATCACCATCAGGGGGAGGTGATAAAAGAGCAACAGAGTCCACAGCAGGTACAGCCCCTGCTCCCCTTACTAGGAAACCCACATGGAGACTGAGCTGCCTATGAGCTACATTTGAGCTGGGGGGTCTAGGTCCTCTCCATGCAAGGTCCTTGGTTGGTGCATCAGTCTCTGCAGGCACCCCTGGGCACAGATTTGTTGGCTCTGTTGGTCTTCTTATGGAGCTCCTGTCCTGTCTGGGTGGTTTTATTCCCCCACTTTTTCCTATGATTCCCTGTGCTCTGCCCAAAGTTTGGCTGTGAGTCTTAGCATCTGCTTTGATCCTCTGCTGATTGGAGTTTTTCAGAGATCTATGGTAGGTTCCCATCCTGTTCCCTCTCTTCAACTGCTTCCAGTGTTTATTCTATTTGCCCTTCTGAATGATAATTTATCATCCTTCCTAGGGCCCTCTTTGTTATTTAGCTTCTTTAGGTCTGTGGATTGTAGTATGGGAATAACATGATTTTTGATAATTATGTGAATTATGTGAAGTTATTAAGTCAAGCTAGTTAACATATCCATTAGTCCACATACTGAATTTTTATGGTGAGAACACATATAAATATTTTATATGTATTTCCTCTTTCTTATTGTTGTGACATAGACCCACAATATTCAAATGAGTTTTCCGTTTTATTCAATGATAGTCTTTCTTAATCAATTTTGAATACTAGACCATTAGCCCCTATGATGACTATTACAGGTTGCCATGAAATTTTGATTGAATTGCCACCTCCAAATGCCATTTATTTACAAATATTTAAAATGGAGAATATAAATAATAAAAATTTATCCTTTAAAATTAGGTTGATTTTAGTCTAAGCCCAAGGTTCTTAAAGGCATTTTTGAAGTTCACGTGTCTTCTCTTCACCCACCAGCCCCCTCTGGCTCAGTTCTAAAATCTGATAGAATTAAATCTTCTGAATGTCTTACATGTTTATTATATTTTTATTTGTATTACATTTTTACTTTTATTATGTCATGTCATCTTAATGAGCAAATAAAAATTAAGTCTGGGTTTTTCTCACCCATGGAGACATCAGCTGAGCTATTTGGCCTGCCCTTCCTCCTGAGTTCAGAGTTTCATTCCCATCACATTTTGACTTTGTGTATTTCTAGTCTGCCCTAGGGCTATTACTTGAATTGCCAAAGCTATCACCCAGACTTCAGCCCTATGATAAACCTGTGACTGTCACTTAGGCCTCCCAGACAGTTTGTTATAATTTACATGGTGGTGGCAACAGGGAGATTCTGTTGGGCTGAAGCACTAATCAACACAAAATGCCTTGGAGACAGGTTGGTTTTTTTGAGCATATGAAACTTTGAATTAACTCTTTTTTTCACATTCAGCTCTAATAATTATAGTTGATCAGTCAAGAGGCTGCAAATGTATCAAATATCTGAGGTACTTTGATAGTCTTATCTTTGCATCTAGAACCAAATGACATTATCATTCAGTTTTTAACCACGTTGCCTAGATTAAGAAATCTTATTTTTACATGCTGATTTCCCCATGGAAATAGGTTGATTTAAGTTGATAAATTTTAGTGTGAGAGATTCACACACCATTTTAGATGCTTGTGGCTTGGGGTAATGACTGGACCATCATCACATTAATAGGTGTTAGAGGCTCTCAGCCTCTTAGTGAGTGTGTCAGGAAAGCAGGTGAGTCCACCTCATGAGGAAGAAGGAAGCTCTATGTCTCAGAAACCAGAATGAACACAGACAGAGAAGACTGCTGGGACCCATTTTGTTCAATGTGTTTCAGAATAGAAGTCTCTAGGCATTGTTTAGCGATAACATAGAACATTGACACTATCTATCCTAAATTATAGCTTGAGGAAACAGTACAAATAAAAACTTGTAATGGGCTAGTATAGAATATAAACTGTACAAAACCAGTTATTCTTGAATTGAAGTCTCCTTTTACCTTGGAGCACATGTCAGTTACTCAGGAATTACCAGCAGGAAAAATGGAATAGACTCAGTACCTCCAAAAGCATTCAATATCTTGTTATGCTTCAAAGAGGAGAACACTGTTGAAAAAAGTGTGCCTCTTCTTTTCCATGTGGACACCACATTCCATTGAAACAGCTGTTTCATGGCTACACAGGAAGAGGAGCCATGTTTCCCTTCAGACTGGAATATGATCACGCTCTAGATGAGCGCGAGTCTTCACAGCCCAATTGGACCACACGCCATTGTCAAGGCCTTGCACTCTGGAATTCTAGCCTCATGAGTACCCTGTAAAACAACTAGACTAAAGACAATTATGAGGAAGAATTTTATTTTATTTTATCTGTATACTGACCTTGGGGAAAGACACTAAAATAAGATTTTTGCAAGATAACAGCACCCAGGGATTACTTTTCTGCTTTGACTTCCACAAAGGGACCATACTTTGATCTAACAATCATGAGACGTTTCCCTTCCCCCACCCCTCCTGAAGGAGAAGGTTGAGACTGACTTTAGAAAGAAGCTGTGGCAAAGGTTGATCACAGGATATCACATGGTCGAGGAATTCAGTAAATAATAGGATCAGCTGCTGTGACGTTACAAGACTGCAAGCATTCTGGACAGAGGAGCACACTGAGTGATGACCACATTAGAGCACACTGAGTGATGACCACATTAGAGCACACTGAGTGATGACCACACTCGCTGCTGGCTAGGAAATGGCCTCCAACTGAGAACGGTGTTTGAATCCTTACATCTGAATCTATCCCTGTCCTGCTAGATGCCATTCATCTGAAACTCGGCTGTGAGTTAACAAAGGTTTAGACAATTGGGTTCTCTTAACTTCTGAGAATGGAAAAAGGACGGAGGAGGAGCAGTCTTATAAATATGATGAGGAGACACTTTTCCATGAGCTCCTCGAAGTGACTGTGGGAAAAGAAGTGAGAAGCTTCTTATGTCACCCTTGTCCTTCAGGAAGTCACTAAAAGAAGCCGCAGAATTAGCCTATCTGCTAAGACTTCCAATGAGTCAGGGTTTTATAAATAAGTAGTACTTTAAGATCTGTATCTCTTGTTTTATAATAGAATGAAGTTGAAATGTGTATACCTCAGAAAAAATTAAGAATGAATCTTTTGTGAACTATATAATAAGCAGATGTCAACAGTACTCATTCAGAAGAACAGGATTCATCACAGTATTTCAACACAAACTGCCAGAAGATGTCTCATCTATTAATTTATTTGTTCATTCATTAAATTAAATGCTTTAAATTAAAACCACCCAGAATCCCACTATCCCAAGACAGCCAATGCTGCCCATTTCTATTCACAAAAAGTCAGACAGACAATGTGTATTATAAATAACCCATGTTTACCACTGTCTCTCTTCATTTCAAAGTATCCAAACCTTTGCACCACTTCACAAAGCCAGCCAAAGTGGGTTTCTAAGAAAATGGCTTAACTTTCTGGAAACAATACTTTATATACTAAAGCAATTTTCTGTGATAGCCCCTTAGTGTTTCATAATTTGTCATGTGAGGAGATGAGGAAATATGCTTTTTTGGTTCAAATTAAGCTTAAGGGCTGTGGGGATAGCTGTCAACACATAAGCACAATATATTCTTTATTGCAAACTCAAAACACCCTGTTGGCTATGTTTTTTCTATTTTGAAAGTTACTTCTGACTCCATTCAATACAGTTCAGCATCCAGAGGCTTGAAAAAAAAAGTGATTGTTTAAAAGAACAAAACTATTCAAATGA
The DNA here is from genome assembly GCA_028658305.1 of Pachyuromys duprasi. NCBI lineage: Eukaryota > Metazoa > Chordata > Mammalia > Rodentia > Muridae > Pachyuromys > Pachyuromys duprasi. The sequence goes on along the minus strand of CM053744.1, from coordinate 106,265,403 downwards.
TCCTAATTGCATTATACACTAAACACAATTTTCTAGCACAATGAAAATATGGATTAAAATTAATTAAACTATGATGAATATGTACTCTCGATTTTAGCTTAGCTGTCATCTAGGTATGGCTAGGCAGTATTTATGCATTTTTAAGATGGTCTGTTTCAATGCAATGGGCCAATAATGACAAAGTGCAAAGTGCAGTGCCTTGCTTCTCTTTCCTCTGCAGTCCGTGCAAACCTGTTTATTTTACTGAAGAGGAGACTGTATTCATAGCAAACATCACACCCAGGGGAACACTTGCCTCTTCACAGCAAACATCATGCAGAAAGGAACAGATGGCTTTGCCAAAGATCTTTGTCATACATACTTTATCAGACACACTCTTGGGAAAAATGGATTTAAATATATTGACTTCACCTCTTCTCTAGAGGAAGAAACAATCCTCTGTCTTTAGGACACACAAACCTGGACATTTTAGCCTTTGGTATATTTCTAGTATTGTAGTTAACATCCAAACACATAACTTAAAAATAAATTCAACTACACCATAAGCAAGAATTGTTAGACAATAAAGTTTTGTTTATGACATAAAAGTCTATCAATTTGGTCAGGTGTCCTGGTACCCATCTTTAATCCCAGAACTAGGGAAAGGGAGGTGTGTATCTGTGGCTTTGAGGCCAGCTTAGTACTCATAGTGGTGAGTTCCAGGGTCATACAGTGTCTCATATATGTATGTGTGTGCATGTATATATATATATATATACATATATGTACATATATATATGTACATGTTTCCTTGGGAAACCTGTGGAAAATATAGTTGATGTTGTCTGAATGAAAATGGATCATGTCCGGTTATAAATAAGCAGTTGAGCAGGTTAAATGTTTAAGCGTTCAGAATTGCAACATTACTTGCAAACCACATATTCTCAGCATAAAGTAGGGCTTTTACTGATGAGAAGAGATAAAGAAAATTCTATGCCTCTTTAGTATTTAAGATTTTGGATCACTGTAGAAGTGGTGTGGGCCAGGCCCCTACGTTTGCTCGCTGTTCTTATTGCCTTCATATGTTTATCGGGCAGCATCGGGCAGCAAACATCCACTATGACAGAGGGCGCCAGTCCTGTGATGTTGCCAGTGAGGCTCTAAACAAGAGGAACTCTGGATACTACCCCTAAGAGTTTATGGATCTGTACTGTGCCCTTCTATCTTTAAAATTACAGTGTGAGGTTCAGTAAGTAAAAGCACTTGCTGAACAAGCCTAAGCCTGGCCTCCATCCCAGAAACCATGGAGAGGATAAAGAAATCTGATTCCACAGCGATGACCTCTGACCCACGCAAAGGAACCACGGCACACACATGCATGCATTGCATGCATTCACACACAAACACACACACACACACACACACACAAGCATGCACACATGCATACACACAAGAATGCATTTACTTGAGCACACACATATACATATGAATGCATTGACACACAAAAATGCATGCACACGTACACATAAACACACATGTAGGCACACACACATACCATATAAAACTTTAAAATATTTAAAATTACAGTTTCTAGACATTCTAGTTAGCAAATACAAAAAGTCATAGTGTTTTGATATTTTTAATGGAGAATTTTGACAGTAATAAAGTTTCTTAGGCTATTACACATTGCCAATGTATTTTTCTGATCTTCTGAAGTTGTGAGTGGACTGTGTCACTTGAGAAAGATCTCTTTTGAAAGTAACAGACATTCTTTGTAAGCTATAAGACCATTAAATTTTACCCCATACTGATTTTCAACTGACGTGCAATGCCAACTCTTGTTTTGGGGTGCAGACCTTTAGTGCCTGAGGAATGCAGAGTCTCGGTTCAGCCCGCACAGACCCTGACCTCTGACTGTTCGCGGCTCTGTCGGAATGGCTACTACACCCCCACGGGCAGGTGCTGCTGCAGCCCCGGCTGGGAAGGACCCTTCTGCAGAATTGGTTAGTATTTCTATTAGCACCCAGAAGATTGAAAGTGGTCCTTGAGATCTTGAGAAAGTAGCATCACCTGTTTCTAGGATCATCTAGTGTGCAAGTGGCAAGCCCTTTGCTGTGTCTCTTTCTGAAGTTACAAATGAAATCTTCCCTGTCTTAAATACGCTAACATGTCTAAGGTTAATCATAAGCATAAAGGGTCTTTTAAAAAAAACTATTTCAAAAAGAAAAAAAAAAAAACAGCTCACCACAGCCCTGTATTTGGCATATTCACACCAGCCAAAGACTTAGTGTTTGTCAAACCCCTGGCCAAGTGTTCTCCAGACACCCCATAACTGCCTTCTCTGGCTTCCCTGCTTGCTCTTTGCTGTGACACCCTGAAAACGGGCTGCTCAGTGGATGTTACTAACTCAAAGTGAACACAGCTATCCAGACACATCTTACAAGATCTCCCCATTCTGCCCCACTCTCCAGTAGCCCACCATGGAAGCGCACATGTGCCCAGAGAGAAGATCTGCTCAGGTGATTCTAGCCCTTCATGAGGAACGTCCTTAACTTTGTGCCATGTTAAAGTCTAATTGGCATAAAGTTTTAAAAAGTTTACAAACTTAAGAGTTTAACATTGTGTTTAAAACATAAATTCAGCAATGAGTGTGCATGTATTAGTCAGAAATGATTTTGATCTCTACTACTTCACACATTCAAGTACACCCTGCCAATGGAAACCCAAACTTCAAATTAGTATGTAATATTGTTTTGGCTCACAAGTGCTGCTTCTTATTCTAAAGATGTATTTTTCAAATTATATTATAATTATGATTTGTCTAGCTAATATATTGCCTAACAAAAATAGTCATCACCTAAAAGTCATATAGACAGTGCATATTTTAAGCTTCAATTGCTTCTGCCATTTAGCAACACTGCTAACATCTGACTAGGACTAGAGGTATAAATCTAGGTAAAAGATTCATAACTATAACTCAGCAGAACCTCAGCAGTTATTCGGAATAAGCACATCCACTCTATTGACCAATTCCATCTCCCTTTGGTCAGTTGAGCCCAAAATTAAAAATCAATGTACAAATGTAATAATCGTTACATACCTGACTGTTTTCCCTCTACCTCTTCTGGTATTTGACTCCCTGTTTGTTTCATATAGCATTCTGTTAGCTTCTTTGCAGTTTGCCTAACTTCTATGTCCCCCGCAAACAAGTATCAGTTAATTTTTTTTCTGAGTGCCTTCTTGGGACAGCATGCTCAAACTGAGGGTGAAAAAATTAGGTGCTCATTTGCTAGCCAGTGTCTTAATAGATATCAATCACAAGCAGAGAATCATTCTTTGGTTAACTTGTTTAGTTTCAGTAAAATCTTCTGAAGTAGAATTTTTCTCCTGATTAAACTTAAATATTTTCTTTTTTATTTTATAATTTATTTGTTTTTATATTAATCACAGGTTATGTACTTTGTATCCCAGCCATAGCCCCCTCCCTCATTCCCTCCCACTCTCCCCATCCCTCCCTCATCTCCTTCCTGCCCCTTTCCAAGTCCACTGATATTTTCAATAAATAAGAAAAACAAAATGGGTTATAAAATTAATCCTGAATTCTTTAATTTTTATTTTTTATAATTTATTAACTTTACATCTCTATCCCTCATCTCTTCCCTGTCCCACTCTCCTTCCCTTTTTCCCCATCCCCCTCCCCTAGTCCACAAAAAGGAGAATCCCTCCTCCCCTACCAACTGACCCCAGCACATCAAGTCTCATCAGGATTATATCCTCTTCCCCTGTGGCCTGGCAATGGCCACCTGACCAGGGAGAAGTGATCAAAGAGCAGACAGCAGAGTCCATGTCAGAGACAGCCCCTGCCCCCCTTACTAGGGAAACCCACATGGAGACTGAGCTGCCTATGGGCTACATCTGAGCAGGGGTTCTAGGTCCAATCTGAGATGTTGTCAATGAAGAATTGTATTTATACACCTAGGTGTCTCACACATTTTTCTTAAATTTGAAAGAGAAAATGTGTTTCATTTTTTTCTTGTACTTTCTTTTTCATGGGTCAGCCCCAGAAGCATGAGTTTTGAGTACTCTATCTGAAAAAACAAAAGTGACCCTGATGCATACAGTACAAGGACATGTATTCAAAGGGTTTGATTGTGTCCATCTCCAGACTTATCAATACATGACAACTAGTGAATTTACTAAATTGTATGTTTTCATATCACCTTAGCAATAAATCTTTACATTCTTTTCCTATGTGGTAAAGTAGGATTCACTAAAGAGGATCTATGCTGTAAAACAGTCCTAAGAGCATTGCTCAGCACACCTTCTGCCAGCCTCTTGCACTTGACCCAGGATGGGATTTCAGGCATAATCAGAGATCAATATGTTCGGGGCACCCCCTAAACGCATAGGGAAGTGGGGACCCCAGGGAGACCAGACACTGGATATTTCATGTAACTCCTGTCCCAAACTGACCTTATTTCAGCACCATACTGGAACTGCTTTAGCTAGTCATGCCTTTCTCAAAGCTGGCCTCACTTCTTGAGGTCCTACCCTAAAGGAATGGAATTAGCTGTTGCTTGAAATGCCTCCTGGAGCGGGAGTTGAAAGGGCTGACATCGTTGTTTTAGAGTCAATTGTGCAAATCACTGAGATAATTTCTCCTGAGCTCTACTTCTCCGACAGCCAGATGCTTAGCTCGGTCCCTACCCTTAAAAACTGCTGTGTCTGGAAACTGCCTTTCCCACTTGTATATACCTCTGTCTGGTCATCAAATTCTTGATCTCGTACACGGCATGGCTTCTGACATAAAGACTGAGGATACAGTGGTGTTTTCTTTCTTGCAGCCAAATGTGAGCCAGCGTGTCGTCATGGAGGTGTCTGTGTCAGACCTAACAAGTGCCTCTGTAAAAAAGGCTATCTTGGTCCTCAGTGTGAACAAGTGGACAGAAGCGTGCGCAGAGTGACCAGGGCAGGTATTCTCGATCAGATCATTGACATGACATCTTATTTGCTGGATCTCACAAGTTACATTGTATAGTTTCTGGGACCATTTGAATATTTCTTTTCGGTGGGCATTTATTTTGATCTTGTCATTAAAAAGAGAGACTGTCCTGCTACACACCCCTGTGACTTCATTTTCTTTCAGTAATTTAAAAGCAATTGACAGAGATGTGTAGATCTCAGTGTGTACTTTGGCACATTTGTTTTGTTTTTGTTTTGTTTTATATACACATGTCCACACCCGCACTTACAACCCCTAAACTCAAGGTTGTATAACAGATTAAAAAAAAATCTACTTCCTGGTGTGGAGTACTTTAAACAGAAGTTCCACTGCAAATTGATCACAAAATTTTTATAGCATCAGAAAATATTCTTTTACTTCCCAGGAAATGTCTGTCTGTAATTTCTAAAGCTGACCTTCGTAGGGGTTTGAAATGTTATTGTGCAATGTGGTGGAAATATTTTTATATTAAAAGTCTATAATAAGAGAGCATGTTTCCAAACTCCTTGGTGAATTTCTGAACAAGCAGCTTGATGTAAGATTGTAATCTTCATTTCTGTTGATGTATCTGCTGACAGAATGTTACATACTTAACCTTTTTAGTTGACAACGAAATCTGGTTACTTCAGCTTAATCTCAAGATGGTTTTCAAATGTCTATGATTAAATCGGAAGAACCTATTTGAAAAAGCAATCTTTCTGAATGGACTGCTTCTATTGTATATTTTGTGTAACAATAGGCACTGGGTTTTGTTACATATTGATATTTTTATTTTATTTTTATAATATAGACATCACCTCGATGAAACACCTTTATCCTGTCCTGTAAATTACTAAAGTTACATTTTCTCCAACTTAATTGGAAAGAAGGGGAGTAAAAACAGCAAACAGCCTCTAATGTGCTGTGGATCTAATGTAGCAGTGTGTACTGTGCCAACATGTAATCACTCCTGTCAAATGAAAAAGCAAGGAAACAGCCAGTCCTTATAAAATTCCAGCCTTGCATACTTGTAAAGTCTTTCCCCATAGCAAGACTGTCAGAGTCTATGGGATTAGAAGGTTACAGTGTACGCTCCGAATGCACCCTCCCTGGAGAAGACCTTGCCCATTCATAGCCAGTTCACGCTGTGTATAAGCTGGTCACACACATGGATTTTTCAGATTGGCATTCTTGGCAAATCTGGCTTCTAATGTGTATGTTTCTTGATGTCTCTGTGACAATACCCTGTGGTTCTTGCCTCAGTAAATTTTCTGCAAATGTTCAGATTTTCTTAAAGAAATGATGCACCCTTAATTTAAATGACAAGAGTCTGATGGACATTTTTTTTAATGGTTTCCATTTGCCACCTCTCCATGTTTGGATTTTAACAAAGTATAAAAGTTTTGTACTACTGATGTCTAACCATGATAAGCACATACCGTCTACCATAGCATCTATTCCCCTGGAGTCCAAACTGTAGAATCAGATAAGCGTGCAGCACTGGTATTGCGCACATGCTCTTTATCTTTAGAATATGAGCCTTAATTATGGTATAGGAACAATAATCTTCTAGCTAGTATTCCTCTGTTGTTTTAAAATGAGAGAGCTGCAAATTAAGCACGTTCGAGGACTCCACAATGTAGAACAATTTGTTGAGTCCACTGTTCCTGCCTTCTATATATGACCACTTGGAGTCCAGTGACCTCATACCAAATGGAAATGGTTGAGAAATCTTGGTGCTTAGTGAACAATAGCCTGCATTAAAAAGTGCATGCATAATTTTGCACAATTTAGATTCAATTGACAGTCTATTCAAAGAAGTCTTGGGAGTAAATGAGCATGGAGACCAAATTGCCCTCTTACCCAGAAAAAGGGTGGTCCCTTCTAGTCTCGCCAACACTTCATTGGCCCAGCACTGTGACAAATCTTGCAATGAACCATGCAGTAGCCTGCATCTGTAGGTTAATAGCAATCTTTTGTTTCCGTTGCTTTCTCTTCATAGTCCTTTTACTGAATTCCATCACAGAAAGTTTTACAATTTTTTTAAAAAAGGAAAAACTTCCCTGAAAACCATTTTTGTAGGTGGATCTTACTATCAAGCCTTCCCTTATTCAACGTGGGTGACATTGACAGACTGTGAACTTCTTGTGAAGGAGCCAGCTGTCTAAATCTGTCAAATTGTACAGTTTTATTACACATTCTCCCATTCATAGTTTGAGCAAAAACAATAAGGATGCCTCTAGAAAGTCAGCAAAATCTTAAAACCCAAGTGCCTCTTTTTCTGTCTTTAAAAGAGAAGGTATTTCATTGGTGGGAGCTCTCCTTCAAATAATCCAGGCTAAACTGGCCATGCCCAGAGCAGTTTCAAACAGCCCTTTCCCAAGTGAAAAGGTTTCAAGTGACTTAGAGAAGCACTATGTACCCAAGATGTTATTGCCTTTTCAGTAATAAGCTATGAAAATGAAAGACAAAATTCTCTTTAAAGAATTTGATCCATGGCTATTTAACCCAAGTAGAGAACATCATTAGAATCCTTTCTTTCTGTCCTTAGGAGAAAGAGGAATAACCATGACTGATAATGACTGTGTTTTAGATTATGTGACCAATCCATTTTTTTCCTTTGACCTGTTCCTTGAAGTCTGTTTTTAAATATATGACTGGGGCAGTATTGTAAATTATTTGTGAGAGATAGATGGGAATAGGTTTTTAAAAAATGAGCTGAGACCAAAAAATCCCTAACCACTTAAAAGAGAAAATGTACCATCTCACAAAGCACACAATCCAACATGGAAGAATGATGCCATCAGGTGTATGACGAAGAGGAAACAAACACTCATTATTGTCCCTTGCCCACCCTAGACCTCGAGCTCTGGGTACCAGCTGAATATGAAATAACCTTCCAGTACTGTTACCAACCTCTTTCCCTGTTTCAAAGCACATAAAGTAAAGATATGAAAACTAAATTGGTGTATCATTACAGTGAAAAGGAAGAACATTTGAGAAAGCTCAGTGGTGGCAGAAGCACTTCCGTCCATACCTCTGATGATCTTATTTGAGATGTTAGAAAATATTTTACGAGCTTTACTCAGAAGTTCCTGCCATTTAACTGGTCAATTTCATGAAGGATGAGCAAAGAAATCAATACATGTCTACCAAAGCCAACTAGTAAATATCTCCTTATCATTTTATGCCCTCAGTAGTCATGCCTTCCCTACTTTTTGTTTTGGGAAGTATTATAGAATAACATACTATTTTTAGTACATTTGTTTCTGGCTTGTTTTAATATCTGAACCACAAAGAATACAACAAATCTAGTCAGGGTGAGAAGTGAGGTTAGACACTGAACCTGAGGTCTTTCAAAGAACACACTGATCCAAGATGGCATGAGTTTTTCTTCGGTGTCTCGAAAGAATGCCAGTTTGAGTTTTTAAGGAGAGGAAGTATATCAGTAAAACTGCAGGTGGTACATTAGCTTGCTTTCTGAGCATCTGTCTAGAACATTCTGTGGGGTTCTACACTGCCCCTCCTTTCTCTGCCCCTTCACTCATGTCTCTCTACCTGCCTCTCTTTAAATCTCTGCCTCCTCCACTGCATTTTATGTTGTTTTTTACCAAGCAGATGTATCATGTGTGCCCACCATGAAGCTGTCCTAGAGCGGATGCCTGCACATTGGGGGGATTTTCCCCTTTGTTTTCTTTTCTGGAGTCACATTGACTCAAATTCAGTATCATTAAGAAGAGTAGAGAAATAGCTTACCAGGCTAGCCTACTAGAGTCACTGAAGAAATGACAAAGAGCACACACGCCCTCCAGTGCAGGCGCTCCTCACCAGTCTTTTAGCAAAGTTACAGCCCCCCTCATGGAGAGCTTGACTGCCAGGAGAGACCCCTAGCCAGTCCTCACCAAAGCGATGCACATCTCCACAAAGTCTAATTTAAGGAAAACTATTCCAGATCCATGTGGAAAAAAATAAACACTAGTATCTTGGTGATGGTGACCTCAGACACATCCCATATATAGTAAATTTTCTCAGCTGGCTGTCTTTTAAGCAAAAAGAATAACATTCTGTTATCTACTATATACTATAGTGAAAAAGTGAAACAGGCAGGAATGGGAAATTCATAGTGGTCAACTATATACACTTTTTCTTCACAGTTAGAAATTCAGTCTGGAACATTTCTTTCTGTGCTGAAAAATAACTAGTCAATAGTTTCCATTCACATAAATAAGGTATGATTAGGCTTGGTATGGTCTGTGCCAGAATAAACATCAGATATTTCTTTACTCCACAATCTTAAAATCTGAGGCATGACTTTCCTGGCATAAACTAAGAATCCATGTTCAGGAGGCTCATTTCATAATATTGTTTTTGAGAAGCTAAACTGACAGCCTTCTGAGATATCAGATATCCCCCATACCTTATTCTACTCAGGGGATGTGTATGGGTGTGAGTGTCTCTAAGAGCCGTGAAGTACCAAGATGGATAATACTGAAGTAGTGTGAAATTGTGGAAACTGGATTCCCTAGGACGTGGTGCCACACACTACTATTTAAATAAATCTATCTAGTTACAAGGAAAAATTAGTGAATCATGACCATAAAAATTGAAACAAATCTAATAGGAAAATCTTGTCTTCCTTGGATCTATCTGTGATTGATTTGTTCAGTGTTGAGGAGTGGTTTTGTGTTCCATTCTTCTCACATATTTTGGTGTTCTGAGTTGTCCACTTTCTTCAGGCTGTTGGAAGTCAAAGCAATTTGATCTTACAGGATCTTACAGGAAATTTGAGAACCAATCCACCCTGGAGTTTCTGTTGCTACACTGATAGCAGGAAGAAGGCGGCGGGAAAAATTAGTGAACCTAGGTGCAAGTTTAAAGAATCAGAGTTAGTGTAAGAGTTACTTATGATCTGTAGAATGTTCCAAAGAAGTCAGTGTGCACAGCTTCTGGCCTACACAAGCCCCCTGAGTTTGAACTAACATGGTTCCCTAGGTCACTTTGTTAAAACATGAAGTTTTCCTTTACTGATCTTCTGTCATTCAGCCGCCCATCTATTCATTAATGCAATAGAAAGGCTGACGTGCCTCATGTGATTTCACAAGCAAGGGCGCCTGCAAGAACAGTGCTGTATGCTCACTGGGATGATTAACATGTTTGATGCAGAAGAGAATTTCACATCCAGCTAGCTCAGCTTTAGACTCCAGCAGTACAGGTGGCCTCACGTACGTCTGTGTGTATCTGTACATGTGCACACACCCATGTGTATATATATATTTATCTCTCTGTACAAACATATGTATACACACTATCTATGTAATATATAATATATGTATAATGCATATAAATTCTAACAAGTGTATTTGTGTTATCTTTAAAATAGAAAAATTGTATCTTGAAGTGGTAAATGCAGAGAACTGGCTTTTATTGTTGATCTGTGGATTTAATGATTTTTAGGTGAAAGGATGTTTTAAGTGTATAATTTCTTTTCTTAATTTAATATATTTATGTAAATGCATGCCTGAAATTTGGTTAGATTGGCTGTGTTTTGTGTCTTAACATGATCAAATGTATTAAACTTTTATCTTATGACTTCATGCCATGTGCCCTTTCGAAATTTGTCTTTATTTTAAGTTTTTAAAAAATTTCTCCTAAATTTTCAGACTGGTTACACAAACACTATTTTTCCAATATTCTATATTCAAGTTACTTCTGAATATTATTGTCTTCTGTCATTATTCATGATCCAATTTTAATATTAACTTTAATATTTTAATTCACACAAATTATAGGCGAATGTCAGGGTTAGTTTCATTGTGTAGATCTATGAAGCAATCAGAGAGGCTGCGCTGGTTTTCACTTGTTGTAAGTTGTGACTTAAATCTGATCCTCCTAAGTAAAAACCACTGGTCAAGTTTAAAGCATGTGGAATATAGAATAACACATAAAGATGCACGAGAACACTGGCGATGCTGGGTACCACAGTGAAAAGATGCATCTTGGGGCATGGAGAAGAGGGAGAGGCAGACACCCCGCTACTCTGTGGTCTTGTTCTTTGGATTTTACCTTAATTTAAGCAGAGCAGGACTAGGGAGAAGGCTTGGTGACTCCGAGCGCTTTCAGAGGACACCAGGTTGATCCCCAGCGTACACACAGCTGCGCACAGCCACCCTAACTCCAGTGTCACAGGCTCCAACGCCCTCTTCCCGTCCATAGGCATCAGGCGCTCATGTGTACGCATCTGGCAGATGGTTTTAAAAGCCTGACAGTGAATGTGAACATATATTAGAAGAGCCATCTGCTTCCATCTCAGCCCCCTATGTTTCTAAATAAACACATCTCAGTGGCTTCCTGAAAGGAAAAAGAAGTATCTGCAAAGGGTTGTTTCTAAGAGAATAAAACATGTGGTAGATCCACTCACAACACAGCACAGAGCTGAGGTTGCTACCTAGAAGTTTACACAAAATGACATCAGGAAGGCATCCTTCAGCTGGTTCTTAAAGGGACCCAAGAGGCACTGGAGACCTCCCTCAGCCTCTTCTCTGCCTACTGTTAGAGCACATCTCGCCATCTTATTCCTCAGAGCATCCCTGACTCCTGCATGTGTCTGCCTCATTGTGAATCCCTGCCAGAGCTAGAAGACTTACCACACACACAAATAAAATAAAATAAAAATGCCTATGCACAGCTAGAAATGGAAGCACTCTTGATCTCTATGAGTTCATTCTCTCTTCCTCATTTATCAGTTCCTAGTTCAAAATTCCCTAAAGTATGAGCAACTGAAGTTGCTTCCACACCCATTTTTCCTTTTTTGACATTTATTTATTTTTATATCAATCACAGGTTATGTACTTTGTATCCCAGCCATAGCCCCCTCCCTCATTCCCTCCCACTCTGCCCTTCCCTCCCTCATCTCCTCCCTGCCCCTTTCCAAGTCCACTGATAGGGGAGGACCTCCTCCCCTTCCACCTGACCCTAGCTTATCAGGTCTCTTCAGGGTTGGCTGCAATGTCCTCTTCTGTGACCTAGCAAGGCTGCTCCTCCCTTGCGCAGGGGTGGGGGGAATGTCGAAGAGCCAGCCATTGAGTCCATGACAGAAACAGTCTCTGTTCCCCTTATTAGGGTACCCAGTTGGATACTGAGCTAAATACATGGGCTATATACAAGCAGGGATTCGAGGTTATATCCATACATGGTCCTTGGTTGGAGAAACAGTCTCAGAAAAGACCCCTGTGCCCTGATCTATTTGGTCTTTGTGGAGCTCCTGTCCTCTCCAGGTCTTACTAACTCTCCCTTCTTTCATATGATTCCCTGCACTCTGCCAAAGGTTTGGTTGTGAGTCTTAATATCTGCTTTGATACATTGCTAGGTAGAGT